>OZ037749.1:4444643-5044643 GCA_964035475.1 Salix caprea | reverse complement strand
ATTTCAAAAATTAATAACAATTTTTTTTTTTTAATTCACAATGCAACACATTTAATAAAAGATTTAGTGTTTGTTTAGGAGTGTGATTGAGGTTGCTTTTAAAAGTGTTTTTCGTTTACAAATGCATCAAAATGATATTTTTTTATTTTATAAAAATTATTTTTAACATCAGCGCATAAAAATGATTTAAAAACATTATTTTTTTAATTCAAAGTACAAAAATAAAATAAAATAAATTATTTTTTTTTCAAAAACGTTTTTGAAAACACAGTGTCAAACATTCACTTAGAATCACAAAACCCAAAAAAATAAGAAAATGAAGGATTAAATATTTGGCTTGTAAGGAAAAGATTAACATCATTTCTACTTTATAACTAATGATTATTAATATACGTTTGATATTATAGTAGTTTTTGCGGTTACATTTAAAAAAAATAGATTTATATATATATATATATATATATATATATATATATATTCTACAAAACCAGAATTTAAAATGCAATTATGCATAAGATCCAATACACAAGAACATAAGTTGTATGACTAATCAAACTTAAGTAGACAAAAAAACAAAAGCTAGCATAGTACTAAACGATCTCTTAATAAAACTATACCATTTTGGAGAGAAAAAAATTAAGTAATTAAAAATGGTTAATTATTGAATGGTGTGATAATTATTGCAAAAAACAAGTAATGAAAATAGTTTCCTCACTTTTGGTGGACATTAATTGCAAGCAATTGAAGCCCTACATTACAACTTGCAAATACGTTAAGCTGCACTAGGAATCCTTTGATTTACATCAAAGATAATAGTGGGCATCAATGGCGTTGAAATCATCTTATGGGCATCAATGTTGTCAAGAAATCATTTTATTTAAAACTTAAATTATTAGGTAAGATTTTATAATATGATATATATTATTTTTTAATACACTTTCTCAAATGAAAACCTTTTGAGCTTGAAACTTGCACAAATTCACATTATCTTATGCTTGATTTTTATCAAATAGAATGAGGGTGGTGAGATTCAAACTCGTGACTGTTGGGCAAACAAGGTTATGATCCTATGTCAATAAACCATTTCATCTAAAAAATATCCTAGAATATGATATATATTATTCTTTAACAGATGTTAATTCCATCTTTTTTGAATGCATCAATTCAGTAGTACTTGTTAGAGAATAATATAAATCATATTCTAGGGTCTCATCTAATAACTTAAGTTTTTATATGAGATGATTTTTTAATATGGCATCAGAGCCTTGTTGATCCAGCGGTCACGAGTTCAAATCTCATAACACTTATTCTATTTGATAAAAATCAAGCACAAGGTAATGTGGGTCTGTGCAAGTTTCAAGCTAAAAAGGTTTTCACCTGAAGGAGTGTGTTAGAGAGTAATATAAATCATATTTTGGGGTCTCACTTAACAATTTAAGATTTTAGATGAGATGATTCCTTACCAGTACTAATGTAGAAACCTCAAACTTTGAATTCTGACGACTCCTTCACCATTTTTGAGACCTCAAGCTTTTTTCCGAGCATTCGATGCTTAATAAAGATACCTCACATCATCAATGGAAGGATGATAAATTGGTTGGGAATAAATCATGCAAATAATTAAGGTAAAAGCACTTGAAATCACATAACCCTAGTCAACCCACGATCCAGTGTTGCCCAATATAATCCAAAAGATTAAATCGATGGATCATAAAGTTTCGTATGTCAGCCAGCAATAACATTTCTTTTCTGTCATCTCACTTTTGTATGCTACTGGCCTGAAATTATTGCAGGAAAGTTGAATTTCTGGCCATTCTATCATCTTCTTCTTTCCAGCCATCTCAAAGCATCTCCTCTCCACTTCAGAAATGGAGGCATCGTTCACTTATGAAACTTGCAGAGGCCAATTCTTATTGCTTAACACTAGTCTGAAAATAATGAAGAATTCTCAATATATACTGCTTAATTTCTCTAATTGCATCAATACGCATGCATATTCTATGAATATTATATTAATTTGTTGTCTTTAAATTAATGAAGTTGTATATATAATATATAACTTGATGGAACAAGTCATGGACTGATTATTTTTTATGTGAGTAAACCCCACTTCCTGGATATATAGTTTGATGGAACATGTCATGGACTGATTATTTTTTTACATGAGGAAATCTCATTTCCCGGAAAGTATATTTTATGGGTCCGGATAAACGAGTAAAATTTTATCTGTTTCAGATTCTTACAAGAAATACACGCCCTTCGAACTCGATACCTGCTCTTCAGATCGCAAGCCGTGACTCGAACTCGAGACCTGCCGTGTAGATTGCAAACCCTCTGTCATCACGTCATGCCTCTTGAGGATAATTTTGGTTTGTTAAAGTTACAAAAAGATTTTAATTTTGTATTTTTGGATCACATGTAAAAATAATTACAATTAACATAATTTGATGAAAGGATATTATAACTATATTGTTCCCATTTTGTAAATTAAAACGATGTATTGTCATGATAATTTTTCTCATCATTCTGTAATTTAACTAATCATATTTTAATTTCAATAAAAAGATAAACTCAATTTCAATAAAAAAGAGTAGTTTGTTACCTTAGAGAACCAGAATTATTATTTAAATTATATATAAAAAAATAATTTGTATTATCCCATAAACTTAGATACTGTATTTGAACATTATTTTATTATTTTTAGTACACCATTTTTATAGTTACTTCAAATAACTACATGAAGTTGCAAATCAGTTTAAAAAGTTTTCCATAAACTTAAAATAAAATCTTAAAAGGACATGGAAAAACATGTACTGAAGGCTTAAAGGCCAGGATGACATGTAAGAAATTAAGTATAAAACTAAAAGGCTTGGGTTTTTCACTATGAAGAAAAACATTATTTATCATGGATAAATTGTGAAAAAAATTCTATTTTTTTTTTTAAATTTGATTCTCAATTTTTTTAGTGACTTTTAATCTTTCATGAAAGAGTGGGATTGAAAAAAAAGAGACCAGCATAAGAAAAAAAAAACTAGAGATGGGTGGTGTACTATAAGTTTCGCAAATAATATATTTTAGTTATCAAATTAAAAAAATATATGATTTGGTACCTCATTACTTTTCAAATCTAATTTCATAAAAAAGTATAATTTTTAAGAATCCATTGCGGTTGAAATTTGGGCAAATCAATTGGTACTTTAAAAATACTTGTCTTTTTTTTTTCAAATTTTATTTTTAGATATTTTTGATGAGTTTTTATTCATCAATTAATTCATAAAATCTCAATTCATTTAATTATTATATACATTAAATTTATAGTTGAACTTAAATTTTTTAATCTTCATACATAATTACATATACATTAAAAAAAACCAATATGTATATATTTTTCTTATAAAAAATAAAAATACCGCGACATAGAGCTGGTGACATCACTAGCTGAGACTAATCCACGTAAGACACTCCAATCGAGAGCCTTATCTTAGTGGGACCTACGCGAGGACTGCACGTTTGTGAATTAGCGAAGAATCCGGTAAAATAATATTCGGATGTGGGAGGCTTCTTCTCTTCGGGTGGGGGACCATTACATATATCAGCCACGTTCCTCTCATCACGCGTTGACTAACCATTTTATGGGCCCAACTTGCTGTGCCAATCAAAGAACAGCAATCCACGTGGGGCTGTCCTTTTAAGTTTGTTATCTCCGGGCCCAACAACATAAGCGCAAGTTTCGTATGGTGCTAGTACCACGGAAGTTATGTGATCTTGTCTTGTCATTTACTGCCACGTAGCAGTAAGAAAAATTAAGGACCTTATTGTCCCATATGATCAATTTATTAGTCCAAAGAGAAATGTTTAGCATGTTATTAACACCTAAATCCTAATAATCATATACCCAATGCCCTAGTGGATTATAAATCCATCAAGTTTTTTAAAAGAAAATTAAACGAGAAAAACCCTTCAAATTCAAATTCACAATTTAAATTAATGCGGTAAAAATTTCAGCCTCTTGAGTTTAAAATCAAGGTTGTCAATACCGTTCCGGAATGGTCGGAAAGTTCCGTGTCATTAAGAAAATCGAGACAAAACGGCGTTGTTTTCATCTCGGTTTTAATTTCGGCCCGTTCCGGAAATACCGGCTAAATTCCGGCCGGAACGTCTCGGTACCGTTCTGGATGTGTCGTTCCGCCCTTAAAATCCTCCTTATTTTGATTAACTAGTGATTGTGTTTCTAATTTTGAGATTATGTTTGTTTGACTTTGTGTTTATATTGTATAATTTAAAGTTAATTTATCTTGAATTTTAATTATGCTTGTTAAATTAATATTTTAATTTTTCATATATATATATATATATATATATATATATATATATATATATATATATATATATATTAACAGTATAACCCCGAAACTGAAATGCTCTAAAACCGAAACGTTCCGTACCAATAGAAAAACCGGAACGGTATATATATATATATTAACAGTATAACCCCGAAACTGAAATGCTCTAAAACCGAAACATTCCGTACCAATAGAAAAACCGGAACGGCGACCGGAACGGTATTGACAACCTTGTTTACAATTCCTATATGATGGTTTATTTTTTAATAATGATAATTTTCATTCAAATATTATGCTTTGTGTGATTGTATTTACAACTATACGTGATCGAGAATTAAAATAGATATTTCAGCCAAAAAAATTTAGATATATCTTTGATTTTTATATAAGATCCAAGAAAGTGTAGTAGATACTATTATTTAAAATAGTTAGTGTGTAAACTGAGACAAGGGAGGAGTCCCTTTATGATCTTTTCATGCATGAATTTGGGTTAGCCCCTAACCCATAACCCTCTTTTTTCTCCGGCCATTTCAGTGACTTAACCATCTGGAAAGCACAATCTTTACGGACCAACAATGACTGTGATTGTAGCCAATCATGGTCTTCTGTGATGCTGATGGTGACCAAAAGTTGATTGATAGACAGTGAGTTTTACTACTAAGTGAAATGAAACATGCCTCTCAAATAAAATAAAATAAATAAATAGCCAATGCATGGGATAAGTAGCTTTTTTCTCCTTTTTTTAATAAGATAAGATAAAATAAAATGTTTTGTCTAAATTCAAATTACCCAAAAACAGAAAGAGAGAGATCAAATTATAGGGTTATTGCGATGACTCGAAATAATTGTCGGGGGACTGTATGATATGTGTCATTAAATAATTTAATATAAAGTCAATATTCTGGGGTTGGGAGAATCCGCTACAACTCCCAAGAATCCAGTGTTGAAAATCAATGTCGCCATTGCCGATTAATGACTTGGATAACAACAAGCAATTGAAAGGAAAAAAAAACAAAAAAAAATCTCAAAAAATTATTAATATCTACACAGAGGGGTCACACAAATTAAGAGTCAAAGTGGGTACCCCACCACACCCCCCAAAAAACAAAAAAAGCAAAAAATCATCAAATAATTTGCCAAAATTAGTTTAATCTAGATCCACACAACCAAAAACAAACCCCCTCTCTGTTGGGCCCAACCCACGTGAATCGTCGCATTCCACTAAACCCTAAAGCCGAAGGTTACGGCCCAGCTACATCGCCGGACACGACACGTGTAATTATGAATGTTGACTTTACCTGTCCCTTAGAAAAAACCCCACCCACACGTGGGGGTGAACTTACATTGTTTTCCTGTCTGGCCTTTGCTTCAAGGCCTCGTAGCCCATCTTGGGCCCAATCTGTAGTCATCAACAGCAGTGCTGTTACAGGTGGTCGTGGGGGTGATGTAATAGATGATTTTCTAGCAGAATAATTTGTTTTATATATATTTATATATACGTAATACGATAATTATGAACATTTTTTTTATCAGTTATTGAGCTCTTAATTTATTAGGAAAATTAAAAAAAGGTGCCATTAATTATATTATAGTAACTTAATCTATCTGATATTAGGGTTATTAAAATATGCTCTCCTTTTCTTTGATTTTGAGGCTGCTGAGCAGTTCTGCCTTATCAGTTCAAGGGGTTTTCAATTATTCTGCCTGAGGATATATGACAGGCGGCCATGAAAGAGACAGAGTGGATAAGTGTAAGGATATAGCAGCTGAACCACTGTTCATAAACCCTAATTTACTCCTCTTGGATATGAAGAAATGGTAGTATAAAAACCTCCTGTCGTTGGTCAACCCTACACTTACATCAGTGATTGCTGCTTAAACATTCTTTTAATACAAATTCAAGAAACATCCCTTCCAATATCTGTAATTCAGCAGCAAAACTCTCACCTTGCTGATGCTAGTCTTGCGCTCGAACAGTAGCAACAGATAGACTCGATCCGTCACTGTCAGCAACTTAATCTTCTCGGAGGCAAACAATGGCGTCTTCGAAACTTCAAATCAAACAGAAAAGGATGTGGGTGCCAAACATGGAGTGGTGAAAAAGGAGAGACACCAAAATAATTGATAAATAAAGTAGCCATCAATGCCGTAAGTGTTGCTTATTATATTATAGATGTTTCAATCTATGCTGACCGGAACATTTATGAGGATAACAACTTGACGTTGTGATTGCCGGAGTTTCCATCAGTGAAAACTACCTGGAACAAAGTTGTAGGCAGCAAGAGATGCCCTATCGTTTTCCATGTTTTTGTTCACTGCTTTTCTTGCATGCAATTGTTTGAGTGTCTCAAGTATCGTGGTGTGATAACAGAGAACTTGCGATCTACATAATAAGTCTCGAGTTCGAATCAAGACGTGTATCTCTTATAAGAGCTTGAAACAACCAAGATTTTACTAACTGACCTGAACCTACAAAATACGAGAAAAATTTCTTTGTATAAGAAAATTTTGTCCCAGTCATATGTTTATATTATGGTTACCAGCTCCGAAAAAGGATAACAAGTGGACGTACGCGGAAGCTTGCCCTAATTTCTTACCATAAGATATGTTTCATTCATAATGTAGGAAGGAAAATGAAATATCAAATGCCTTTTCAGAAAATAACAATCATTCGAGGTCTATTCTTGCAATAATTTCCTATATCATGTACAATTCGAATTTAAAAAAAAACTTGTAAGAAAATTATTTTTGGTAGACCACTTATTTAAAGCTTGACCGAGAAAAAAAATATATTTAAAAACTGGCTTGATGATAATTTTTTAATTGATACCCAAAACTTGAAAAGGCTTGGCAGGTTGACATAATGATTATTATTGATTAAATTATGTTTTTTTTTTAAATATTAACTCTATATGATTTATTAAGCTTAAATAAGATTTGAAGCAGTCAATTTCAAGATGTTTTTTAATTTTTTTATTTATAATTATATTGTTTCTTTAAAATAACTCATTAAACACGTATTGTTTTGAGATGGACTAGACAGCTAAATTACACGGATTAAATTTAATAATCATGCTCAAAATTAATAAACTTTTAGGTCCTCGATTAACTCAGCCGGCTTTGATTTTTGTACTTCCGTTGACTACATGGATATTCTATATGCCCATGTATCCAGAAATAACGAAGACTGGATCCAAGCCCACTTTCTCAATTATTATTATTGCTGGCATTTCAATATATGATATTGAAATATCATATATTTTAATCACTGAAATTGCAAGGACTATCAATTTAAGTTTGCGTTGGCCAGGCCATTTGCTTTGTCGTTCTGTGATTTGTGCTTTGAAATTCTAGTTGTTTTGACTTCCACTCTGTTAGAGTATAATATAATCATATTCTGGAGCCTCATATATTAGCTTAAATTTTTAGGTGAGATGGTTCCTTAACATGGTATCAGAGCCTTGTTGACCCAGCGGTCACGAGTTCGAATCTCACCATCCCCATTCTATTTGGTAAAAAAATCAAGTACAAGGTAATGTGGGCCTGTGCAAGTTTTAAGTCCAAAAGGCTTTCACTTGAGGGGGTGTGTTAGAGTATAATATAATCATATTCTGGAGCCTCGCATATTAACTTAAATTTTTAGGTGAGATGGTTTCTTAACACACTCTAGTCCTCCTGTAATGGTGCAAGGATGGACAATTCGAATTGTTGACTTCGATTTTCTATGGTGGCCTGTAAAGGGAAGGCCCTCTTTTCTAGATGGGTTTCGTTGACATGAAACTAGATCGGCTTACCGGAGTCCTTCACCGCAACAAGGCCTAGCAATCTCTCCGGGCTAATCTATGACAGACCCACTCCTTTAGAAGAAACTATAATTATTTGACAGACAGTTTAGGACTGTGATGCAATGGACATCTTATCTTAGATACAAGAAAAACATTATCTAGGAATCTTAGCTTCTGCTGATGATTATTTGATGCCGAAGCTCTGCTCCTTGTAGCTTCGATCTTACAATCATCGAAGTTTTTTTCTTTCTCATTTTCTCCACACCCCTAGCTTGTCTATGTTACAAGGGAATGATTTCAAAATAAACCCTAAAAGACAGGACTTGTGGACTTGATGTCTCCATTTTCCATGCTAAGATATTGTAAATGACAGAGTGATATGGGGTTTATCCATTTTGGGTTAAGTCCTCCTCGGTAATGCCAGAGGTACATGCAGTGATGTTAATTTCATTTTTGTTCCGGTTAAAATGATTAAATGTCTGGTATAAGTTAAGAAAATAAGATAAAACGGCACAATTTTCATCCCATTTAAAATTTTGGACCGTTCCGGAAATTTCAGCCGGAACATTCTGGTTTTGTTCCATCCGTTCTTTTCGGCCAAATAGTGTTTTTTATTCAATAATGAATAATTTTACAACATCAATCATATTTTTTAATCTCGCCGTTAGATTTAAATAAAATTTTACGAAGAGTCTCTTGATATATTTATATATATTAAGTTAAAATTTCATATCATTCAAAGAATGTAATAACCTTGTGAGATTGATTATGACATTCTAGTAATATTATATATGTTCATAATTTTATTCAGAATAATCATTTTATTGTGTTTTTTTAGATTAAATTGCACAATTCTAAATAATTTTATTTTTGGATTTGAACTAATTTTTGTTTTGAATTAATATATTTAATTATACACATGCACACAAACAGTACAACCCTAAAACGGCACGCCGTAACGCTCCGGAATCGAAAATTTTCATTCCAGTTGAAAAAACAAAACAACAACCAAAACGAAATTGATAACCTTGGCTACACCTCACTGTGGATCTCTTCTTTATCACATGCTTCAGTGTTGATAGAGAAAACCCTAAGCTGCTTAAGATGTGATAGGATTGCTAGTTCCTCTGCGATCTCACTTTCTTCTCTAATATGTACTCTTATTACCCTAAGCTGTAACAGATTTTGGAGCTCCGCTAGTCGACAATCATCCTTCTTATCGACACCCACTAGCTTGAATCCAGATAGCTCTTGAAGATTCGAGAACCTTCATGTTCCCTGTGGAAGGTATTGAAAAGGACAATATCATATATCCAACAGAGCGAGCTTCTGCAGGGCTGTGATGGACAAGGGCAGTTTCTGTAGGTTTTTGCATCCTGACAGAACCAGAACCTGCGGAACTTTCCGATCGAAAATGGCAGCTCTTTTATTGCAGAAACCCCTCTTAGGTTCAGACATGCTAGGCGTTCGAGGGAACTAATCCAATTCAGTAGGTCTTCAATACAAGCACCTTAGGGATTTTATCGTAAGCATTACGATGTTCCTGTTAAATTGGATTGGGGAACTACAAAGAAGCCATGACCGAGTTTTCGACTTCTTTTGCGGTTAATGCATCATGGAAATTGTCACAAATCCTTCTCCAAAATTCATTAGATAGAGCTTTCGATTTCAGTAAGCCTCCAATGGTCTTAATAGCCAGAGGAAGTCCATGGTATTTCTTCACTATAAATTTCCCAACTTCTTCCAACTCAGGAGGCTGTTTTGCTTCCTCATTTGATGATAATTCAATTTTGCAGAACAATGCATACCTTTCTTCTTCGTTGAGAAATCTCTGCTGATGAATCCGTGCTTTCTCAACGCCCATTTCTATAACGACACTTTCTATTCCTGTTGTCATTATTATGCAGCTACTCCATCCCTCCCTCTTGAATTGCCCAGCACATATTCTGTCCCACCAGCCTTCGGCACTCCAATCGTCATCCATTACAATCAGGTTGTTCTTATTCCCGAGCAGTCGCTTCATCTTTGGCAGCATTTGAGCCATATCCATCCCATTGTCATCCTCTTCCAATTGTTTCAACACGGATTTCATGGTCTCTTCTTCATTGACAGTTTGAGATTCTGAGACCCAAACCCTCTTCTCAAAGCGATCAACTACTTGTTTTCTGTCAAAATCTTCTGTGATTCGGTGGTTTTGCCTAAACCCCCCATTCCAACAATCCCAACTTGGTGCAGCATACTGTTTTCAGGAATAATCTAGCTTATTATCTTTTTTGTATCTTCTATCAAACCAACTATGGCAGATTCATCGTAAACTGGTGATGTCCACCTCTTTCCGATGCTGCCGCGGTCATCATGAATGATGTGCTGTCCAATTGTCTTGAAATAGGCTTTCAAGATCTTATGCATCTTCTTAATTCTTTCATTGATATCTTTCAACTTCTTTCCTGTCCGATACTGGAAGATCAGTTCACGTGGGGTGAAGTTGCCGCAGCACTGAAACCCTCATTCCGAAATATTCAGCTCTGAGCAGGCAATCTGCCAATACATCCTCCGCAACATAAACCAGTTCTCGCTGAATGCTTAAGGTTGTCTCGACAGTTTCCTCCTTTCTTTTAAGCCTGTAAGCATCAGCAAGAAAGGATTTCATCAGATCAAGCTGCGTCTTCGTATCATAGAACTCACTTTGAAATGAACTCAACGATATAAATCAACTTTATAAAAGCAAACTTGATCATAAACAACGTTACTGAAAACTCAACACAATCTTCGACATGGAAAGATTATCGTAAAGAAGATCAAACCTCTGGAATATGCTAAGGTTCTGGCAACTGTTAGTCCCAAACATTCGGAGAGGGTTATTCCTATGTATCTTCTTCCTTGAATATCCTTTTTATTCCAACTAAGTAGATCATGACGTGAAATTCTCAGTCATGCTACTCCACATTTGTTTTTGTTCGTCCCAGATGAAGTTTGCTCGCTCAAAGTCGATTCAAATTTTGGTGACTGCTTCATTAAGCATTATTCTCTAAAATCTGCTGTTATTTGTTTTTCTTAGATTCTACTAATACCGATGCCTTTAGATTACTACATATTTAGTGGGTGATTTTCAAAAATAAAAATATTTAAGTTTTTCTATTTTTATTTCAAGATTCTAATGTATGATGAACTT
Organism: Salix caprea; assembly: GCA_964035475.1. Taxonomy (NCBI): domain Eukaryota; kingdom Viridiplantae; phylum Streptophyta; class Magnoliopsida; order Malpighiales; family Salicaceae; genus Salix; species Salix caprea. Next base: position 5,033,343 of record OZ037749.1, on the reverse strand, counting down.
TCACGTCTTTTTATTCAAGTGTTTTTGTGGTAAAGTATTTTTGTATTTTTTTCTATTTTGAGTGTATCTAATTTTTTTATTTATTTTAGTTTACTTAGATTTTATCCTATTTATGACTTTTTTTAGTTTTTAATTATATAAAAAATATAAACAGACCATTTTAATATATTGTATTTGTTAATTTTCTATAAAATTAATAAAATATATTTTTCTTAACATGAAAAATGAATTTAACTATAAACTCTTTGTTTGTTAAGATAAACATGAATTTAACTATATTTTTAAGTTTAATAATAACATTAAAAATTTATTTAGACTTGGATATATTAGTTTACATTTAAGAAAAGTTTTGGTCTCCTGCAGCATAGCGTGAACATATAAACTGGTTCATTCTAGAAAATTTCAACATTTAGGATAATTTTATCTAGGTTAATACATTGTTTTCTCATTTTTTGGTTATCTATTTTGTTTTTTAAAAAATAAACCCCATCAGTTTCTTACTTCAGGCCTTGGATTACTACAGTGCAATGATATATTTGTCTTTTATTATAAATTAATTTTTATATTGGGAATTCATTTGATATTATAAATCAATTGGGTTATACATCCAAATCTGTTCCTGTTTGCATGTATTTATTAGGGGACCCTGTATTTTATTTTCTTCTAAATTATTGAAAGTTTGCTTGCGACGACGGGAAAGCAAATTTGCTTCTGGCATTTTCATCATTGATTTTTCTTTTTCTTTCTACAAGCAACAACTTTTAAATCATATAATTATAATTATAGTGCCATGCCTGTGGGGGCATACATGGTATTCCGATTTTATCACTGTAGCGTAATGATAAAATATTTATAATATATATATTAAATTTTGAATTCGAGTCAAGATATATAATTTTTATAAAAATTTAAAATAAATAAAATTTTAAATATTTATATAAATCAATAAAATATGTCTCCTCACTTGACTCTAATCCAAGTCTTAACGAGACACCAGTTTTCGCAGGCCATTGATTTTAGGGTCATTCTGCAAGGTCATTGATTTCATTCAAAGCTTATTATGAAAAATTAGGTGCAACATAAACCAATATTTATTCCTAGATCGAAACTTATTTTTTATTTTTTTTAAAATGGAAAATGATATATAAATCTATATATATATATATAACTCTAGAAATTGAGCCAACAATAGATAGTATGGAATCCACTAGTTAAATCATGGTTAATTTCACGACAAAAGAAGATTTTCTTGCTTGTGAATGTGAATTAAATGTAGAGCATTAGAAGACAAGAAATTAAAGTAATTGTTAAAACTTTGTGTACAATACTACCTATCATGATTATTCCTTCGCGAGATGGAAGAAAACAAGGTTGCATCTTAAAATCGCACTCAATATATATAAAAAAATAAGAAGAAAAAATGCCCCTGATTTATATAGGAGTCACGATACTACCTCAAACAAGTCGTCGAATCAATATCATCCTCCAAGTTTCAAAAATCTTAATTAAGTCTTATTTGAGCATGAATTCCATCTAAATTATGCTCCGTGTCATTAGGAGAAACTTTTCTTTTTACAGAAAGCATAGCATTTTATGTTTAAAAAAAATTCTAAGAAAAAGGCCCAAATAAGAAATACAAATTGTTCAAGGTACAAATTAGATACAAAAATTTGTTAAGGGGCAAAATTGATTCTAACCCAATAGTTGGCGAGTATTCTTTCTTTTCCCCCTCGAAGCTAGTAGATATATCTCAATAAATTGATTTATATATATATATATATATATATATATATATATAGACTTACCAACAAGTTGCTCTCGTAATTATGCAGACTATTCTTGGGTTGCATTACTTAAATGAGTTTTTAAATCTGTTTAGCATTTAGCATTGTGTTTTAAAAATATTTTAAAAAATTTAGAGATTTTTTATTTTTATTTTGTACTTTAAATTGAAAAAAATATATTTTTAAATCATTTTTATATACTAATATCAAAAATAATTCTCAACAAACAAAATAAAAACTTATTTTTATATATTTTTGAATAAAAAATATTTTCAAAAATAAGAACAACTACAATTCCAAAAAGTCAAACAATCCAATGAAAACATAAAGAAAGGCACCAAATGGCATTCATAAACTATAACCAGAAAGCCAACATCTATAATTAAGGTTCATTAGGTGAAACATTACAAAACAATAAAAGATCCTAATCAAACACAATTGGTCCCAATTCACCACCAACCAACACCAATTTTTCAGCTGCTCCACCTCTCTAACCCTCCCCTTTTTAAAACACTCTCTCCTCTCCCTCTCTTCACTCTCTAACCAAACTACCATGGCCATCATTAACACCGAGACCATAATAATCCTTTTCTGCACACTGAGTTTGGAGTTCATTTTCTCTCCACGACTCTCTCTCTCCTCCTCCATCCACGACCTGCTCATCTCAAAAGGGTTACCGGCCGGTCTGCTCCCGAAGGAGGTGAAGTCCTACACTCTGTCGGAAGATGGCTACTTGGAGGTGTTTCTCGATGGTCCATGCTTGACCAAATATGAGAACAGGGTCTTGTTTGAAAGTGTGGTTAGGGCTAATCTCACTTATCTGAGTCTTTCAGGAGTTGTCGGTTTGTCTCAGGAAGAACTCTTTCTTTGGCTGCCGGTGAGAGACATCACCGTTGATGACCCAGGATCTGGACTTATTTTGTTCGACATTGGGGTAGCTCATAAGCAACTTTCCCTGTCACTCTTCGAATATCCACCCAACTGTAAGCCTCGAGGTATCCCATTTGTTTAATCTTCATTTAATTTAATTTCATCCCATTTGTTTTGAATTCTGAGAAGTTATGAAATGGTTTGCTGGAAGCTGAACTGTGCTCGGTTTTATTACAAGCCATGCCTGTTACTTTCACTGTGTTTCACCTTTTCCTGCTTTGTTTTGTCTGCTTTTCACAAGTAATTGTAAGAAATTTCCTATAAAGAAATAACTGTACAGCAATGTTTGAGTTATTACATGATTGGGATTGTTAACCATGTGAATGTGTGCAGGTGAGTTGAAGAATCATGCGAGGAAGGAGACAGGGTTTGAGGCTGAGAGGTAGAAGATGCATGCCATGCCATGCCATGCTGTTTCGACGTTGTCGTTTTCCATACAATGTTTTGTTTAATGATTCCATCATATAATATTAGATTAGATTAGAGGTTTTGTTAGTTATATAATGTATAAAAATGGCAATTATGGAATCTGGTGTCCTTGTCAAATTAATTACAGGTCCTAATCTTCTAACTTTTTGTTAATTACCTTTTGTTGCCACCCTAACCAATTCATCTAATCTAATGTTTAATTAATTTAGATCAGAATCAAAGCAAGGAATCTAATGCAATACAGCTATTCTCATAAATCATCATCTTTCCGATTATCTACCTCTAGAAATTTAAAAGCGGGCTGCATTTTGATGAACATATTGTATTGTCATATTTGTTTTTTTAAATAAAACAAAATCTATATTTGTAATAAATTTTATTCTATTTCGAGAATAATTAATAATATCTGATTAGTTATTTTCTAAAAAGCTTTATTGTACTCAGAAAATAAATAATTATATTATATTGGCTACTTTCTGAACCCATTTTCTTAATGAAATATTCTTATAACTTTTATATATATATTTAAAGTTGGGCTTAGCGAGTAATTAAGAAGATTAACTAATTAACACTATAAAATTTTATAAAGCTTGGTGCTTCTTAGCAAAAAAAAAAAAATCTTTGTTGGATTATTATGGGATTTTGTCAGATATTTAATCTCTGTTTATTTCTACACATGTTATAGTAGTTGTTCTTAAGTGAAAATCCCTATTTTTCAGGGGACGTTAATTTACGCCGTAAATGGTGGGATCTTTGTATCGGTGTTTACATGGACCCACAAATGTAGGGTTTCCCCATCAATAATTGCACTTTATTTTTGTGATTGTGCCTCAGGCACTTTCGTGGATCTTCAGCTCTGGCACTGGTGATCCTTATCCTTATTTTTATTTTTATTTTCAATAATAGTATATTAAAATATCTAAAAATATATTAATTTAATATTGTTTTAGATAAAAATAATTTGAAAAACCTGTTAAAAACAGGTCAAGCACTTTACCACCAATGATTGAAGTAATTTTCTTCTTCTATAGAATAAACGTTTTGTGATTGGAAAATGTTATTTTTTATTGATTGACTTTATTATTTGATTAATTGCATAAAAATTTGGAATTGTATTTGGATGCGCTATAAAAATATATTTGGTTTGACAAAAAAATCAAATTGATATATTTTCAGTACTTTATAATTGTTTTGATATGCTGAAAAAAAATTCAAAAACTAAAATTTATTTACATAAATTAGTTTATGTACTAATTTCTCTTTAAAATGAGCATTCGAACTTGCGTTTTTGGCAATGTGTTATTTGTCAGGATAAAACGTTATGAGCATTGTTTTTTGCCATCTCCATACAAACATGAGAAAATTAATAATAAATAACAAGAAAAATATGATTATTAAATCATAATTATAGTTTTGGATTAGTTGTAGGTTCTAATAATTTAATTTTTGTTCTGATGCTTAGCATCATTTTGGAGAGTATAAAGTATAAACACATGGTGCGGGCAAGCTCCCGCTCTTTTCACATCCCAAAAGCTAGTTGTCAGTGGATTTACATTGTTTTTTAAAATATTTTTTGTTCATAAATATATTAAAATAATATTTTTATTTTATTTAAAAAAATTATTTTTGATATCAATATAAAAAAATAATATAAAAATATTAAAATAATTTAATTTAAAATAATAAATAAAAATTTAATGAGAAATATTTTTGAAATACAATGTGAAATACTATTGGTGGCTAAATAATTGAGATATTTCAAGATGGAAACCTTTGAGGCCTTGAAATGTCTCATCTTGATTGCAACTATTTTGTTTTCCTCTTCGAATTGGAATCTGATTTTGGGTGGTTACAATGTCGTTTCATATTTTATTTGGCTTGTGAAAGGTCATGCTCTCTTTACTTTCCTCAATAATTAATTAAGGCCAACTTGCAAGGTTTGACCTTGAAATTGTTTTGTAAGAAAATGGTAGCAAATACAGTATTTAAAGAGAAGGGGGTCTTTATATTGCAATGGGATTATGATCATAGTTATTGATCCCGTCCCGGGTACCGTTCCGGTTTTGTGTTTGGAACGGAACGTTCCGGTTTCGGTACCGTTCCGGGTACCGTTCCGGTTTTGTACTGTTCATTTTTATTTAATTATATATATGAAAAAAATAAAATATTAATTTAACAAGTATAATTTAAATTCAAGATAAATGAAATTTAAATTATACAATACAAACATAATCTCAAAATTAGAAACATCTCTAAAATTCCAACAATAAAATTATTATTTTTAAAATAAAAAATAAAAAATGAATTTAATTATAATTAAAAGATCCAGAATATTTGAAATTTAAGCTACTTATTGTATGTTTTTCAAGTAATTCTATGTTTTTTTATGGTTGTTGTATTTGAAATTAATTAATGTTACTTATTGTTTTTTAATGTTAGAAAAACTTAAAAAAAACAAAATGAACACATTAAGAAATAATCAATAAGTTCAAACATAACTAATTAAAATACATTCCATTACAAATAATTCAATCAAATTAATTACAAATTAATACCCCTATTTTTTAGGTTAACTATTATTATAGTAATTAATAATTAATTAATATATTAATTAATTATTATTATTATATAATAATTAGTATAAAAACTACCCCACCCATTTGTCCCCTTCATTTTAATAAACAAAACAAAACCCTACCCATCCCTTCTTTTTCTCTAGGCGCCCCCCCCCCCCCCCCCCCCAATCCCTTCTTCTTCTTCTTCTTCTGGAGCTTTGATATACGGAGCCTCGCTTCAGCTCCATGTTACAAGACGAACTACGGTAATGAGGGAAGCTAATGTCGGTGAAGCCCTCCTTCATCCTTAAAATATCATCTTTACGCGTGAGTTTGCCATTTGCATTTCTCTTTTCTGCTTTTGAGCAACGTCGATGCGGAAGAACACTATTAGGACTCAGATCTTAATTTTTTATTTTTACTAATATATAATTTATAGGTTGAGTTTTTCTTTTTTGTTTTTGAATTTTTTTTTATTTTGAACCCGGAACGGAACGCCCGGTACGGAACCGGGGCGTTCCGGCCGGAATCCGGCCGGAATTGCCGGATCTGGCCGGGATTTTGACCGGGACAAAAACGTCGCCGTTTTGTCCCGGATTTTGCAACGGGACGGGCCGTACCGGCCGTTCCGGCCGGAACGGGACGGGATCAATAACTATGATTATGATGGCTCTCCTAATGCTATATTAAGTTAATCTACCTAATTGTTCAAGTTATATTAAGTTAATGTACGATTTTGAAATAAAAAAACTTTGTGGTGATTGATCAACCTGAGTCGATTTGGGTTATCCTTATAAATTCGTCTCGTGTCATAAGATAAAATAAATTATGAAACTCAATTTTTAATAAACCTATTATTGAATGATGAAAATGGGAAAAAAGTCAATCTAAAAAATGGAACAAAAAAAATAATAATTCAAAATAAAATTACAAAAATATCATTGACAGTTTCACAAGGTCTTTATAAACTTTGATTGTCCTGAAATTTTAATCTCAGTATTAAAATATGTTAGTAGACTCCTTGTAAAATTTTAGTGTAATCTAACGATCGTGTTGAGAGATATAATTGATATCATAAAACTGAACATCAACAATAACAACAACAATAACAACAATAATTATAAAGGTGATGAATTGCATGAGATTATTAGTGATTTTGATCTTTATTTTTTGAATTGCTATTTTTTGCATGGTTGAATTTATTTTTAATTTTATTTTTTAATATTTAATTTACTGGGAACTAGATTTTATAGTTTTTCTAAATTGGGTGTTTTAGTTTTGATAACTTGGATCACAAATTTAAAAAATTAACACATTTCTTTTTAAAAAAATTAATAATTATCTTTATTTTTTATTTGGTTATTTCAGTTATATAATCTACACTATAATTTTAGCGCAGTGTTCCATATTAGCTTAACCGTATAATTAGTGTTGTTGCAAATTTACAGTGAATATTTTATTTTATTTTATTATAATATCTAAACATTATTATTTTCTTACATAAAATAATCTGATCCCCGACATCACCATACTAGTCGTACTCGTATCTACTCGTGCTGAGTCGAATGAGCACTAAATGGTAATTACATGTCAGGAACACATGACACCTTCTGAATCGAGGTCATTATGGACAGAAGACAAAACCTAAGTCTTTGAATTAAGATCCGGTTTCGCAATAGTCCAAATTACTTTCCAGCCTCTTTTCTTTCCTTTAATAATACAAAATTATAGGTAGCATGTAAAATGGTTGCATAATCCATGTGTCGTACTAGACCCACATCACTTCAAGACTACATATGTAAACTTGAGTATAACATATAGGGAAATAAATAAACATGTGATTATTAGCTTGATGTATTAATTAATATCATAAAATATCTAAAAAAATCTATATAGCGGATGAATAGATCAACATATATTTCTTTGATTTTTTTTGAGAAAAAAATGGTGATTTTATAAGAACCTTTGATTAAAATGGTTTGATAATTAATTTACCTTTAAAATATGCATTACATGAATTTTCAATTGGTAAAAGAATCGTCAGGTTCCTTAGGATGCCCATGTGAATTCTCAATAATTCGTTGCGACATTATTGATCTTAGATGTCCCAGTCGATCATGTCAAAGCATAAAATATTTTGAATTAGAACACTTTTGGTGTATCACATCATTTGTTTCAATAGATTTCATGATCGTATAATGAATTCTAAAAGAGAAAAAAAAATAATTTTTCAAGTAAAAGCTTATTACCCGAAATACATGTAGTAATATAAATATATATTTTTTCTTGACTTCATATGCTGTATCACTATGATAACCATTAGCACTTATATTTTTAAAATTGAGCAAGTTTCTTCTAGACTCGGGTGAATATAATACATTTTTTATGTTTAGTTTTGTGTTATTTGGTAACGCATAGCTTTTCTAAAGCCTTTAATTGTGTATGTTGGACCTAATATTGTAGTGATATTAGCTTTGGTTAATTTTAGATATTCAAAGTATTTCCTTTCCTTGAGAACTGTGTGTATTTTTGCATTTTCTGTCAGACATAAATCATTATCATGAAAAGTCATGTCATTATTCAAAATATAATTAAAGTTTATTATTTAACTTAAAAAGATTAATATTGTTTATTGAAAATATCATAACATAAATATTCTAATACAAATAAAAATTATTGATCATCCCCATGGATTCCACCACTAAACATGTATTTTGTTTTATCTGGGTTTTTAATAAAATTAGAAACATGAGTATAAGTATTAACATCAAGATAAATATTATGATTTTCATAATCATATTTATGAATAAAATTAATCTCAATTTTATTTTGTTTCAAATATACTTGATATAAATTTGTAAGATGTTTTGGTATGAGACATGTACGCGATCAAAAACCATGTATATCATACCTATGACATTTATTTTTATTTTTTGCAAATTCTTTTTCTTTTCTTGTTTGGGTTCATTGTGTCTCCACTTATGGTGGTATGGTAAGTTGTATTTGGAAGAATTATCTCTTTTTTTCCATTTATTTTTTATATACCTATATCTTTGGTTTTTTTTTGTCTTTTAGACAAAGTTCCATTCACTTTAGGGAATGGTTTATTACTTGTGGGATGAGAATGATGATTTTTTTTATTTATCAAAAATTCATTATTTTGTTTAGTCGAAGACATGAAATTAATTTCAAGTATCTTTTGAAATTACGTTCTCTATATTGTTGTTGCAAGACAATGTTTAAGGGATGAAAATTGGAGAATGTATTTCTAGCATTTGATCTTTTATGATATTTTCATCACACAATTTCAACTGTGAGGTAATTTTAAAAATAACATAATTATATTCACTAACCAATTCAAAATCTTGCATCCTCGGGTGCAACCAATCATAATGAGCTTGAGGAAATATGATATATTTTTTATGGTCATATATTTCCTTTAAATTTTGTGTAAGATATTCATTTTTCAAATCTTCATGAAGATGGTGGTGAATGAAAATCATTGTTTTTGTGTGATCCTGCAAAGATGTGTTATTTTTTTCTTTGATGGTCTCTTCAAGATTCATAGCTTTCAAATTAATCTCAGTGTTAAGGATCCATGATAAATAATTATTTACAAAGATATCAAGAGCGGTAAATTCAAGTTTTGCCAGATTCAACATTATCTTTATATCTAAAAACAAGAAATAAATTATTAAATAAAATTATAAATATAAAAGAAAAGAAAAAAATCGGTCATTTAAGACAATTATTTATCTAGTTTTAGAAATACTAGTTTTTCAAAAACTATATTTAATTTATTTAATGCTTTAGAAACTTATAATACTAGTTCTCAGGAACTATAAATCTTTATGAATAAAAGTGAAATAAAATTTGCCACAAATAAACTAAAATGATAAAAAGATAAAATACTGAAATTGATACAAGTAACATAACAATCATGTTGTAAAAAAAAAGAACAAATAATATATAAAAACATAGATATTCATAATAAATATTAAAAGAGATAAAACAGATACTTCTTTCATTATAAATTCTTCTATTTTTAAAGTTTCAAGAATACAAAACAAATTAATGTATTTATATGAAAAGAAAATGAATTTAAATATCATGAAAATTCAAGAGACTAAACTCAAGAGTCATGAAAATTCAATATATATAATTATGGATTTTATAACAATATTTCATTAAAACCTATAAACAAATTCAATTTAGAGATTCAAATATGCTGTAATTGGAAGTCGAAGAATTAAAATAAAAATAAACATTTAATGTTAATCAGAAAGCAACAATTAATAAAAGCAAATTCATTGCATTTTCCTTTAAGAAAGACAGAGACAGAATAAACCAGAAAGCTTCAACTCCAAGGCACCACCTTGTGAAAGAATCAGATACACTTCTCTCTCTCATATCTCCTTCTACTAATAAATAAAGAAATCGATTCCCAAAATAAAAACCGAGGAACGTCGCAACGTTTTCAATTTCCATCATCAAACAAGAACTATGGGAGGAGGAGGAGTCATGAGAGCAGCGGCCAAGGTGGCCGGAATTGGAGTAGCCAAAGCCGGAATCCGACGGGGAATCTCTGGTGTTCCACCTCCGGTGGAGCAGTCGATGCGCAATGCATCCAGTCAAGTTTCGGCGATCAAGTCGTCGAAGGCGAGTAGAGGTGATGAGGTCGCGGCGGGGACGCAGATGCCTGCATGGGAGGTGGATGAGTGGGAGTTAGCTGGTGGTGTTGAGGACGAGATGGTTAGAGTTGTTTTCAGGGGTGCCCCGCCGAGTTTGCAGGAGGCTGAGGCGGCTACTTGTGAATTGAAAGATGCTTTGCAAAAGTAAAGTTTTGATCTTTATTCAAAATTTCACTTTTTTATTTATTTGTTTCTAATTTTACGTGATATTATTGGGTGTTTTTTTGTTTAAGTTTTATTTGAAATGATTTAGAATTACTGGTATTATTGAAATTCTTGTTTGATAAACTGAAAGGTGAAGCTTTGATTTTTCTCCCTTCTGGTTTCAGTTTGTAGAAACTGTGATTGAGATAACAGAGAAATGAAAAGAAAGGAACTTTAAATCACACTTTTTTTGCTTAATGTATAGAGGAAATGAATCTTTACCTTTGTAATTATAGTGGCTATTGAAGAAATCGGTAGAAGTTCTTAGAGATTCTTCAACACTTTATTGTTTCTTATTGGAAAAAAAAGAACAAAAAATTGCATGATATTTCAGAGTTCTGGATACTATATTGTTTCTTGAATCTTCGGACTTGAGGAAATGAAGAAATGATTTACTTTTTGCATTAAATCCTGGTTTTTATGTTTCTACTTAGGTTTATTTGGTGTCATCATTTAGGTTTGGTTCAGATGGTTGACTGAACTTTGCATTCTATGTATGATTGGTTTGGGCGGGTTCTTTGTGCTGTTTATCTTTCATAGTTTTTGAGTAATGCGGTGTGATTCCTAAAAGCTATAATAATTCTTTTTATTTTTTTATTGAATATTCTCTCATCTACTTTTGAGATGTGCGAGTCAAGGTAGACAGCGTAAAAAGAAGGCTCATATATAGAAACTTGAGTGAGTTTTATGTAACTTCTTAGGGCATGTGGCCAAAATGCGTGGCAATCAGAAATTTCCAGCACACTTGCTGACAAAAAGCTGTGGTTTTTTCTCATCCTTTTGGGAAGCTTCCAGGCATATAAATACTCTCGCGAGTGTGTGTGTGTGTGTGTTTGTGTCGTGTATATTTTATCTCTTTCTCCAATATCATTACACTTTCATGGCAAGTGTAGTTGCTGAAGGAGTAAATATTATGAACTGAGGCTGCGTTTCTTAGAGGATTGCTGGAATTATATCAAATATCATCTCTGAGGGATGAATGTTCCTTGATGTTTACTTATTTCATTTGTGTTTGAATAGTTTTGCCTCTGTAAGATTTCAGAGATCTTATTTTTCTTTTTCCGAAAATGGAGGTTTGTTTGTCCATGTAGATCATCTCATTTATTACATTTCTAGAAGAGCTTAGCCTTGTTAAACTTGGCACTTGTCAGTCTTATACCGAATTGTCTTAAAAATGAATGTTTGGTGTTTTCCTGAAGTTATGGAACAACTGTGTTGCCAACTTTTTTATTAGCTATGCCATTAATTTACTTTTTTGCCTTTTGTTCCTTATATTGATTCTGGTGGCCTGAAATTTTATTTACCTTTTCTTGACTTCATCATCTTTCTATTCTGAACTGTTATGCACAGAGTATATCCTAACTTGGGAACTGCCAGTTCACTTGGAGGTAGTCAGCTGTCTGGCCTCTCTTTGACTACAAACTCTGACTCTTTGGAAACTAAAGATTGTATTAGCTGTGATCCAATTCAAGATCCTGAGCAAAATTGTGCTATGCAGGCATTTCAATTGCTTGATGAAAATCCTAAAATTCAGGTTCTGATATATCCCTCTCCCCCTTCAAGCTGTTCTTTCCTTTTCTTTCCTCCCATTGCTTAAACTATTTTGTATTCATGATGACTTAGTTTGACAATAGAGTTGCTTGTAGTTTCACAAATGTGTGTAAATGTTTTCTTCTCATACAGAATTAAATTAAGCTTCAATTATGTTTTTGTTGTGGTTGATGATGTTGGTATCGTCAGGTGCAATCATTTTCCTAGCTTAACATAAAGAACACTAAGCTGTCAAAGCATTTCAAAACCTATTGTGATTTATCAGGGCCTGGAACATGCAGGGAATATATAACCGACTTTGTTTTACTTGAGGGATTTTAATTTGATTTGATCTTCAAGGCCTCTTGAACATTTTGAAGTGTATTTTCATTTGTTCTATCATTCCATCCAACATAATTCTGAAGTTTATTTTCATATGTTCTATCATTCCATCTAAAATACCCTGTTTTTAAATATATTACTGTTGATATGGGACTGTAGCTCACTGATTTTAGTATTATACCCAGAATACGGTTGCTAGCATTGCCTCTGATCCAAAAGTCTGGAACGCAGTTTGGGAAAACAAAGACCTTCAGGATTTGCTTTCTTCACAGAATACCAGTAAGTGTACTCTTTTTTCTTTCAATCCACTATTCATTCTTTTTTTTTGGAAATTCCTGTTTTCTATATCCTTCACCTATTTTCCCTTTCAAGCCAAGGAATCTGTTGAAGATACGGAGTCTGTCGGAGATACTGACTCTCAGGATGCAGAATCTTCAGAGAAGCTCAAAGAACTATCTGATGATGAAAGTGAAACTGGAAACTCTCAAACTGGGCCCATGAATTTCATCAATAACGCTAAACTTACTGTGGTTGACATGGTGACAAATGTATCTGCTTACTTCCAGAAGATTTTTAGGTTTTCACCTGCAGAGCACACTCCCGCTGCCGGCGATGAAAATGCTGGATTATCTACCACTGAGAAGACCCTGGTAGCCTCTCTCATGGGTCTGGCAGTGATGGTCATAATTGTGGTTGTGCTGAGGCGCCCTCGCCCTTAAAACTCTATTTACTGGCAGGCCAACCTGTAAATTTGGCGAGTCCATGTACTTGCAAATTTATTTGTGTTTTTGAATGGTTGAATGGATGATGGGATGGATGCCGAAAAAAGTCAGTAGCTGCAGCATTTTAGCTTGATCTATCAGCAGTTTTCAATTTCCTTTAGTTATCCATCCATGAAAGTAACTACATTATTTTTCTACGTTTTATCCTGATTGAGCCCTAACCTCCTGGCAAGCTATCTATGAGATTCGGGTTTTTTTTTTTTTTGGGGTGACAGGCATACCGTGCAGGAATGGACTCAGGAGAGATAAGAAGGAACCCTCCAGTCCCACTCCCACTGGGACTCGAACCATGTTCGAATGAAAGAGGGTGCTCCCCAACAACCACTGAGCCACAACTCCTGTTGGTTATGAGATTCGGTTTCTTATTTTTACGAGTGCTCTACAGTTTTTCTCTGTACATTCAAATAATTGACTTGCTGAAAACTATAAATATAAGAGGAGGTTTGTTAAAGCACTGAGAGCCACACCATTTTTTTTTGAAACGCGAGTAAACTTCATCCCTAGAAAACAAAACATATTTTTTGTGATTCTAATGAACGAGTAAAATCCCGGCTATTCTAGATTTTTACAAGGGATGCATATCCTGATTCGAACTCGAGACCTACTGTGCAAATCATAAAAATATAACTTTGTTAGATTTTTTTTTCCTTGGTCTTAGATCGCTCTCCAGATTTGTCTCTGCTTTAATCGGACAGGTTAGTGTTAACTTTGCACTGTAATTTACAAGGTAGTTGATATGAAGCCTAGACACCACTGAGAATTTCTATTTGTATTTCATGGACAGCTTTTCACGCACGTTGCTGTCATGTGATGCATGATTTTTTTTAATAATATTTTTTCAGATTTTTTTTTATATCAGTGCATTAAAAACATAAAAAAAACATCTAAAATAAAATTGCAGAGGGAAAAAAATATAATCCTATCAAGTATTAAATTAACCCTTTAAGATCACACATTATTGAAAATGATAACACATTATAATTCTGTATTTTAACAAAGGAAACCTAGAACTGTTGTTTTATTTGACTTAAAATAAAAAATAAAAATAAATTTTTTTATTGTTTTTCAAAAACACTTTTGAAAAACTATAATCACAAAACAAGATGCATGCTGGCCAGCAACATTCCAATGATGTATACAACTGCCTTCCATTAAAATTGCTGCTTAAACAACGATGCTTCTTCCATTACAGATAATGATGTTATAATAATGCATGGTATTCAAGAGGAGTTGCATGCGTAAATTGGAGAAACCAGCTTTATTCTTCAAGAGCAACGTGCAATTTCGCCTTCGGATGAACAGATAAAAGAGAACATTGACAAGAATAAATCCTACTCTTATTTATATTTCTTAGACAATTGGGTAGCTGTATCTCAACATATAATCCCACTTCGATTCATGGAGTTGTCGTCAAGGTGTTTATGCTATCAGTGCACCACTTTGGTGCCATCAGTATATTTTACTTTGCTCGACTATTTATATTCCTCGTCCAGGCAATGCAGAGATCAAGAACCATAAAATTGGCACTTGAAATGTCTTATTTCAATCTACAAAATTGTGAATGTTACTTGAATACACTGGAGGCTCCTGAAACAAGCTCAGGCAGATGGCCATCTTCATTTTCAGGGCAGGGTGAAACACCCATTGAAGCTTAACCATCTTACATGGTTTCTCTGATTATACCTCGCTACTGATATACATAATGTCCTCCTTTTCCAGATGCATCTTTCCTTTGTCTCTTTTACTTTTGACCGGCATCCGATCTGGTTGGCCTCGCTGGAATAACAACTTTTACGTTAGCATTTTGTAATGGAGGAAACATATGCGCACCGCGACTACTCAATCAAGGAATAAACATGTATATGCTTGCCTTTTTCAAGACAAATGCCAAGTATAGATAAGCTACTTCCCATTCATCTGGTGATAGTGTGCCTGGATAGCCAAGGGCACAGAGACAAAAAAAAAGCATGAAAAATAGCTCTCATGCACCAGATTCAAAGAAAATAAGCAAAAAGATACATAACAAACACTTACTAAGGTCCTGGTTCCCATCACCCAAAGCACCAAGTCTTCGCATTAACTCAACATTTTCTGGTTTCTTCATGTTCTCAAGCACGAACTCGTGATTATTCTTCACAAAAATCAGATCAAACTCATACTGCCAAAGTTGAAAGCATACGTACAAAATAAGTGCAAGATTAACAAGCTTTAAGAGCAACCAGCTTTAAAAACCAGCAAAACACATTGACAGCATTGAAAATATGTTGAAACCACAGGCTTCATTTACTTCAATTTTTTACCTCTTCTGCCAAAGCTTTGAAGACATGGAAGGGCACAATCCATTCAGGACAATCAACAGCATCCTGCATCAGAAACGTGGGTATTAACATCATCTGGAGTTTAGAATGAAAGTTCGCACCAAAAGCAAACAAATTGACTAAATGACAAGAGTAAACAAGGAACCGGGGATGGTATTTTCTGACAGATCAAAGGGAAGGGAATAATCACGTTATCATTCTTGGCATGTGGTAACTATCCGGTGTTGCATAAAAACACAACTTCAATTGATGCAAATACACAATGAAATATCAAGCACAAGCTATTCTACAGAACATGTGGTTCTAGAGAAACTAGACTTATCTAAAGGAGAAGAGAAGATAACACATAAATACCTCTAAATGGAAGTAGTACTTGATACCATATGGGCTAGAAGATTTAAATTTCTGTACCACAGAAAAATGAAACTCATCAGATTATAGGGGAAACAAACAAAATGCCTGAAATATTGAAAAGAACTAACCTTCTGAGAAAACTCTTCTTCAAACCTTACCCAGTAGACACTATTACCATAGGCCAGTCCTTCAGCTGCATATTCACACAAAAAAGAATCCTCTATCATGAATGGCAAAAATAGTCTGCCATGCATATTAATCTTAATTCTTATACTGGAGAAGTGTGAAAAGGAACACGTTACAAGAATACTTAAATTAGATTTGACTCTAAAAGATATAAATCAATCATCATCATCCCATGAATTACTTAAAAGACTCTCATTGTTCCATAACAAATTTAATGTTCCAGTGAAGGTGCCTCCGGGCTGGGCTTTTATATGTAGAGTAAAAAAAACACTATGTTTTTTCGTTAAGATTCATAAATCTGATCATTTGAAGTTTTTTTTCCATACAAAGAAAATATTTGAAAGGAACAAAACAAAAACCTTCTCTAAGTTTTTTTATGATAACATTGGCATCTGGCATTGTTCCAATGAAGGTTCCTCCTGGCCGAAGTAAGGCTGATATATTGGCCAATGCTCTCCGTGCACGTGCCTCTGTTGACCATGAATAGTGCAAGGCAAACTGCAAAGCATGTCGATGCTTCAGAACTAAGTAAAATCACACACACACACACACAAAGTTGAAGAATCCTATGGATCCATATTATGATCTGCATAATTACAGCACAGACAAATGGAATGGACAAGAACTTGGGATATTAAGATTGAAGCATGAGCTAGTTCCTGGGTCTCTGCGGCCATGTTGTACCCTTTTAGAGAGAAAGATATGTCAAAAAGCGAATGAAACTTGGTGATTTTAGCATTCACGAGATTCTAGAAGAAAAAATGTTGAAAGGACATTGTGTTCATATATTGCAATAATATCCATTATCAAGAAAGGTAGTTAGGAATCTGTGACATAGCTCCAAAAGACCCTAGGTCAGCATTGTTGATTCAGTGAAAAAATGAATGTTGGTCAGCTGCTTCAACAGATGCTGATTCGAGCATCGGGTTACAACATAAGATCTCATTAAATTTTGAAATTTGCAATGGCAATCATAATTCACCTGACAGCTGACAATATCAAAAGGAGCATCATCAGCCAGGACTTCATCCAACTGAAGCTGAAACATGTAAAATAAGATTCCGTTACTTCTACAAATATGTCTAACATAAATGAAACCAAAATTGTTCATCAATTTAACTTTTGGAAATCAACAAATAGGGGGTAGCATACATGTAATTAAAATCAACAAATCACATTTAATGTGATGAATTTGTCCATGCAGCAGCTGTCATAGCTGAAATTACCTCAAAACAATCCCCACATATAAGGCGGGCAGGGAAAGTGAACTTTTTGCGACGTTGATGGTGGTCTGCATCACCATTGTAACGTGTCCGGCAATCTTCCATCTGCATCAACAGTTGACACATATAGACAATGGCCATTGACAGCATATATATTTTAAGCATAGAAGTAGAGATCACAGGAGATTGAAGACACCACATTTTAGTATTAAAGATTTAGGCAGTAAACAGTATAGATAATGTATTCATGGTATCTCATATTGCATAGCATATACCTGGAGATCCAAACTTAAGCGTTTACATACATACAAAGTGTAGCCAGGCATTTAAAAATCAAAGCACCAATTACAAGGACTTTTGATCAGTTCATTTTGAAAGAGAAGTCAATCTATAGGTAGTATGTTTACCGAGCCTTCAGCTATGTCAATGCCAACATAATATCCAGCCTTTGCTTTATCCCATTTGATGAGATCACCACCCTGGAGAACAGAAATGACAACAGAAGATAATTCCTAACAAAAATGACATCATAAACTAATTCCTAACAAAATAAGGAGATGTGAACCTTCCAACGCAACTGATTAAAGGGATGTATACTTTACCTTCCCACAAGCAAGATCAAGAACAGCATCTCCTTTAGTAGTATATTGTTGAACTAAGACACTTTTTATCTGTTCACAGGTATGATTATGTTATTAAGACACATTACCATAGATTAAGATATTACTAAGCACTGGAATATGCTACACACCCAATTGTTAAGTTTCTTTAAATGGATAATTGGGCTCGCTTCTCTTTCTTCCAGAGTCTGATTCGTCCTGGCACTATAATGGTCAGCCACTCTCTGAACAAAATCATTAGAAAAATCCGCCTCACCTGCAATCACAAAATTTAGCCCTGAACTTTCAGAATCCAAAACAAAGCAGGGAAGTAAAAGGGAGTTTATAAAGAAACCATTACAATCCTAGATTTTTACTCTCTTAAACCAGACACAACCACGAACGACATTACATTTTTTTTTTTTAAAAAAAAAATCTCTCCAGTTTTCTATACCAAAAGAACACAACCAAAAACGCAATCCCAGGTCCCAAAATCAATACCTTATCTGAAACGGAAAAGAAATTACCAATCAAGCCCATCAATAATATAAACACAATCAAAAGTCGAACCCCATAAAGCAATTGCATTCTCATTTTTGCTCTGATTCAAAGTAAAACAAAATACTAGAATAGAAAAAAAAAATACAATAATCAATCATCACCATTTCCAAGAAAATAAAAGTGAAAGCCAGTGGCATACAAAACCCAAGTCCTAAAACAACACCAAGAACCAAATGACTAGCAATCGAATCCACTATAACTGAAAAAATAGCAAAAACTTGCACTTTCAAAGTTTCTAAACAACAAAAACCCATGTCAAAGAACCAAAAGAAATTCCAAAAAAAAGACAAGAAATCAAAAAAGGGCATTTAAACTTGTGTGAAAATAGAATCACCTTCAGGGGTGTATTTCAATCTGGATTTCGGTGGGCCAGAAGCAGAAGAGTTGGATGGAGAAGTTGGGTATCCTCGTTTCATGGCGAATTATTGAATCGTTAGTAGTTATTATTGTTTGTGTAAACAAAAAATTTAGGGTTCTAAAAAGAGAGAATTAATAAATGTAGTGCAGAGAGGGTTTAGTGTGTTTATATTAATGGAGTTGCTTTCTTTCTAAAAGAGCTTAAAAAATAGAGACCTTAAACTAAAGGTCTGTTTTTTTTTTTTTTAAGAAAAAAAAGAGTCACAAATATAGAGAGGTATCAATTTGGTCCCTGTACTATTTAACTATGTCAGTATTATCCTTACTCTATCAGAGTCTTGCCATCTTTTCCCTCTGTACTTTGTTGGCTGTATTAATTTTTATTATTAAACTATCTTTCAAATGCATGATTGCAAGTCAATTCTCTTCCGATTCATAATTATAAATCTTTAGATTTTGATGACTTTTTATTCGAGGATTGCTTAAACATAAAATTGGATTGTTCTAGCAAGGTTGTAAATTCTTGGAGTGATACAACTACATTATGCTAGAGCAAAGATAAAAGACCCTCCATGGCCATGGAGTTGGGATTAGCAATGGCAATATTAGAGAATTTATACTCATTCGGTTGGATCGATCGGTATAAATGAGGTTCGGATTAAATCATCATTTAAAATTTAAAAGTTACTCACTAACTCTAATACCCAGTTTCAGATCTAGCGGATGATTTTGTTTCATCTTTAGCATATTCATCCTCTTCCTGACACTTCTTCTTAACTGGTGCAGGCATGCTAAACTTAGATGTCCTGAGATCTTCTATTTTGATGTTTATGAATCAGGAAAACAAAAGGTGCGCATCAACTCTTTAACTAGTTGCGTGTAGGGACATTCACTGTGTCAGTGTTCTCAGATAAGACTGAAATGAAACCAGGAAAAACAGAGAGGAAGAAGGAGTTGATTACATATATGTATGTATGTATGTATGGTGACTAACATCATACATTTTGCAGTTTATCTTTTAATTTGAGTGTACTTTTGAACCATTCAGCAGAAGCTTTTGGTATCTTTGTAAGGTTGTTTCTGTAATCCACAAAGTAGAGTCCGAACAGGACTGTGTAGCCTGAGTTCCACTCCCGTTTGTCCGAACCACGCAAAATAGCCACAATTGGCTTGCCTGTGTTGATTTAGGTTTCTGTCAGATTGCCCAAATGCTCAATGCCTCAATTCTGAAGCCAGAGATGTATGAACCGAACCTAACACAGCTTCCATCACCTTATAGCTGCAGAAATGTTGGAGAGATGGCCACTGTGGTATTCAATTCTCTTGTCATCCTGTAAAGCCTTTGTTTAAAGATATATATATATATATATATATATATATATATATTCAGATCATCCATTCCTGCAACCATGAAGTCAGTTTTACGCAACAATTCCTAGTTTTAGCTTAATGACATTTAATTAAAGAGTTAAAATACTTGCCATTTTCTGCTGTAATCACTGGTGGGTTCCCATACTTTTTTCACATATTTGATCAATTTATGGATGAAATACTTGTAAGCTAACTCACTTTAGTTTGGAAATCCTGCAATTAGTTTCCGAATCCTTGACCTGTCATTCCGAATGTATAATACAGTGTAATGATTCATGCAATCAAATTCCAGAGAACCAGCTAAGAGTTTCCACATCTCTAGAGAGGTCTCAGGATATTTTCCAAAGAAAAGTGGATCCAGGAACCTGATACGCTTTTGATTTGCTGTAGGAGGCCCGTAAAAACCAGCTGATTCCTTCCCAAATGTTTTCAGCACGACAAAGCTGCCATGATAGGGCTTTCCCTGGAAGAGAATATTTTCTATTGGGCCTAAAAGATCAATTTACAAAAACGCGGCCCAGCCCAGCCCTTCCAAAGTTTGGCATCTAATAGGATTTTTAATTACAATTTAGGCCCTAGACATAAACTCCCTCTCTAAACCATCATCCCCTTCGTCTTCTCTCACTCTCATTTTATTGCTAGCTTAAACCCTTAACAAGCAAACAAGCCACCATGGCCATGAGAGCATCGACGGCGGCTTTGGCTGCGGCAGCAGCAACGGCCCCTCGTGGCGGTTTTTTGCGTCTGTTTTCAACAACTTCCACGTCGTCATCCTCCTTCCCTTTCCTTCACACCACGCAGCAAACTCCTGCACGTGAACAGGCTGAGCCCAACACCAATCTCTTTGTATCTGGTATGTGTCTATTTCTTTACATATCAATAATTACTTTCATTCCTTAGCTCTTTTCCTGATTCCCATATGGGTTCTGTTAGTCACTTCGTTTGCAATCTTTACAGGGTTGATATTGTCAATATAATACAAGAAATGAAAGGAAAGACTCATCTTTATGAGATCTGATTGATTTTTTTCTCTAAAATTAAGAAATTTTAGTTGGATTTTCTCACTAAGATTTTGATTGCGAGTATATTAATAGGATATTTTATTTGCAACCTTATGTACCCGAGGGAAGTTGTTTTTAGTTTTTTTTATTTTGCCTAATAGTACGCCCAATTTTGTGGCGATGTCTGTGTTGCTGATTCGACAATAGCCCATAAATGCATGGAAGGTTGAAATCAAATGTGTGCTTTTTAGCTGGTTATATGTTAATTATTTGCAAAATAAAAGTAACTGGTACTTGCAATTTAGGTGTTGAATCCTACAGAAGGAGGATTTGGATATAGTCGTAATCACACATTTGAGAAACTAGTATTTGATATAATATGCTGATATGCGTGTTATGTTATTTAGCTATGTTAATGATGGGTTTTAGTACAATAGTTGGACATGCTTTAGAAATTATTGGAAAGTAGTTGTGAAACGCACGTCTTTCTTCGGAGTCATTGCTCAAAATCTTATTTTCCTTGTGTTGGCTCTAAATGTTTAGTTTGAAAGGATATAGGTATTATTCCTGATGATGGGAGTTGCAAATATCTGAGAAGTTAGAGATTCTTAAGCAGTGTGAAGGTCGCCATTGAAAATCTCTAAAATCCATGTCTTTTGGACCTGTACCAAGGGGTGGAATTTTGGAAGGGCATTCTGAATACAGTCTTTGCAGAATTTCTTCAATGGCGACCTTCAAGTGGTTGGAAAGAAAGGAGGTGCTAAGACTAAAATGAGAATTGGAGGACAACATTCTTGTGCTGGCATAGCTGGCACTTTATAATGCTTACTTTTGGGACACAATTATAATCTGTATGGATACTCAGTAGCATGGCTAAAGGATTGTTTAGAAATTTCCCCTAGAGTACTGGTTGAAAATAATAGAAACAGGAGCGTGTCCTGGTGAGAAGGAGCTTTTTGGAAGAGTTAAATAGTTATTTTGGACCATCCTCCTCCTGGGATGTATGAACTGCAGGATAATGATACAGGCTTCCTTTAAAGTTGTCTAGACTAGTTTTCTTGTCCTTTCATATTGTAAACCAAAGAAATATTTCTTTCATTGTCCTTTGATGGTTATGAAAATCTAGTGAATTTAGTTTTAACATCAAGTCAACTTCTTAATGTGTAAGAAGTTTTATTTGATGCTTCTATGATCGGTTTCAGGGCTAAGTAAAAGAACAACTTCAGAGGGACTACGAGAGGCCTTTTCTAAATTTGGTGAAGTGGTTCAAGGTTAGTATCTTCTTTTCATAAATGTTTTTCAAAAATTTCTTTTCTGGATTGCTAACCATTACCTTTCTAGCTTTTTACAGCTAGAGTTGTATCTGACAGGGTCTCAGGCTATTCCAAGGGATTTGGTTTTGTCAAATATGCTACCTTAGAGGATGCTGCAGAAGGAATAAAAGGCATGGATGGACAGGTGAGTTTTATCTGGCTCCTTGCTTTTGTCCTTTGAGAGAAAATTGTGGATTTATTATTTTAATGACTTCCAAGTGGTTAGGATAAAATGCTGTGTAGTTGTTAGTATATAGCTCATGAAGCATGATCAGTAACTCTAGAAAATTCAGTATGGATCTGTGCAGCTTCTTAAGTCATGGAACATGCTATGAAACGGGGAGGAAAATCCAAAACCTAAAGTTCAATACGAATTCAAAAGGATTCACCAAAGTAAACTTGATGCCTCACAAGTTAAACGATGGTCATGTGGATATCTAAGAAAACTATGACATACATAAGATTGGTGGTTTCATATGTTGAAACATCATAAAAACTGAAGCAGCTTTCTCAATTTTTCCTAGGTTAGCTATGATAACTCATAACATTGGCATACAATGAGATTTGTCAGTGGGGTTAGGAAGAGGCTTGCACTTTTGCACATGGAACATATATATGAAATCGATTATTCTTCTGCCACTATATCTGTTGTTATCTGCACTTGGAAGATGCTTATTTTTTTAGTGTACCCTGAATCTTGTTCAGCATGTTTCAGTAAGTCTTTTAACTAGCAATCCAGCTCATCAGCTTACATTCATGTTCATGCATGTTCCCATGCTTTTGTCCCCTGGTGTTCACCAAGACACCTAAAGGTACCACCTGCCTTGTGTTAGTGCAACTTCCCTCATTAGCTCATCAATCTTATTGACGCTAAGCAAAAAGGAAGCAAAGCACAAAGAAAACCGACATTTTCAAAAAAGGGTCATAATAACAAGAGCCCTAACTGTATTTCTATTACTGAATTTACTATCTACGATAATTAAGTGTTAAGGGACCAAAATTGAAAAAGTATGGGAGCTGGGATAAACGAGCAAGGAAGGTTGGTCAGCACATGTAATGCAGATGCCAGCGGTTAGGAGGCGCCAACGGCATCTCTAAGTATCCAAATGATGACTTCCGTAACAACGTTGGAAGCGTCGGGGCGTCTCCTTCCATGTGGGCATTGCACATTACTTCTTTTATGCGACGATGTGTTCTTCTTTTCCTTTTTGTTCTCGCCTCTTGTTGAAATCTGCTTGGCAATTCAAAATTTCAAAGTTGTCTATTCATTTACTAATATTTCAACTTTGATCTTTATTATTTGATTTTTGGTCTTGGATCATTTGTCAAATTTCGATTTGTTTTCAATTTCATCATTGAATTCATAATTGTATTTTTTAAATTTGGTCCCCATTCTTTTGATTTAAGTTTTTTGTGAATTTGATATTTCTTTTCAATTTTCCACTTCAATTCAAATCTATAAGTTGTAGTTTCATTTATTTTTTTATTTCAAATTTGGTTTTATTATTTTAATTGCTATTTGTTTTTGGATTTTTTGTATAATTAATTTTTTTTTCAATTTCATCTTTTGGCATTTGGGTATTGAACTTCATGGTTTTTTCAGATGAGGGGATTCTAGTTTAATGACTCAAGTCACATGTTTAAAAGGTTAACACGGGTTGAAATTGTTTTTTTTTGCACTTATTTTTTTTTCATTATTCTATGTTTTTTTTTTAAAATAAGCTTTGTGATTTTCTTCAATTTCTTTTCCATCAGGTTACTCTGATCTTTTGATTTGAGTAGCAAGCTTGGCCATCTAACTTGATTCCTTAAATCTTTTTCAATTTTATTCTTTAAAAATTGGTTTTCTAAATAAAATTAAACTTTGTGAATTGTATTGTTTTGTCTTCTATTAGAATATTTAATTCTCATTGGCCATTTAAATATTCAGAGTTGTCTTTTCATATATTGATATATCAACTTTGGTATCCATTCTTTTAATTTCTAAATTTATTCTCGACTCTTGTCATATTTTGATTGATTTTTAAATTCATCATTGAATCTATAATTGTAATTTATTATTTTTTTTGGATCTTTTGTGAATTGTAATTTTAATTTCTCTTTATGATTTCTTTGTATTGTAGTTTCTGGATGGATGGGTTATATTTGCAGAGTATGCTAGACCCAGACAACCACCTTCTGAACCTCAAAACAACACTACTGATCGCCGCTGGCAGTGACTCCAATACTCAAGGGATCAACTTTATCATTATTCAAACTATCATGGTTAGCAAGTACCATTTATGAACTCTTCTCGTTATTGTGTCTTCTCTTTCACAGCTTGGAATGATCAATATTTTTTTATATTAACCAGCTGTGAGCAGCTTGAAATTACAAATTATGTGGATAACAAACTGTTCCATGCTTCAGCATGCATATTTAGCAAGCACAATTTATGAATTCTTGACACTATATTAGTCATCCATGAGAATCTTACAATTCTTGTGCTCCATGAACTCATGTTATACATATCTAAATGTTGCATCATTGAAAAACTTGTTTGAGTGCCTCTGATTTTGTCCATAACTTTTTTTATTTTTTAGATAGAAGTTTCTGTCAGAGCATTTTTAAGGGAAACAGCTATTTAGAAAAGTCTATTATGATTATTTGAATAGTGTAAATATAATTATTTTTTTATATATGCATTCTAAGAACAACTCCAACGAGAAAGCTAAAAGAAAAGGACAAAATTTTAGGTTTTATTCTTCATTTTCATAACTCAAATGGGAGAGCTATATTGAAGAGTTAAAATAGCATTTCTAAGTTGAGCTATTCCTATATTTTGATCAAAAGAGCCAAAAAATTGTTTAATATATTTCTATGCAAAAAAATGATTTTGAATGAACTTGTATTAGTAAGTTATCATTAATAAATAGTTATATCAATATTATATATATTAAAATAGAGTTGATTTTTCTAAATATTTTTTTTCCCATTTAGCATCTCCAAGAGAAAAAGCTATTTAGAGAAGCTAAATTAGTAATATGACTTTTTGAATAATGTAAGACAAAAAAAAAATTCATTTAGAAAAACTAATTTTATTTTAATATATATTATTGATATAACTATTTATTATTAATAATTAACTAATACAAGGACAATCAAAATTATTTTTTTGCATAGAAATATATTAAACAATTTGTTTGGCTCTTTTTGATCAATATGTAGGAATAACTTGTCAATGTAGAAATGTTATTTTAGCTCTTCAATATAGCTCTTTCTTTGGAGCTATGAAAATGAAGAATAAAAACTAAAAATTTCTGTCTTTTTCTTTGACTTTGAGCTTTTCTTTTTGCTCTCCTTGGAGTTGCTCTCACTTTAGAAATGCTATTTTGACACTTTAAAATAGCTCCTTTCCCCTGGAGCTATGAAAATAAAGGATGAAAGCTAAAAAAATATTTCATAGCTGTTTCATTTCAGCTCTTTCTTTGGAGATGCTTTCGGGTGTCCAAAATCAGTATATTTTCTGTGATGTATGCCGGATTTTAAAGAAGTATTGTGTAGTACTGAAAATCCGGTGTTTTTAGTGTTCTTCAGAGGTCGTGTGAGCAACCAGGATGAAACTGGTTTGCAAAAATGTTTTTCATTTGAATTTACATTAAAATAATTTATATATATAAACATTTGTAATGTTAAGTCAAATGAAAAACAGTTTTTTTATATTAAGATTTTAGAGGGTTGTCTTTTACGGATCTAAGTATATCCGTGTCATGCTAAGAACGACCATAGTTGTTTTAAAGGTAAGAAGAAAATTTCAGGTCTTTTAGAATTCTTAAAAATTATTATTAAACATGAAAATACCGTGAAAAATTCTTATTTGTCTTGATGAACATGATGTTTTTATTGAAATCATTATTTATCTTAAAACAGTCATTTTATGATTGTCAAAACAAGTCAACAATAAATAAATAAATAAATTAAAATAGTATGTTTATATTTTATAATGATAGAAAGTTAAAAATATCATAAATGTAATAAAAACAAGTTACATTTAAAAAAATTAAGAATAAAAAAAATACTATGAATTGAATTCTTACAAAAAAAATTGTTATTTGTATTATTTTTTCATGTTATATACATAAAAAATATATATTAAGATTCATATAAAAATTCATAGTAATATTCTTTCTCCTTTTTTTCTTCTTTTTAGGATCACCTAACTTAATTAAAAAAATCACTTGATAGGATACTGACAGGTTAACTAGTCTAAGGCATATGGGTTCAAGTTTCACTCATACATAGATTTATAAATAAAATCACTTAATAGGATAATGTAGCTAATGAATTAATGAACTTCCTACAAAAATTACCTAGCAATGGTGGTGTGCATTCAATGCAATAATCAAGTAAGTTTTTTAAAGATTTAAGATGACATAGAAGGTCATGCATCTAATAGTGAGGGTGAATTGTTTTTTTTTTTTATTTTACTTTAGTTGTTTTTATATTTTTTTCTTGCTTTCACTATTTGTAAATTTTGAAAAAAATGTTTTGTTGGGAATCCTTAAGCTAATTTTGCTATGATCCGAGAAGACACCATTTATTTCTCACCAAAAGAGTTTTTCCTCCTCTTCTCATTCATCTTCTCTTTTAATATAAAAAATGAAGTACTAGGGGATAAAGTTCTATTAGGCTAAGGCCCATAACTATTCTCTTTTTGCTACTAGGGAGACTTGAAAGAGAGAAATGTCATCTTAGTCATTTAAAGATGATGCACTGGTGTAGAGAAGATGATATTTATTAGATCCATAAAAACTCGTCTAGAATTGCATGAATTCTAGGATTTTAATAACAAGTTTATTAAATTTTTTTTTTTTAAATCAATATTTTTTTTAATTCATGAGAATTAACAGTAAATATCTTGATATAAATATTGGATTTATAGGTTGATACTTAAAATATCAGTAATTCACCTAAAAGTTCTTAGAGTTATCTTGAATGTTCACTAATTTTGATTGGGAGTATTTTATTACAATATACAAAAAAATATTTAGCTAGAATAAATAAACCCTTCTAGTGCATCTAAATAGATATTCATAGATAAGAATTTGTTTAGAATACATGAGCCCATAACAAATTAAAAAAGATAAAATAATTCATACCACATCCTTAAACCACATCATCAAAACTACACAAAATAGCTTAGCTCACATAGCTTGTGTTAGAGTTATTAACATCATCCTTAACCACAACTAGTTCCTTATATTTTAAATATCTCAAAAATACTTAAATGTTATTGTTAAAACATTATTTTTATCAAGTAACCACCTATGATGAAATATTATAAGACCAACTAAAGAACACGTGGAAAATATATTAAACATTTCTTGTAGTCAATCAGTTAATCAATTAAGAGTACCTTTCTCAACTATGGAAATTGAGATATTTTTTTAATCCTAGACGTCATTCAAGTTTAAATTGAGAATTGGATCTTATGATCGTCATTCAATCTAATTAATTAATACTTGTAATTCCTTAATAGATGCCCTCAAAAGAACCTGCTAATAGATAAATAAATTTACACTTCTAAATTAATTAATGTCGAGCCATGATGAACTATTAATTGAAATCATTCACAATTGTCATCAAAAGATATTAGTGTTGCGGTGAAATATTCCCTGTTGATTATTTAGAAAAATCTTTGTTATTCCAGACTCTTACAAGAAATAGATATTCTAACTTGAATTTAAAATTTATTATAAATCACAAGATTTTCACTATCACGCCACGCCACTTGAAAACCTTGCTATCAAGAAGGCATATATGTGAAATTGAATCTCAATATTCAACGGTTGTGTTAAATCAGCAATTTCCATGATAAGAGGCCGATAATTATAATATTATAACCATACTAGGATTTAAGCATTTTTTTAATTATTTAGCAGCCAGCAGCAGTGGTTGGACCACCATCAGCTTGATGCCAACTTGTTTCATTAAAAAAATGGTCCAACATTTCATCCGTCTGTCAATAAGAAAAGGAAGATAAAAAAAAATGGCATCATCATCTAATATTACTTACAATTTTATTATCCTATTTGACAATTGGGTTTTCTTTTTTGGGAGGAAAAATCTATTTATTGGATAATTGGGAAAAAAAAATAAAAATTGATAGGGACGTAAGGGGCGTCCAAATCATTTAGAGGTAGAGATATTATTAAACGACATGGTGCTTGTGTGAGTAGATAACCCATGAAACCGAGTCAGCTTGATTCAGTATCGATTTAATCTTCTATCCAACTTTTGAAATTATTTTT
The DNA here is from genome assembly GCA_964035475.1 of Salix caprea. Lineage (NCBI taxonomy): Eukaryota > Viridiplantae > Streptophyta > Magnoliopsida > Malpighiales > Salicaceae > Salix > Salix caprea. Next base: position 5,004,523 of record OZ037749.1, on the reverse strand, counting down.
TAAAGATTATTGCGGATAAAAAAGGAGAAACTTTTAATCTTATGGGGGAGTGCGGAACTGAATTGATGGCTTCAAGGATATGTCCACCGTCAATGGCTTCAAGGATATGTTTAAAAAATAAACATTTTAGGGTTTCAAAAAGTATTATATTAATAGTAGTGCATTTATATTTAGCACAATATATTCTTTTTTATGAAACATTTAGTATTTATGTAAGAAACTAGTGCTTATGTTGAGATAACACAACAAATAATTTAGATAGTGTTGGATCAATTGAGATAAAATACAACTATATATATATATATATATATATATATATATATATATATATATATATAAGATTATTTTAATTTTGATATTGCTACATACCATTACATTTTTTTGAGTAATTCAATATATATATGCCTCAATGCTCGCGCTTTATTGTAGTTTAGAAAATAATATCAAGGTGTTGAAATGGATTAAAAAAAAATAGTCATGTCAAACCTATAACCACGCTAATTAGGGTTGAGCCAACATGAGATATCAAGTCAAACTCATGGATCAAATCATATTATTGAAATAATTCAATAAAACAATACGGAGAAATATATTTTAAAAAAAAAGACATACTAACATTTCAAACTAATGATGAGAGTCATTAGACCTGAAGCACTCAATTTAGAAAACCTATGAAGTTCGATTCTCAATCAATTAAATATTGAATGATAAAATTGAAAAAATAGTTTAAATTATACTAAATAATTTTCAAAAGTAGCAATTAAGATAATAAGGATCAAAATTTTAAAATAAAATAAAATAAAATTTAGATGTGAGATTTAAATTATTTTTTTTGGTAAAGGGTAAAAAAAAAGAATGAGGCTTAAAATTGACAAAAAAAAAAAAAAAACAATGTTGTTATTAATAGGTAAAATTGAAAAGAATAATAACTTTTACAAAAAGGATAAGAAAAAATTGAAATAAAAACAATGAGGACTAAATTGAAAAACATAATACCATCAATTTAAATTGAAGGATAAAATTGAAAACCATTAAAACATTTAGAAAAGTGCAAGAAAAAATAAAAATTAAAAGAATGAGGAACACATTGAAAAATATAATATGTGATAAAACAAAATTGAATGATGAAATTTAAAAAACACTCTTACAAAAGGTTTAAGACCAAAAATTAAGAATAAAAAAAAATAAAAACTACACTTGAAATACCAACAACCAAAAAAACCAAGTTATAATTTTTTAAGAAGAGAGAGAAGAAATGAAAGAGAGAATAAGATTCACTAATGTCAAACCAAATCATCATTGGTGATATGCACCACATCATCAAGAATAGAGCACAACAACTCTTTCAATGTCATAGTGAAATGACAGTTTTGGATGTCGAAAGGTGTTGCATAAGCCACCACAATAGGGCGAGCTCTTCCACTCGCCTCTTGGTGCACCATATTTTTGTTTATTTATCAAAATACAAAATTTTATGTTAGCTAACAATATATATATAAGTCATTGTGATAAGTCAACAACACCCCTCTCAAAGTTTTTATTATTATTATTATTTTAAGAGTATCTTTATTATTTCATGGTGCATTTTAATTATTTTTTTATATTTGTATAAACACCAAACTCAACTTAAATTATAGTAACAAAAAAATCATTGTGAAAAATATAAAACTATCTGCTGAAGCCAAGTTTAATTTTTTTTCATCCACATATATTATGGTTATTTTTCACTGTATAATCAAAATGTGAAATATTTATTTTTCTCTCCTGTATTTGAAAATAACAAATGGACAATATAGAATGATTTTAATGCTCTTAAAAGTTAATATTAATTTTTTCAAGTGAAAGAACAAAAATATCATTACAATATTCTAGTAAATAATATCAATTGGATTTGGAGCTACAATGATTTTTCATAACCATTTTTTTTAATATATGGACAATACAAGCCACTCATTACTAGAGATTTGGCATAAGGTCTTAGATAATTTATTTATATTTAAAAAAGTCATAAACCTCAAAATGTAAATCTATATATATCTAAGGTTTTTTTTAATTCATATGCAAATGTTTATTTTTAATTATGTTTTTTACCCCAAGTGTTGATACACCTAGCTAAGCATCGATTGCCAATCTATTAAATTAAAAGGAGTTAAAACTTCAAAATTTCTTAAAAAAATCTATCATGTTGTTTACATCCCAACTGCAATGCTATTAAATTTGATCTTTGATTTATTTTAAACAAATAAATAGCCCTCTATTTATTTTAATTAAAACATATTAGTATTTATATGTTATGATTGTGTTTATATATCCTATGTTTCTTTACTGTATAATCTTATGCGTGATGAAATCTTCATATAGTTTTAGTTTTTTATTGCATGTTTTCATCACATATATGTTTCACATGGTTTTACCTAATTTGATTTATTAATGACCAACTTGTAACCACTTCTTTATGAGGTCAAGACCATATGTTTAATAAATAATGCAAGGCCCGAAATTATTTGTTTGTTTTGCACAAAGCTTATAACCAAAAAGTAATTATCCTTGATAGATGAACAATATTTTTGGTGTTTTGCTGTGGGTCAAACTATTTTTTATCTCAAAACATAATATTCATATGCCAAAATAGGGTAAAAATAAAATATTAGATATGACAAACCTATAGCTATGGTCATTAGGATCGAGACAACTTGAGACATCTTGTTAAACTTGTGCTATAAATTACGAGATTACAATAACCTAATAAAAATAAAAAGAATTATAAATTTGTTTTTTTTTATGAAAATTCATTTTAATTTTTCAAATCTATGACTCGAGTTGTTAGACTCGAAGTATTCAATTTGAAAAAATCATGAAGTTTAATTCTCAATCAATAAAATATTTAAGTATGGAGTTGAAAAAAAAAATCTACTACAAAAGAATTAAAAAAACATAAATTAAAAGAACAAGGATCAATACTAAAATACATAATAAATTTTATATTTGATTAAAGGGTAAAGTTTAAGAGCAAAACCAATCTATTAAAAGGACAAAACAAATCGAAAGAATAAAAGTCAAAATTGACATAAAAAACAATATTTTAATTGAAGAGTGAAATTGAAAAGAACAATAAGTTTTACAAAAGAACCAAGAAAATAATAATTAAAAATCAAAATAATAAGGACTAAATTGAAAAATATAATACCATCAATTTGAATTGAAATATGATATTGAGAACCAATAATTGTTTTACAAAAAGGCCAAGGCTTAAAATTCAAAATCCAAAGAATGAGGATCAAATTGAAGTTAAGGATAAAAGTATATAAGAGGGAAGGGTTTTTTTTTTGGATGTTAGGAGACGTCGCTCGCACAACCCCAAAGTTTCTAGTGTTTCCCACGCGCCATAAGCTTGCCAAATGTTTATAATTTTTTTTTTATTTAACCAAATATAAAAGTGTACCTAATTTGACTTTCTAATTACAACAAAATATTGTAAAACTCCAAGAAGCCTCTTGATCTAGGCTTAATTTTTCCAGCTTTTAAATATTTTCATTGTTCAGCTATGTATTTTAATTATTTTTTAATATTTGGTAAAATAAAAAGTTAACTCTTAGCTTAAATTATAATAACCAAACAACCATCATGAAAAATACAATAATATCCCTTGAAGCTTTTTTTTTTCCTAAAAATATTTGGGTTGTTTCATTGTAAAATCAAAGATTAAATCAAATAATGGCAAATAAATGATGAGAGGACTTTAAAATCTTTGAAAACTAGTGTGGAAGTCATCACATTGTTCTAGTGATCATTGCTTTTTAGTGCAGAGGTACAATATTTTCCCAAGAAGAATTAGCTCTTTTTAATTATTTTTTATTAGCATGCTTGTGTGCTATATTTTTCACTCTGTAATTATGCCTCTTATCCATTAAAAATAGACAATGTGTGCTGGAAAACTAATGTTGTATTATTTTGTCATCATGATATCTAGTTGGTCCTGGAGAACTCCTCTCTTGTATCTCAAATTTTCACTCTCATCTCTTTAATTTTAACATTGTATTTTAACAGTTTTTTTTTAAATAAAAAATATATATTTTTATTTTTTATATTGAGTTAATATTTTTGGTGTTTTTAAAATAATTTCATAATGTCAATAATGATTTTTTAAAAAATAATTAAAAATTATTTTGATACACTTCTAAATAAAAAAATACTTAAAAAACAATTTTAATCACACTTTCAAACTGACACGAAGTTTGGAGCTAGATATTTAGGGTGTCAACTTCAAACGTTAGTCCTGTGAAATATAGATGGATAAATTTTTGGATGCAACTAAAAGAAAAAAAAAGGTGTTTCAATGGATAAAGGATAAAATAAGTGAAATAATTTAAGGATAAATTCATTTATTTAATTAGTTACATAAATCAAATAGAAAATAAAATAATTGATAAGCAAAACAATAAGAAAACGAAAATCAAAACTTTGGACCCATTCGATCGTCATCTAAATATAGAATCCATCATTGGTCCCTCTAATCTAGGGTTGAATTTTATTTATAAGCTACAATCCAATAATTTACAATATTATTGAGATCTTTGTTGCTGCTGTTTTTTTTTTATTATTTGACATTTCTCTATTCATTTTATAATACTGTAAATATATTAAAGGGACAACGTAAGATTACAATTTATCTAAGATTTCATACCGTTAGTTTTAGGATAGTTAATTACTTGAGGAAAAAAAAACCCTCTATGTTCAAGAAATTATTACAAGAATCCCCTTCTGTACTCAAAACAACCTTAATTAACACTTAAAAAATACAACTAAATTAGTTTTTTAAGAATAAGAAATGGACGTGTGTTAGGGTTAGTGCGATGACATAAACTATTATCAGGGCCAGCGCTATGACACGAACAAGAACCTAATGGCTATCGTATGATACATAAGGTTGTCAATATCGTTCCGGTCACTGTTTTAGTTTTTTTATTGGTACGGAATGTTTCGGTTTAGGAGCATCTTGGTGTGTCGTTTCGAGGTTGTACGGTTCATATATAATTAATTATATACATATGTAAAAAATTAAAATGTTAATTTAACAAGCATAATTAAAATTCAAGATAAATTAAGTTTAAATTATACAATATAAACACAAAGTCAAACAAATATAATCTCAAAATTAGAAACACAATCACAAGTTAATCAAAATGAGGAGGATTTTAAGGCCAGAACAGCACACCCGGAACGGTACCGAGACATTCCGGACGGAATTTGACAAGTATTTCCGGAACGGACCGGAATTAAAACCGAGATGAAAACGACGTCGTTTTATCTCGGGTTTTTTAATGACACAGAACGTTCCGGCCGAAACAGAACAGTATTGATAACCCTGATGATACGCACTGTGCCACCTCTTAAATCTTGCATGAAAGCATGGATCATCCCGGCAACCTCTCGCAGAAACTTAAAAGAGTGCTGAAACGACAGAACCGGTGGTTAGATGTGACCAGACTTGATAGGATCAGTGTTGAATCACTGAACCGGCTCCAAGAGCCTGAATTCTTAATATCAAGCTGATCAGTTCTGAACTTTTCTTCTGACTATAAGGTGGAATTAGCATGGAGAAACACCACGTCCAACTTGCTAGCCTTTTTGCTGACTTTAACCTGTGGAGTGGACAACGAAGTTAAAATTATCCAAAACAAATCTCACTCTTCCACGGCATGGTTATTAAAATCACGAGTACAATTTTGTAAGTCAAAATAACAAAACTTGTTGAATCGGGTAGAAAAATTAGATCCTGTTAAAATCAGATAAAAACCATCAAAATCAATCTGGATCGTAAAATTGGACCAGATTTTACGATCCCACAAATCTTGCCAACTGTGAATTGGCCATGCCCCCTGCTATCCCGCCCCCTAAGTCCTAGCCTACTGTCTGATCCCCCCGACTATAATTATTATGTTTTATTATATTTAGAAATATTTTACTTATAATTTTATGATTTTTTTACCTCTACAATTTTAACTATAATTTTACAATTTTTATATAGTAAAATTTTATATACAATTTTATGCTTCCAATTTTACTCTGAGTTCAGAAATTACTTCTATTTCGTATCAAAATCGTGATTTTGACACTTTTGTTCCATACTAAACACGGCGGCCCCGCAGCCGGATCCACTCATATGGTAGCATTACGGGACATTCTCGTAAATGCTCTCAAAATCCGTGTCCAATTTTCTATGAACAGCACCCATAAGGCCAAACATTCTTTCAGCATCACTCTTCTATAAAATAAAGAACCAAACTTCAAGAAACTTCACTACCATCACCGTGAAAACTCTCTCTTGATAGATTTTTTCTAACGAAAACTTTGCTTTGTGGAGCTTAACTAATCAAAATAACATATTTTCATTGATGTTGAGGTTACTTTTTTAATTTGTACTACATGAAGTTTTTGTTAGAATTCGTGTCTTGTTGTGGGGTCTCCAATGGTGGTGGTGGGGGGCAGGAGGTTCCTGAAAGTGTGGGGAGGCGGTCGGAGGAGGAGACACGTGAGGTGATGACGATGAGGAACGATCATAGGAGAAAGAAGAGAGTAAGAGGGTCTTCGGCTGATGGGAATAATGACTCAAGGGATGAGTGGAAGCCGTCGTTGAGTGCGATATCGGAGAATAACATGGTGGTGGTGGGGGAGAGAAGAGTTGAGAAGGTGCTTAATAGGAAAGGTAGTGTTGCTGCTGGTGGTGGAAATGGTGGCGGTAGGGCCCGTGATATTGCTAGCCTTTCCGGTTACGGTGACAATTACAGGTAACTACTGGTTGATCATTTCGTGCTGTAACCAATAAGATTTCCAACATTGCTTTCTTAAATCATTTCAGGAAAACTTCATCCTTTTCAACTATTGAATGAACGAGTTGTATCAATTCCATGAATTAGATTTTCAGAAAGTGATTTCGGAAAATATTTTCGATAAGTTAAAATTCCTGATACAAAATTTAGATTTGTATATGTAGCAAAGGATTCTTGAACGGAGAATCTATCGTTGATTGCTGTGCATCAGTGGACAACGAATGTACGAAACTGGTACAGATGACCATAATGTATACCTTCTGTATATGATCATGTACAAAACTGAGCCCTTTGTGGTGTTGATTAGTTCTCTGGTTTTTGTAATAAGAAAGGCTAACAGGTGAACCAATAATATATAGACGATCCCTTCTTCTTTTTTTAATAATGATAGTAGGTCATAAAGAAATACAATTTGGTATGGTGGGTTAAGGATTGGTGTCACTATATATATTTAAAAACTTCAATTTTAAATAGGTAGACAAATAACGAAAAAAGAAAAAGAAGACCTCATTTTTTTCACAAAAAAATAATTTTGGAGTACTGATTGCTAAATTAGATACAGTATAGAGCCAGAAATGGATTTAGATTATGTGCTCTTGATTACTTCGTAGATGGTCTTACAAGTGTTGAGAAGAACAGGAAAGAAAATTTAAGATTTTTCTTTCCACTAAATTTATAGTCAAGTAAGTCCTCTAAATCAAACTTCGTTGATGATTGACCAAGGAGTACGTAGAATTATAAAGTTTCTGCTTTAGTTTATGTTCTTATGAAATAAAAAAAATGACAAACTGGATTTATTTTGTGTGAAATTAATATCATTTTTTTCCTACTATATTTCTCATGATTTTTCAGGCCAAATGGGGTTTGGACTGTTATTCCAGCATTCTCTCCGACTCCATTCATGTTTTAGTGGCCTCGCTATTCAATTAAGGATTTGTGATTGGCTTTATGTATTTGATGTGCATATAATAAGTAGGAAATCCTGTAAATGATTCTCAGCTTTGTTATCAACAAGAGGTTGTTCTTGTAAGTGGAAGTTCTCCTGAAGTCATCGTCTCCACTCACAGAAGCTGCAAAAAGTTTCATCTTTTGTAATACTTTAATCGAAACCCTATTGTCTTGCACGTAAAACCAGTGATGTTCCACTTGAATTGCAGGATCAATGGAGGGTCTCTCTCTCTCTCCTAATTAGGTTTAGCTGTATTGTCTGTCATTCTGAGTAGATTTTTCCCATCTCTAAGCAAAATGGATTTTACATTTTCTTTTCGCTTTTGATTTCACAACAGTTTTCTTTTTGCCGATACATCGCTATGAATCAAGTAGTATCGCATGGAAGGAAAAAACAAAAATTAAAGGGAATAAGAATTTTGAAGTCTAAACTCCTTAAGTTTTAATTACGCAGGCAAAAAACTCCACAAGTCTAAATTTGATAAGATCTCGAGTTCGAGTCAGTATATGAATTTCTTGTTAGATCTTGAAATTTATTGTTAAATCTTATAATAATCAGAATTTTAACTTATAAAATATACTTTACAAGGATAAGATTTAATTGCATAAAAAAAAAGAGTTTACGTAGGCACAATACCTTCCAATGAGAGAACTGATAATGTTATTGAGAAGTTATATTTGCAAAGTATTGTGGTCTCTCGTTTTCGTGATCCAATCTTAGCTTTCATTGTTCTTGAAAAAACAATTCGAAATCGAGTTGAAGACTCGATTCTTGAAAATTTGTGTTAGTATATGGGCATGCATGTGTGACATATTACTCTATATACCAGCTTAGCTTATGGTATACGAGATATACTAGTTGGTTAATTCGTGTTTCACTATACGTTGAATTAATCTTTTTCAAAGCAAAAAATCGAATGCTCGTGCTGTTAGTATGTTTATATATATGTAAGAACAGTATTAATTGTGAATGGAAAAACTCATGTATATATTTAATAAAATAAATTGAGAATCATATACGTTATTAAATGTTGATGTGTAAAATTTAAAAAAAATAAAAAAAAGGATAGAAAAGAAAAAATAATTAAAAATATGAGAATCAAATTGGATAAATAAAATAAAATTGAAAAAAAATTCATTGTAACTCAACAGCTCTCCATAAACAACTCAACATTGTTTACCAAGCACCATCTATAGAGCGTGGATGCCCCCCACTCTGTGGTGCCCATACCATAGTCATTCATATTGGGTATATGAATTGCCCCACCTATTTTTTATTTTTTTCATTATATTTATATTTGTGAAAACACTAAATTGCTTCTCAATCACATCAATTCTAAAGATAGCAAACAAACATATAAATGAAATTTAATGAAGAAAAAGGGTTGCGGATGTGATCCTCAAATTTGTAGTTGTTTTATTTTAAAAATAAAATTTAGGAGGCTTACAAAACATTACACGGGTTAGAAACCCTACCTCAACTAGAAAACAAAATAGAATATGCAAAGAAAACAATCATAAAATTTGAAATTAAGGTATGATATTAGCAACTTTAATATTAAGATTTCATATACTCGTGTTATTTATTTGACTTTGAATCATAGTGAATTAATGCATATAATCTATATTTTTTAACTAAACAATTAAAATTATGTTTAAATCTACTATATAATATTCATTTTGTACATGTAATTTTGCAATCTTGTCTGGTAAATCTTCTTGCAGCAGCTAAAGCTACTCTTGGAAGTTTCGAAACCTGGCTCTGCATTGCTCGCTCTATCCTGTTCTTGCTATTTTCAAACGGGGATAAGATTTTTGACTCAGTTGCATTATTTTTAGATTTAGACTCATCTACATCGATCTGTCTCTCTCTCTCTCTCTCTCTCTCTCTCTCTCTGGTAGTGGAGCTTCAAATTTATGCAAGCACTGTATGATGAACAGAGAAGCATGTTGTTTCAGAAAATAGAAACTAAGTAGATGATGTAAGATTGAACACAGTAAGCGTCCCCTGAATTTTGATACCAGATACATATTCAACAGATAAGAAACCATCACTCATGATCATAATAACTCGATTTTGTTTCCATTTCATTGATATCACACTAGTGATCAAATTGCTACATTTTGTTTTCTATACCTAAACTACTGATGAAATCTCTCTCGGCACCGATGAAGATCGGGAATCAGGAAAGATGGGGTAGCGGGAGATCTCAGATGCAAAACCTCATCACAAGCTTTTCTGAAGGCAAAAAAATTGCAGAGCATGCAAAAACCTTCACACACCTGACAAGCCACCTTCTCCTTGTTTCATTCCGGTGATCGTGTCATACAATGGCCGGTTTAGCGTCTCTGGCAGGTAAAATGCAAGCAATCCTCCTACAAAACCACAGCTTGCGAACACTGCAAATGGTAATGCGCCGCCCATAACAACGATGAAGGGTGCCAATATTGCCCCCATTTGTGCCGATTGTGTTGCGCAACCAAGGGCTACATTTCTAACAACTGTGGGAAATAACTCTGCTGTGTATATAAACAGCAAATTATATGTCCCAGCCATCCCGAAAATACCCAAAATTCCACAAATCATCCTCACCACTTTCCATATCCCAGCACCTCCCATCAAACACCCTGCAAAGCAGAAAAAGCTGCTGAACCATAGAGTCCCGATTGTCAATGGCTTCCTTCCAAACTTGTCCAGCAAAACAGCTGTTATAGTGAATGCTGGCATTTCAGCCACAGCATTAAGCACCACATTGAGGTAAAGGTTGGTGTCGAGGTTGACAACATTCAAGCTAAGGCCATAGTAGACAACTGAGCACATGAAGTTGATTGCTACTGCTAAAACCAGGCGAATACGAGTGACTGGTGAGCGAATTACATCAATTACAGAACCTGTTATTGCTTCTTTTGCTGCAAAACCTTGCTTGTCACTTTGTTCATTGACATAACTTTCATTCACATCTTCATCGAGGGCCAAGACAACTCCATCAGGAAGATGTTTTCCATTGGATTTAGCAATGGTCCGCATTAATGTCATTGCTTCATTGATCCTCCCGCGAACAAGGTACCACCGTGGGGACTCGGAGATAAAAGGAAGAACAATGACAAGGAACAATATAGAGGGGATAGACGACGCAATGTACAGTTCCCTCCAAGAGGGGAAAATGTAAGCTATACCTGACAGCATTGCTATTCCAGTTGAGAAAAAATAGAATGTGGACATGCCAGCCACACCACGTTTTGAGGATCCTACAGGCTCGGTGGCAAGAACAAAGGCGCAGAGGCCAACGCCACCGGCGCTGAAACCGGTGAGGAGACGAAGGACGAGATAGGTCCAGTAGTCCGGGGCTAATGCTGTTAAGCAACCAAACACAGCGTTTAGTAAGCAAACTACTGTCAAGGAGCCTTTTCTTCCAAGCATGGAGTCCGAGAGATGACCAAATGTTCCAGCACCTGGAAACATTTTTAAGATAACATTCATCAATCACAAATTTCGTTCACAATATAATTGAAATGTTGGATCCTTGACCTAACATTTAAGGTGTTTTCTTGACACACCACCCTCAATACAAAATTTCCAGCAATATCATCTAAATTTTAGTACATGCACATAGATTTTGCAGGCTCAGATTCAATAGTTCAGCTCTACCTTAGTTCTTTGTTTCTTAGAATACTTTACAATGACGCTTCTGTTTGTCGATCAAAAACACCTAGCTCCAGTACTTGGATGCATTGAAAAATAAAGTGTTTGTGATTGAATTTTAATTTCCTTTCCATCTAAATTATAACTTTTTAATAATAAGCTGTAAATTGATTATTTCGTGATATTATGGCAGATCCTTTATTGTAATGTCATGCATGCCAGTGGTTTGTGGCCCCCAAACTGATAACGAAAAAGAAAGTGGGTGGATGATCTGAACATTCATGATAGAGAAAGAGTGTCCCACAAGTATCACGAAATTCATAAAGCAGGGACAAGGAAGCATGTTAAAGATGTTTCCGGGAACGACGAAAGGAAATGAAAGGTTAATGGACCCGAACTCTGAAATATCATTGCAGCTTATGATGTGATTCTCATGTGACAATGTGTATAAAGTCAGAGCACTCATCCTAGCTATCAATTATGTCATATGATTTATTTTTTTATTTGAATGAAATAAAATTAATATTTTATAATTAGATTATCACGAATAGAAAATATTAATAAATTGTAATTTGATTTTTTTATTAAAAATAGATGATATTTTGATATATAATTTATGATCAAATGAGTTTTTTTTTTGTATATTACAAGACTAATTAGTGCTTGTTTATTAACATATTTCCAATAATTTCTCACAAAATGCTATATATATATATATATAAACTTTGAAAACAACTATAAACATGTCCAAACATATTACCAAAGACATCATAAGTAATCATGCTTCCCATCCCTAGTTTATAATAAACTTTATTTTCTAAAAAGATTAAAGAAGACGGAAGACACTTGAGAGCTCGAGACCGCGTCAAGAAAAGTAGGCCACGTTTGATTTTCCTCTCGTGAAAGCTCACGTTGATCTTGATAAACGACAAATAAAATGACTGCATAACTACTGTTTGTGACAAGATAGTGCCTCGAGTCTATAAAAATATTCGACAAGTTTTTTAGTAGTCTCCTTACATCTATCTTCTTCTTCTTCTTCTTCTTTTTAATATAATTTTTGGTAGTCACGAATCACGATGGGCTCTATCCCTACTCTCTCCTCCGAAGATATTAGTTTTTTCGAATCTTAGGCTCCTATTCCTAAGTAATTGAGGAATTAATTTATAACCAAAGTCGTGGGAAAGATGATTATATAAATAATTGCAAAAATACAAAGTTGAATCTCCTTAAGTTAGTAAGATGAATCGACATGTGCTTAGTCAGTCCACTATTTTTTTTAAGAAAAAAAGAGATCATGATAAGCTTCCCAACCTCATGTCGATGTAGACTATCGTCGTCTTCCACATAATTTATTATTTCCAACGCAAGATTTAAATTAGTAGTCCTTTCAACATTAAATAACCAGCGACAAACCCTAGCATTCCATTCCAACCTGCTTGTCCATAAGAGGTTTTGCCATATCAAATACCATTTACTAGAATCATAAACGCGAACAAAATTAATCTAGAAAAGTAAAATTGGCATTAACCGAGGGAGAGTTCAGAAAAGAAAATCTCATAGATCACATCTTACTTGGTAAAATTATTTAAGAACCTTTCCATGCTATCGGAGGTCAAAACCCATATGATTAGAAATAATTTTAGTTGCTTTGATTGGCATTTTTCTTCTATTCTTTCGGTAGAAAAGGGGAAAAAATAATAAGGTAAGAAAAAAATCAGAGGTCGAGATATATTGCACCTAAAAAAAGAAAAAAAAATACAAAGAGAGAGAACTCATACTCACCAATCATGCAGCCACCAAAGAAAACAGCTTGAACCAGCCCAACCTTGTACTTCTCTCCACAAACCAACCCCCACTGCGCCACCGTCGAGCTCCCTGCGCCGCCAACCCAAACCCACGAACCCGGTTCGAACCCACAAACACTCTTAGCCATCTCATCACAGCCCGGACCAAGACACCTAAACTCCGGTTCACGGTCGGCAAATATCATCACCATAGTATGGAAGGCCTCAAGCGCCCAAGCCAAGCATGTTAGCACGAAGTGACGTAATTGCCATCTCCCAAACTCACCACAATGTTCTTTTAACATGTCGTCAATCGTTAGCTTCTGAACGTCGGGTCCCTTCTCGGGTTTCCTTGCCGGTTCTTCCGCAGAAGATAGCAAGGGTGACCGGAGATCCAGGTCCGATGAGGGTACGGCTGACATGTTTAGTATATTTATCGGTGTCGCATGAACAAGGTGAATATTTTCAAGTGTGGCAAGTAATATATCTAGAGAAACAAGAGCTCTATATATAGGTCGAGAAAAACAAATAATTATATATATAAAAAGAAAAGATACGTTTATTCTAAGAATATAATTACCAAAATATATATATATAGAAGTAGAGTTGTATGGGGAAATGCGTCCCACCTTTTTTGGCTGTCAGTTTTTTTTAAACTGACACGTGGACAGATGAATGGTCATTGGATTTGGGTCGGAGTTAGAGGAATACCGTGGCAACATTAAATTTTGAGTGTTGAGGCCATGAGGGAATGTTGGATCATTTTAGTAATAAGTTGTGAGTGTAGTTAAATTGTTTTTAAAAATGTTTTTTATTTAGAAATATATTAATATAATTTTTTATTTTTTAAAAATAATTTTTAATATATGATTAAAAAATAAAAAAATAATTTAAAATAAAAAAAATCAAAAATATTTTTAAAATATAATATCAATCATGAAATGGGATCTACTAGCACATTGGTATATCCGACTGGATGTTTGATAGAGAAATTGCAATGGTTTGTAATTAATCTCTTGTCAACCTCACTGCTTCGGTGGCCATCGCTCAAATACTATTATAATCTATTTTTTATTTTATTTTTAAAATAATTGAAAAATCAATAATAATTAAAAAAAGAATAGGGAGTGAACCAATGAATAAGAAAGAAAATAGGGACTAAGACGAGGTTTTTCTTGTTTTTCAAGAAGTTCAGACATGGTAACACATTGGAGCAGACAAAGACCGGAAAATACTAGAAAAGAAATAAAAAACACTTTTTAACCTAAAAAAAGAGATAAAATTAAAATTGCTGTAACCTCCGGTTCCTCCCTACCAAACCCTCTCAGCAGCCGGCACCGGACTATCCAGCCAAAACTCCACCATGGAAATAGCAGGCCTCACGCTTCCGACCGACACGACGTCAGCCTCCGTCATTGAACACAGCAACCCATGTATGAACCGCAAATCTTCCTCCGTCCATCTGTCTACCGATCAACATGGCCAGCCATAACCATATCACTCCTCCTCTTATCTTTTTTTTCTCGGGAATCAGCCCCTTTATCCCTAAAAGCACCGTAGAAACCAGTTTTCTTTCAACCCGGAATCAATAAAAATAATAGCACAAATCTACTCAAAAAATAGCCTTGATGAACCTAAATTTCTAGCCTTAAAGTTGGATTTTTAAATTAATTTCTTTTAGCCGTTATGAGCTATTTACCTACGCTTTGCTTTCAGGAGAGTTTTTTTTTTTTTTGTGTGTGTTTCAATATATATAATTTTTTATTTTTTAATTCAATTCTTAATTTTTAATTTTTTTATAGATTCAATTCCTTTTTTTTTTTGTCTTTTTAGAATAGTTCTTAATTTTTTATTTGTATTTATGTATTTATACTTCTAATTTTGACTCTAATTTTTATTGTATTTATCTTTGTGTTACATATAATTTGCATTAAAAAACAGAGTAAGTTTAATTTTGGTGGTATGAAATGAGAATAAAACTCTTTCTTATGCATGTATAATGAATTTTTTGTTGTTAGTTATTTGTTATTTTTGTACCTTTTTCATTTGTTTTGTTTATGTATTGTATGGTATATTTTTAGTTTAAAGTGATTTTATTTTAATAAAATTAATTTTTTTTTATTTTTTAAGATTTATTATTCATATTATTATATTAAAAGTATTTTAGAATACTCAGATTAAATTAATTTCATATGTAAAATTAATAATGTCACTATCATTATTAATAATATCACTATTATTATCATGATTATAACACCCAGAATTATTATTATTACTACTTCTAAAATAATTAAAATTATTAAATTACACTAAGGAATAAAAAAATCAAAACTTTAACAAAAGAGCAAGCAAAAAAAACTAAAATTATTATTATTATTGTGTAAATAATGGGAAAAAACAAAATTACCTCGAAGAATAAAAAAACTTAAAATTTTAACAAAAGAGCAAATAAAAAAATAAAATAATGACAAAACCAAAATTAATATTATTGGTTTAAAAAAATCATTTGTCTTGAAGAATAAAACAAATGAATAAAACAAAAACAAAAAAGACAAAGGGAACAATAAGAAATTTCAATTTTTAAATGATCACCATCATAAATTAAAATTTAAGGACTAAATTAAAAAAATAATATAACCTCAACAAAATAGAAAATAAAATAAAAACAAAAACAAAACTAAGAGCATTTAAACATCGATGTTTATTGCGTCCCTAGAGAAAGATTATTGTGGATTTAAACAGTAAAGTTATTATTTTACCACTCTGACCGGAAATTTTAACCCTTGTAACCCAAGGTATTTTAGACATTTCTAGGGGATATTTGTAGTATTTCCAAAATGTTTGGGATTTTCTGGTATTTTTCCGTTTTAAATTGCACAGTAAAACCACTATTTTATCCTTGAAGAGTTGATAAAAAGACGAGGAACAATTGGGGGTGTTTTGGTTTTTTCACATATCCGTGTATAATGAAACTACTCAAAAACCCTAGAAAAGACAAAAACAAAAGGCTGGAGCTAACGATATTTTGGTACTTTCAACCCACATTTTTTCATGGTTATTACTGGTCCAGGGGTGTAAAGATAATTCAACATTTTTATTATTTCTTTTTGGAATTACTGCAGGCACGTCGTACAAATGCGCTAGCAGTGTTTCACGCGCACAGGACTTTTCAGGCTACGTGTCTAGTGTCTATTTGTCGTGGAAAGTGTTCGGTCGTCATGTCATCAAGTGCGCCACCATTCCATCATGTAGGATAACTTAATCCAAACTTGATGGATACAATATGAATCGACCAAAAAAGATGTGTTATTCTTTTTATAGCTACCTCACCTAATGAGTAATGAATAAGAAATAAATATCGACAAATCCAATCCAAATCTTACTTGATACATGCATACATTATTTTATTTCTTATGAATAATAAATCATAGTTGTATAATAAATATCCACATTGATACCCAAAACTTGATGAATAGCATATGGATACCTAAATATTTTTTAATTGATAGATTATAAAAAGAAAATAGATATAAAAAACATAACCCATGGATATCCATTACCATCCCAGATGAGCTTGGCAGGTACATTATCAAGTGTTATCAGAGCTAACAATCTTTAGGGTCTATTAGGTGATATTGATGGCACACGTGGAAAACATATATAATTTTGCATGAAATAGACAACCAATAAGAGATTATTCTCCCATTAAAATCGGCAAGAAATTCCAATTAATATTCTTCTCCACTCGCTCAGGTAACATCACTGTTCCAAATGAAAACTGGGTTCATATTGTTTTTTAATATAGTTTAATAAATACATTGATATAATGCATATAAAGTAACACGAAAACCTTACAGGCATTAATCACATAATAAGATAGCTAATAAAAATCATAATTGAGACAAACTTTTAATTCAGCGCTACAATTATTTAGCAATTTTTATCTGACGAGTGAGCGATATGAACTGGGAATCCATCAGCAGGTTTAATCCAGACCTCGTTTTCTTTTGAATGTCCCCCCAAGAGACTCAGTCATGTCAAGATTTTCAGGTTTCAATCCATCAGCAGGTTTCCAGTCAAAATGGTATAGCATCTGCGCAAGTGTAAACTCAATATTTGCCATAGCAAAAGAAATGCCCATGCATTAATCAATACTCTACTTTTCACGTCGATGTCATATCCATGAACTTCACATCTCTTCCTGCACTCTCTTGGAATCACTGCTAGTGAGGGATGCAATCTTAGGGTTTTTTTGATAATCAGCTTCAGGAATTTCAAATCTTGAAGGTTTGTTTCGTCAGGAACAATTCCAATATCATCGAACACTTGTCTCACTTCTTTCTGAGCCTTTTCCATTACTCTCGGGTTCTTTATCAGTTCTGACATTGCCCATTCTAAAGCCGTTGACGAAGTGTCACCTCCACCGGTGAACATTTCCTGAAAGGTAATCAAGTAAAGAATGACTTGTTATATATATAAATTGATAGTTATTTTTCTTACTTAGAAAATCCATATCAATAATCTTTAAATATAAATTTCTAACGAACCTTGACTGAAAACAGCTCCAAAGATGTAATTTAATATAATTAAAATTTTAATTCAATGCAAGAATTTCTTTATATTGTTGTTCAAAATATACAAAAAAAAGTAAAGTTGTGAAGTAATTATCTTTTTAAAAAATCTAAGTTGTAGGTGAGGTTCCAGGATAACACATAACACATCCTTTTAAGTTAGGTTTGAAACTTGCATAATCTTATGTAATATTGTGCTTAATTTTTATCAAATAAAATAAAAACGGTGAGATTCGTAATTACTAGATCAACAAAACTCTAATATCATATCAAGAAATCATTTAAAGTACCGAAAGTAAAAATAAATTGTAAGCAATAAGCTCTTAGCAGAATAGTTGATTATATATACGAACCGGATGGTTGCTTTGATACTGCTTGTTGTTAATTGGGATTCAGGGTTTCCATGGTCTTGAAGATTCAAAAGAACACCGAGAAGATCCTCCGCTTCGTTCTTGCCCATCTTCGACGCCAAACCGGAGTTTGCTCTGCGCTCGGAGATGATGCTATCAAGAATCTCATCTGCTTTTCTATGCATTCTTTCGAGTCTGGACCTGACCCGACTGACCATGTGAATTACTCTGGAGGAAGGGAATGCATCGGCCATATTCAAACCTCCAAGTGCCTGCATCAATTCGTCAACAATTGGTAAGAAAGCTTCCTGGGTTTTGCATTTCTTACCGATGCTCACTCTCGCAATGATGCCATTTCCTAAAGAAAATATCATCCGGCTAAGGTTGATCGGAGACCCCTCTTTTGCACGAATGGAACCGATAAAATCTGATACCTCTTCTTCCCTGATCGCTTTGAATGATCGTACACGTTTGGCAGAAAGCATCCCTAGTATGGAAATTTTTCTCAGTTCTCTCCAGTAATCGCCATATGGTGCAAATCCAAAGCCCTTACTGTTGTAGAACAGGATGCTTGCAACAAGGAGCTGAGGCCTGTCAACAAAGTTGATTTCCTCTGTTTTCAACACTTCTTTCGCTGCTTCTTGTTGGTAATTCTAAGCACTAAGCACTTCACTGTAAAATCTGATGATCTCACTTATATTATTCAAATGAATGCTGGTGGCTTTTATAAGCCTTACATGAAAGGAAAATAAGCTAACAGCCCACGTACAACGTGGTAAACAAACTGGAATGAGAAATTCTAGTCTACGTGTCCCACTAATTAGGACTACGTGTCCCACTAATTAGGGATTATTTAACAAAACAACTTTGACAATTTCTTCTTACTAAATCAGTTCCAACAATGCCTCTCCTAAACTGAATGTAGTAATTCAGTTTAACGTTGGTACTTCGCATACGCCCAATGACTTGCGCAATTTTAGAAACACATCCAATTTAAGAGGTTTTGTCATAATATCTGCAACTTGTTCTTGTGTGCCACAATGCTTCAGCTCGACTACTCCCTCTCTAGTTAAATCACGCAAGAAATGAAATCTTACGTCAATGTGTTTGCTACGTCCGTGCATAACTGGATTCTTTGATAGCTTGATTGTGGAGCTATTGTCACATAGCACAGTGGTGCACTTGTTTTGAGAAGCCCCAAGATTTTCCAATACCCTCCGCATCCATACTCCTTGACATGCACAAGATGTAGCCGCGATGAATTCTGCTTCAGTGGTTGATAACGTCACAACTGGTTGTTTCTTTGAAGACCATGCTACAGCTCCTTCGCTTAGTAGAAACACATATCCAGAAGTACTTTTCGTGTCGTCCACATCTCCTGCATAATCACTGTCTGTATATGCTATCAATTCTTTATTACCCTCCTTTTGATAGAAAATTCCCAAATCTATAGTACCGATCAAGTATCGCAACACCCTTTTTGCAGCCTGCCAATGCAACTCGGTTGGATTTGCCATGAATCTACTGAGGAGACATACCACATACATTAAATCTGGCCTTGTTGCTGTTAAATACATAAGGCTTCCGACCAGTTGTTTGTACATGGTAGCATTGACTTTGACTCTATCTTCATCCTTCATGAGTTTGACACCAGGAACAATAGGATTCTTCACGCTATTACAGCTTTCCATTCCAAACCTCTCCAACACTTCATTTGCATATTTTTTCTGACTGATATAAATGCCTCTAGAAGTTTGAAGTACTTCCACACCAAGAAAATATCTCATTTTCCCCAAGTCAGTCATATCAAATTCAAGTTTCATAGAGTTTTTGAATTTGATAACCAAACTTTCACTATTACCAGTAAAAATCAAATCATCAACATATAAGCTAACGATCAGGATTGTTCCTCCGTCTCCTGTTTTTATGAACAAAGTATGTTCACAGCTGCATCTTTCAAAACCTTCCCGGACAAAATATGTCTCAATCCGGCTA
Source organism: Salix caprea (assembly GCA_964035475.1). NCBI lineage: Eukaryota > Viridiplantae > Streptophyta > Magnoliopsida > Malpighiales > Salicaceae > Salix > Salix caprea. The sequence continues at coordinate 4,984,399 of OZ037749.1, read as the reverse complement.
TACCATGCACGAGGAGCCTGTTTAAGGCCATATAATGCCTTTTTCAATCTGTACACCTTGTGCTCTTCACCCTTCTTTTCGAAACCCCTTGGCTGTTCGATAAATACTGCTTCATTTAGCTCACCATGCAGAAAAGCACTTTTGACATCCAGCTGATATACCGTCCACCCATTTCGAGCTGCTAAAGCAACCACCATTCGTATAGTATCCCATCTAGCCACCGGTGCAAATACTTCTGTATAATCAATACCTGGTTGCTGTGCATAGCCTTTTGCTACAAGTCGAGCCTTACACTTGTCAATTTCACCAATTTCATTGAATTTTGTTTTAAAAATCCATTTTACCCCAATCTTTTTCACCCCGACAGGCAGGTCTGTTAATTCCCAAGTCCCGTTCTTTTCAATTGCAGCGATCTCCACATTCATCGCGTCTCTCCACTTTGAACTTTGAGCTGCCTCTTCATACGTGACTGGGTCTGTGGCTGAAGAAAATAGAAGAAAATTTTCTTCTAAATTTCTCTCCTCTTCCCCGTGTCTCCTCTCCTCATTGCGCTCCTCTGCCACGTGTCTCCTCTCTTCATTTTGCTCCTCTGCCACGTGACTTTGTCTTCTCTCCTCATTTCTCTCCTCGTCCCCGTGTCTCTCTTCGTCCCCATGTCTCTCCTCATTTCTCACCACTGCCATGTCTCTCTCCTCTTCCCCGTCGGAAAACTCACCCCCACTTGCATAATTTTCCATCCAGAACGGTACTCGTCTGATCCTCCTCTCCGATCTGCTCTCCGATGACGGATTTGTAGCAGATCCGTGCCTCCCTTGTGGTGATCCTTCTATTCCAGCTCCCGAGGGTTGTTCGGCAGGTGGCCGTGGGTTCTCAGGTGAGTGTTCTTGAGCCGATCTGTTTCCTCCAAGTGAAAGTTCTTCACTTTCTTCATATGGGTGAACTGAAATAGCATTGTTTGTTGTAGATCGGTGCCTCCTTGGTGATTCTTCGTCTGTCACAGCAGCTATGGTGCGACCCATAGATGGGTTATCTGTGGATGGCCGTGAGGAGTCTCCACTGGACGGAGAAGAAGAAGACGAGCCCTCTTCTCTATGACACACAGATAAGTCATCTTCTTCTTCATCATCGTGATAATTGTCATCACCATCCCATTCAAGAGCATCTGTTGTTGATTCATCAGTTTCATGCCAATTCCACATCTCAGTTTCAGCAAAGACCACGTCTCTGCTTATCACGATTTTTTTGGATTTCGGATCATACAGACGATATGCTTTTGATTCGTCACTCACACCAAGTAGCACACACCGAAAACTTTTATCATCCAGTTTTCGTCTTGTTTGATCTGGCACATGAACATGCCCAATGCATCCAAAAATACGAAAATACTGAACATTTGGTTTAACACCACTCCAAGCTTCTTCGGGAGTCATATTTTTCACTGATAGTGTAGGACTCCTGTTGATCACATGTACTGACCATTTTACAGCTTCTGGCCAGAAAATCTTTGGCACCTGTTTCTCGGACAACATGCTCCTGACCATGTTCATGATGGTCCTGTTCTTGCGTTCGGCCACTCCGTTTTGCTGAGGAGTGTAGGCTGCGGTGAGCTGCCTGCTAATGCCATGATCCGAGCAGAAATTGTTGAACTCAAAAGAGGTAAATTCACCTCCTCTATCTGTACGTAGACAGCATATAGGGACTCTTGCTTCTTTTTCAACACATTCTTTATAAGTTTTGAATACAGTAAATGCTTGTGATTTCTCAGTAAGAAAATATATCCACATCTTACGACTGTAATCGTCAATAAAACTTATAAAGTACCTCTTGTTACTGCTGGAAATTGGTTTGATGGGACCGCAAATATCTGCATGAATTAGTTGTAGTTTTTGAGATGCTCTCCATAAACTTGTCTTTGGAATTGGTTTTCTGTGTTGCTTTCCAATCATGCAGTCAGTGCATAATTTTAATGTTTCCCTCAGTTGTGGCAGCCCCCTGACCATTTGCTTGCACTGTAGTGTTTGTAGTCCCCTGTAGTTTAGATGCCCATATCTGCAGTGCCATAGGTGTGTATTATCTTCAAGAGTTGTTTGAAAACAATTTGAGGTTTTCAAAACAACCCTTGCAGATAACATGAACATTCTGTTTGCAGACATTGTTGTCTGCACAATGATCCCTCTCCTAGGATGATAGAGTCTACAGACTCCTTGCTGAATTAAAACAGCTACCCCTTTCTCTTGCATTTGCCCAAGACTTAGCAAATTATTCCTTAACTCAGGTATATAAAATACATCTGTGATTACCTGAGTAATTCCAGCAATTTGCAGCCTTATGTTCCCTTTTCCCAGCACCGTCATTCTTGAGTCATTTCCTAGCTTTACTGTCTGCTGAAATTTCTCATCAAAATCCGAGAACCACTGCCTATTTGCACACATATGATTGCTGCATCCCGAGTCAAGAAACCACACATCTTCTGTTATTGATTTATGCTCCACATATGACATCAATAACAGTTCTTCCTTTTGTTCATGTTCAACATAGTTTGCTTCCCTTTCCCACTTAGGACATTCATATTGAAAATGCCCTAATTGATGACATTTATAGCATTCAATTAATGCTTTGTTGAACATCTGATTGCTTCTTCCTCTGCCTCTGCCCCGAAAGGTTCCACGACCTTGGCTGCCTCTTCCTCTGCCAAATCTAGAGTCATAACTCACTTTCAATGCCTGCTCATCTCTGTGATGTCCATTCATCCGCTGCTCATGCACCAATAAGCTGCTTTGCAATTCATCAATGGTTAAAGTGTCTAGATTATTAGACTCTTCAACTGAACACACAACATAATCAAATTTTGAGGTCATGGATCTCAAAATTTTCTCAATAACCACCACTTGCTGTAACTTTTCACCATGAATTTTCATTTTGTTTGCTATGATAAGTGTTCGAGCAAAATATGCATCAACACTCTCACCTTCCTTCATCTGCAGAATTTCAAACTCTTTTCGGAGAGCTTGAAGTTGTGCTCTTTTGACTCTTGTAGAGCCTTGGTACTTTTGTTTCATGGAGTCCCAAATGTGCTTGGCAGTATCCCTATTCAGAATAGTTTCCATAATGGTTCGATCAATAGCTTGAAATAAGTAATTCTTCACCTTCAAATCTTTTAGCTTTTGATCTGCAATTGATTGACGTTGAGCTTCACTGATTTCTGCACCTTCTATTGTTGCAGGGATTCCATTCTCCACCAGGCTCCAATATTCCTTTGAACGAAGGAAATTTTCCATAAGCATGGACCAATGATCATAAAAGCCATCAAACCTGGGAATTGCATGTTGAACAAATGAATTTTCAGCTGCCATTTGTAACTCTCAGTGTGGAATTGTACACACACGTTTCACTCACTTTTCTCACTCTCTGTTTGTGATCCCCTTTTGTATTTGTGAACCCCGGTGTTTATTCACTCTTCTCACTCTCTCTGTGCTCTTTTTGTTTTGTAAGAAAAAACTGCTGTTTCTCTCTCACACCCACCCAGATTCACTTTCTCACACTCAGATCGTGTGCACTGGCTCTGATACCAATTGTTGGTAATTCTAAGCACTAAGCACTTCACTGTAAAATCTGATGATCTCACTTATATTATTCAAATGAATGCTGGTGGCTTTTATAAGCCTTACATGAAAGGAAAATAAGCTAACAGCCCACGTACACTAATGAAAGGTAAACAAACTGGAATGAGAAATTCTAGTCTACGTGTCCCACTAATTAGGACTACGTGTCCCACTAATTAGGGATTATTTAACAAAACAACTTTGACAATTTCTTCTTACTAAATCAGTTCCAACACTTCTGGTGAAGAAATAATAACAGTTGAAACTTCACCGATTTGAAGCTGCATAACCGGTCCGAATTTCTTTGCCAAGTCCCTCAGGCGATGGTGGAAAAGAGGATGAAGTAGCTGGTGAAGGTTTCCAATGAAGGGCAATTTCCATGGCCCAGGAGGTGGATTTGGACTCGACTCGTTGCATCTGATCAGTTTCTTTCGTGCCCAGAAAATGCAGATGAATAGAAGGATGGTTGTAAGAACAGGGAAAGAGGGCAGCAGCTGCTCCATTGAGAGAACAGATAAATAAAAATTATTAATTATTGATAGGGGATTTGTAGTCGGAGGTATTTTCTTTAGGAAATGGATTGTTTATATATTGAATATGGATAAGTATAATTTAGCGCTAAAATTGAAATGGAAAACCTGTGTATTTGTATTAAACAAACAATTAAATTCAATTAAATAATTTTGAAAATTTGACATTAAGTCAATACTCACGTGTGTGAGATTGACTACATTCATCCTTGAAAAATCAACTCTCATTTTTTCAACAGTAACTTAGCATCAATCATTAGTTTAACATTTGCTATTTACATTTATATATAAACATAAAAAATATATATTTATTATCAATAAAATCTAATTTATCTTTAATATTCATATAACATAGATTAATGACTCTAATAACTGATTTATAAATTTAGAATAAAGATAAAATCTATGAGATACAAATAATTTGCAAAAGAAATTATAAAGTTGTTATAATTATTGGATTTTTATTGCATTAAAACATTATTCCTAAAATATTATTGATCGATGCACTCTTAAATATTAAACTCTTATTAGAGTAGTGGAGATTGATATATAATATGTTCTTTCATTTATGAAAGAAAGCAATTGTTCTCATAAGTTGGGATATAAGAAATCTCTGAAACTAATATATAGGTGTTTGTCATAAGACATGTAAGCTGAAACTAACTAGCATAAAAAGCTCGAAATCAAGATTGTGTAAGTGATCCTTAGAGTTTAGATCACTAGTTATTTTATATAGAGAATGTTATGCTTTAATCTTGTTACAAATTACCTTAATTGACGTAACAAAAAGATAAATATTGGGTATAACATAAACTGTATAAAGATTGATCAAGAGAGGATTTATCATCTCGAAATATTGGTTCTCGACTAATATCTTGTATTGAGATGTCTATTTCATATCATTTTCATCTCTTTAGAAAATTCTTGTTTTTTCTATTTTGTCCTTTAAGTAAAACAATAAAGTTTGAACATGACTTTTATGGTCATATATTATACTTTTCTTTCTCCATGGAACTCAAGGAATCTCAAAAATGATTAATTAAATTGTTTGTTTGGGAGTGAGTTGAAGTTGCTTTTGAAAATGTTTTTCATTCAAAAATATATCAAAATGATATTTAAAAAAAATATTTTGATATAATTATATGAAAATGATCTAAAAACACTAATTTTTTTAACTTAAAATAAAAAATAAAAAAAAATCTTTTTTAATATTTTTCGAAAATACTTTTAAAATACAATATCAAACAAGAACAGAGAGTAGTGGACAAATCAATAAGGTTTCAATGTCATTTCAGTGCACTAAATAAATTCACTCCAAATTCCTCAGCTCTTCATTTCATTTCAATTTCTAAAAATTGCCGCCTACACACTCTTCTCTGCCTCTCTCTATGCAAAACACCAAAGTCTCCCTCTTTTATTTCATAGACACGTTTCTGTTTGTCACTTCGTATTTTGAAAATAAAAAATTATTTAAATTAATTGTTTTTTATGGCTTTATATATTTTAATATAATGATGTTAAAAATATTTTTTTTTAAATAAAAAATATATTTTTAATATATTTTAAAAATATATATATTTTAAAAACAATATCATCATTCCAGCAAGCCAGCTAATTTGTTTCTGCCTCTAGTGATTCCCCCTTCCCTTTCAAAATGGCGTGTCCATTGGTCACTCGAATCCTTTTCTTTTGATCGATTGTAAAGTTGAAAATCGATTAAACCTAAAAAATAATAAAAAATTAATTTAAAAAAAAACCTTATTAAACCAATTAGAGTTTTTTTTAAGTTCCGGTCTGGTTCGGTTATTGGAGTAAAAAACCAGTAAATCAAAACCGAACCGCTTCAAATTAAACAAAAATATGCTATTTTTTTTTGTTCTTCCAGTTTAGTTCAATTTTTTTGGTTTACTTTTATCTGGTTAAATGTGATAAGGGAAAACCTAAAAAAAGGAAGGAAAAAAACAATTTGTTTTTTGTTTTTTTGCTAAAAAAACAAACCGAACCGAAACCGGTCAGTTTAAACCGGGTCTTGTTCAGTTCTGTTTTTTTTTTCAATTTTTTTTTCGGTTTAGTTGTTTTTATTGATAAAAACTGAATCAAATCGAAAATACTCACCCCTAGTTCATATACAAATCTCTTCATTTTTAAGTTGTTTCTTGCTTTAATTTTCCTTAATCAGTTAGTTAGTAGCTTACAAAATTGTTAGATTAGTTGATTCTTGTGGTTGTATTGCCTGCAATGATATAAATTAATCTTAGATAACATTGAAAATAAGAGAAATTTAAAAACACAACTCCTATATTAATCGTTGTACTAAAAAATAATTAAATTGTTTTCTAGATATGATCTTGACCTTAAGTTTTGAACTCATGAGGTTAAAAGCATAGAGCATACTTCATTATGTTAATAAATATTTTAGTTTAAATTACCTGGTTTAAATTGTTTCAACAAATACATAGTTTTTTTTTTTATTTTAATTTAAGCATAATTTTTTTTAATTATTAGCATGTATGATAGGCTTTAATTTTATATCAATTATAAGTTTGGATAAATACTTATTATATATGCTAGTATTCCATTATTTAAATGTTAAATGTCTAAATTTCATTTTGTGTATTGGTCGGCCTCAGGTAGTGTTGCTGCTGGCGGCTTGTTAACTAGTCGAAACAAAAAAACTCTTGTTCTGATCTATAATATTGCGCCTACGATCAGTCATATTAATGTGGTTATTTATTTATTAATGTGGTTGTCCGAATCTATTTGCGTGTATGTCGATTATTTTATAAGTTTCAAAATTAATAATTATATAAGTCTCTAATTATTATCATATTAATAACTATATAGTTCGAACCTGAAATAAAAGAAATTAATTTAAATTTACAATTATTAAGACTGGTTTTAAGTTTCAAGTGATTCTTAACTATATAAAATTAAAAAATCAATATTCACATACAAAGTCAATAAACTTTGATTTATAATTCTTGTACCAATTTTGAGTTCAATAAAAACACAAATCCATGAAAGCAAGAATATTATATCAATATTTACAACATGTAGAAGGTGTTTAACATTGCGTTTCAAAAAAACGTTTTTATTGAGTAGAGAGAATGAATGCGGCCTAGAATGAATGCGGCCTAGGATTTTTATTTAGCAAGAATATTATATCAATATCAAACGTTTTAGCGGGGGGAAATCATCATAAGTTCAAATACTAAGAAATCATCATAAGGCTAGAATTTTAGGTTCATCAAGGCTATTTTTGAGTAGATTTGTGCTAGTATTTTTATTGATTTCGGGTTGAAAGAAAACTGGAAAAACGTCCCGAGCTATTTCTTTGCTCTGATCCATCAAAAGAGAGAGAATGAATGCGGCCTAGGAGAGTTTTATAGGGTGAGTTTGGTATTATTTTTACTTTTGTAGTTGAGATTTTAAGAAAATGGTTTTATGAAAAACACTTTTAGCTGTGGTTCAAAATAATTATTGAAGCGTTTGGTTAAAACTGTGATTGAGTTTGAGGTTAATGAAAAATAGTTTCATGTGTACATTGAAAAATGTAAAAATTGTTGTTTTCCGTGAAACGGAGTTTACAAAGTTTTTGAGATGGGACTCATGTAATTTTTTTAATTTTTTTATATTAACCAAACACCAAAAACGACAAAGTTTTCTCAATCTCCAGTAACACCTCACTCCCAAGAACCTTCTTAAGGTATGTTTGATATTACTTTTGCTTTTGTGATTTGGGTTTTAAAAAAGCAGTTTATGAAAATCATTTTTAACTATGGTTCAAAATAATTTTTGAAATGTTTGGTTAAAACTGTGGTTGAGTTTGAGGTTAATGAAAAACAGTTTCATGTGTTTGGTTATAAACTATCTTTTATTTAAAAAACCTTAAAATGATACATTTTTAATTTCTTTTATAATTTTAATATATTAATATTAAAATAAAAATAATAATCTTAATATATTCATAATTGAAATTGTTTTTGCAAAAAATAAAATACGAAGCTAATTAAAATAATTTGAGATAAAACATGTATTGTATAATAAAAGTATTTTTAAAAATATTTTTATTGATATTTTAAAATATGATAATGTAAAAATAATATTTAAAAAAATATAAAAAATATTATTTTAATATATGTTTAAATAAAAAATACTTAAAAAACATTTTTAATCACACCCCCAAACATGTCTTACACTAAAATGCGTTTTAATACAAGAAAGCAAGAACACATACATGGACATAACCTATCATTAGATCAAACCAACTGAACAACTACCATTCAAGAAAAGCAGCAGAACACATGCAAAGCAGCAATTTGTTATTTTTCATGAAACAAAGTTTAGAAGGTTTTTTAAGCTGGAACTCATACAACTTTTTTAATTTTTCTACATTAACCAAACATTCAAAACAACTTTTTTCTTAACCTCCAATCACATCGCGCTCCTAGACACCTTATATCGAAAGACAGTGATGATATTTAACTTGACAGAGAGAATGGAGTCTGTTTATATGGGCGAAAGCTGGGATTTGACGTTGCAATGGCAGGTGATGAGATAGCAGTGTCCAAAATGCCTATACGCAAGTTTTTTTTTGGACAAACAATATTTCTTTTTTCTTTTTCATTGAAATAACATTCCCAAAACACAGTAAACCTTTTCTTAGTTATTATTTTTGTAATTAAAAGAATTATTATTATTATTTACTTTTTAAATTTAAATCACAGATTAAATATTGATAATTATTAAACATTTAAATTTATCAAATCAATATAAAAAATACGTTAAAAGTTTTGTTTTATTAATATATAATTCAAAACATTCTTCTAATTAAATGAAAAAAAAAACTATAACTCAGCTAAAAAAAGGTTATTGGCTTATGGAAAATACGTTGATAGTTTGATTGTATATTTTAGAGCCTTTTTATTTTTTATTTTAATAAAAAATGAATTTTATTTATTTATTTATATATTCTCAGATCCTTTAAATATTTTGATTTTAAAAATATTTTTTAATATATTTTTAAATAAATTAACATATTATAAAAAATTAAAAATTAAAAATATAACAATCAATGGCAGGTGATGAGAAGAAATTACTATTAACTATAACCATTTCAGAAATTAACAAATATTTTAGGAGAAGAAAATTGAAATGAAAAGAGTATTAACATTAAAATTAACATTAATTAAGATAGATTTCCAAATATATTGTCGGTCCATATATTATTTTAGTTCGTTATCTACTTAGTCATTTTCTCCTTAATTTTTAACAATAACAATAATAATAATAATAATAATAATAATAATAATAATAATAAAATCTCTTTAAGAGGGCAATGGCTCTTTTGAGAGGTCTATTTTATTAGTTTGCATGTCAGCAACACCTTTTTGTCTTCTCATTTTCCTTTCGTGGTGGTGGTCCATTGCTCAGGCAGCCTCTTTCCCTGAGTAGATTCTTTTCATGTGTTCAACACTCGAAGAAACCGTTATTTTATGAGGTCAAGATGCCTCGATGGGAGATTTTCTCATTTGGAGTATGAGCCTTAAACTATAGTAAGTATTTTATTTATTAGAGGGGAAGGTTGGAATTGTGAATGGAGATTGTTTATTAAAATATTATAGAATGTTTTATTATTGGGTAACAAAAATATAATTATAGGGTATAATATGAATTATATAACGATTGATCAATAAAGAATCCATTACCTAGAAGAATTTGAAAAGATATTCTATTTATTCTTAAATAATATCTTGTATAAAAATGTCTATTCATATTATTTTCATCCATTTAGAAAAATTGAATTTTTATTTATTTATTCTCAAATAATATCGTGTATAGAGATATCTGTTTCATATCATTTTCATCCATTTATAAAATTTTGTTTTTTCCATTATGTCCTCTAAGTAAAACAATAAAGTTTGTTATATATTATACTTTTCTTCTTCATGTGACTCCTTTTACTATAACACTGGTAAACTATACCTAACAATTTATTAAAAGTTTTAAATTGGTCAATTATTAAAAGAGTAAAAAAAAATTCAAATATGCATCCAATAATTACTGTAGAAATAGATACAAATTATTATGGATTGTAATAGTATAATTATAATTTTACCCCTCAATTTTAGACTTGAACAAGGGTATTTTAGACTTTTCCAATGATCAGTTGGCATTACCAGAATGTTTAGGGGTGTTTTTATGTTTTCCAGGTATTTTTGCATAGTAAAACTACTATTTTACTCCTCATAACAGACAACAAACAGTTGCCTACCCGGGGTTATTTTTGATTTTTTATATTTTTATGCTGAGTAAAAATAATCATAATATCCTATAATAAGACAAAAAAACAAGAGTTACCAGCGGGGTGTTACTGGAATTTCATATTTATTGAAAATGTATAAATAAGAATATGCACTCAAAAATGACAAAATCTAAGAGTTAGTTGTAGGGGTGGTTAGATAATTTACTATTTTTTATTTTTTTTTTATTTTTTTTAGAGTACTGTTGGACGCGCTGATAGTTTTCGGTCTCATGCTCCATTCAAGTGGCGCGTGTTACGTCATCCGATGGTAAAAAATGTTCATCCAGCGTCTCACTAGCTGAGTTGTCATGTATTCTTCCTCATGGTGGTGCGTGTGGTGTTATAAGGTGGTCAGAGACGTGACGATAGTCGATTGATTTTTTTTCCTCTTTTCTCTCTCATGCAGGCTAAAGTCCACAAAAGTCCCATTTGTTTATGGTGTGTTCATTTCAGAACCTGATTTGTTGATTGTTTTGTGTGGTCCTGATTACTATGATATAAGTTTTGATTTATTTCAATGTTGTCATTCAATTGAAATTGATTATACATTTAGGTCCTTATTCTTTTAATTTTGAGATTGGTTTTATATCCCTTAATATTTATGGTATAGAACTTTGGATTTTAAAAATGTATGTTTCATATCATTTTCATCCATTTAGAAAATTCTTGTTTTCCCATTTTATCCTCTAAGTAAAACATTAAAGTTTGAGCATGACTTTTACTATGATATAGAATTCATCACCTAGAAGAATTCAAAAAAATATTCTATTTATTCTCAAATAATATCTTGTATAGAGATGTATGGTTCATAACATTTTACATCCATTTAGAAAATTTTGTTTTTTTCATTTTGTCCTCTAAGTAAAACAATAAAGTTTGAGCATGACTTTTATTATAATAGTTTGTCATATATTATACTTTTCTTCTCCATGTGACTCCTTTTAGTATAACACCTTTAAATTATACCAAACAATCTATTAAAAGTTCTAAATTGGTCATTTACAAAAAGAGTAAGGAATCTCAAAGATGCATCCAATAAGCTTGATTAAACTAGTTAGATTAAGGTGAATTTTAAGTATGATAAAAACATTAGTAAATTTAATCTATGTACTAGAGAGGCTTGATCCATCTACTTCATGGGATAATTAATTATGGTAGTCATAAATTTATTTTTTTAATGTATAATTTTACTCTAACAAACATAATTTTTTACTAGATCATTGAATCAAATTGAATTTACTAGAATATTTCAAAGACCTTGTTTCATATACTATTAAAATTTCATATTGATTAAAATTATAATTATTATTATTATTATTAGGAAATTGATGACCGATATTAAATTAAAACAGTCAGGAAGATAGTGGACAAATCAACAAGGTTAGCGTTTCAATGTCATTTCAGTGCACTAAATAAATTCACTCCAAATTCCTCAGCTCTTCATTTCATTTCAATTTCTAAAAATTGCAGCCCACACACTTCTCTGTCTCTCCCTATGCAAAACGAAAAGCAAAAGACCAAAGTCTCCCTCTTTTATTTTATACACTTTTATGTTTGTCAGTTCGTATTGTGAAAAACAAAAACTATTTAAATTAATTATGTATTGGTCTGCCGTAGCTAGTGCTGCCGCTGCTGGCTTGGCCAGGACGTGGAGGAGATGCGACTGAGAAAAAGGGCTTTAGACGATGGTTGGATGTTGCTATTGCTTAAGTCTGTATGAAAGAGGAGATGTTGATATCAGATGGTGTTGTCAGAAGCTATTGTAAACCAGAGTTTGGAGATCAAAGACCATAAAGTTATTATTTACAACTTGAGGTTATGGTGTTTTTTTCCTTATTTTCTCATGTTGTTTACTTAGACAGCTTACTGCACCTCATACCCCCCAACAGAATGGGGTTGCTGAGAGAAGGAACCGAACCATCATGAACATGGTGAGGAGTATGTTATCAGAAAAGGGGATGCAAAAAGAGTTCTGGCCTGAGGCTGTCAACTGGGCAGTCCATGTGATGAATCGAAGCCCCACTTTATCTGTCAAAGATGTCACTCCTGAAGAGGCATGGACTGACATGAAGCCCTGTGTAGATCATTTTCGTGTATTTGGGAGTGTAGCTTATGTACATGTCCCTGACTGTCAAAGAAAGAAACTTGACAACAAAAGTGTCAAATGGATTCTGTTGGGCACCAGTGAAGAATCCAAAGCCTACAGGCTTTATGATCCCGTCAACAAGAAAATAGTGATTAATAGGGATATAGTGTGCATGGAGAATAAGAAATGGGACTGGAACAATAATGCAGATGGAAAGAAAAAAGATGTGCTTGAGTGGGAAGACTTCAATAATGCTCAAAAACAGCAGATTCAACAAACAATCCATGCTCAGGTGATGAAACAGAAGCAGCAGAAAAACAGACTGATGAATCAGTTACTGATGAATTAGGTGTTGATGAACTAGCTACTGATCAACCAATTGCTAATGCTGCTAATTCATCCATGACTGAAATCACATCAGTAAGTGCCACTAAAGGAAGAAATAGAAGACAACCAGCTTGGCTACAAGATTATGACACCAGTCAAGAGCTGCTTGATGAAGAGGAGGGACACAGCTTAGCATTGTTTGTCTCGGTAGAAGATCCAGTAACCTTTGAAGAAGCACATAAGGACTCAAAGTGGAGAGAAGCCATGGATGTTGAAATGAAAGCAATTGAGAAAAATAGAACATGGGAGCTGACTACCCTACCTAATGGATCAAAATCCATAGGAGTCAAATGGGTATTTAAAACAAAACTAAATGAGCAGGGAAATGTGGAGAAGTACAAAGCTAGATTGGTGGCAAAGGGGTACTCTCAAAGACAAGGGATTGACTACAAAGAAGTATTTGCCCAGTAGCTAGGTGGGATACAATCAGATCAATCTTGGCACTTGCTGCTCACAAAAACTGGTATGTGTTCCAGTTGGATGTGAAAAGTGCTTTCCTACATGGAGAGCTAAGTGAGGTGATTTTTGTGGACCAACCTCAGGGATATGAGAGGAAAGGGGAAGAGCACAAAGTTTACAAATTGAGGAAAGCCTTGTATGGGTCTTAAACAAGCTCCACGAGCTTGGTACAGCAGGATTGAAACTTATTTTTTGGAAGAAGGATTTGAGAAATTTTTTGTGAGCATACTTTATTCATCAAAAATGGTGATCAAGGAAAGATACTGATTGTTAGTCTTTATGTGGATGACCTTATCTTCACAGGGAATGATGAGGACATGTTCCAGTACTTCAAACAATCCATGCAGAAGGAGTTCGATATGTCAGACCTTGGAAAAATGAATTTTTTTCCTAGGAATTGAAGTGATACAAACTGCAAGTACTATTTTTATATGTCAACGTAAATATGCTCATGAAGTACTTGAAAGATTTGGCATGAGAGACTGTAATCCTGTGACAAATCCAATGGTCCCAGGTTGCAAAATGTCAAAGGATAGAAATGGGAAAGCTGATGTAGACACGACAGAATACAAGAAGCTTGTGGGAAGTCTGCTGTATCTAACAGCAACACGCCCAGATCTTATGTTTGCAGTGGGGATGATTAACAGATACATTGAGAACCCTACTGAGTTGCATTTACAGAGTGCCAAGAGAATTCTAAGGTATTTGAGAGGTACCTTAGACCTGGGTATTTGTTACAAGAAGGGAGGTCAAGGCAGTCTAATTGCATATGCAGATAGTGATTACGCAGGGGATGTTGATGATAGAAGGAGTACCTCGGGTTATGTGTTCATGCTAGGAACAGGAGTTGTCTCTTGGTCTTCGAAAAAACAGCCAATTACCTTATCTACCACAGAGGCAGAGTTCATAGCAGCTGTATCTTGTGCTTGCCAAGGAGTATGGATAAGGCGAATTCTTGAGAAGCTGGGTCATGAGCAAATCAGCAGCTCTACTATCTACTGTGACAACAGCTCTGCAATCAAACTTTCAAGGAACCCAGTATTACATGGCAGAAGTAAACATATTGATGTTAGGTTCCACTTCTTACGCGAGCTTACAAAGAATGGAATTGTGGAAATGGTACATTGCAGAACACAGGAGCAAATTTCTGACATTATGACCAAACCACTCAAAGTAGACACATTTGTAGGATTAAGGGAGAAGCTGGGAATTTGTAATATAACAGATTTAAACTGATTACTACATGTAATTCAGTTTAAGGGAGAATGTTGAGTTACCAGTTAAATCAGTTGTTAGGATTAGCATGCATCTGTTAGCATGCATCTATTAGTTTCAGTTTTAGTAGCAATTTCTGTTATTAGCAGTTTATTAGCAGTTAACTAGTTACTGTAGAAACTTGTATAAATACCTTTGACAGTTGATGAATAAACTTGATGAAATCCAACATATTGTTTGTCCATAAACAAAACTTGCGTATAGGCACTGCTATCTCATCACCTGCCATTGCAACGTCAAATCCCAGCTTTCACCGATATAAACAAACTCCATTCTCTCTGTCAAGTTAAATATCATCATTGTCTTTCGGTATAAGGTGTTTGGGAGTGTGGTGTGATTGGAAGTTGAAAAAAAATTGTTGTTTTAAATGTTTGGTTAATATAAAGAAATTGAAAAGGTTATGTGGGTTCCATCTCAAAAAATCTTTTAAACTTTGTTTCATGAAAAACAATAAATTGTTGCTTTTCATTCGTCTTGTTGCTTTTCTTGAATGGTAGCTGTTCAACTGGTTTGATCTAATGATGGGTCATGTCTGTGTATGTGTTCTTGCTTTCTTGTATAAAATCACATTTTAGTGTAAGACATGTTTGGGGGTGATTAAAAATGTTTTTTTAAGTATTTTTTATTTAAACATATATTAAAATAATATTTTTTGTATTTTTTTAAATATTATTTTTTACATTATCACAATTTAAACTATAAAAAAAAGTTTTAAGAATATTTTTAATATACAATACATGTTTTATCTCAAATTATTTTAATTAGCTTCATATTTTATTTTATTTTCAAAAACAATTTCAATTATGAATATATTAAGATTATTATTTTTATTTTAATATTAATATATTAAAATTATAAAAGAAATTAAAAATATATCATTTTAAGGTTTTTTAAATAAAAGATAGTTTATAACCAAATACATGAAACTGTTTTTCATTAACCTCAAACTCAACCACAGTTTTAACCAAACATTTCAAAAATTATTTTGAACCATAGTTAAAAATATTTTTCATGAAACTGCTTTTTTAAAACCCTAATCACAAAAGCAAAAACAATATCAAACACACCCTAAGAAGGTGTTTGAGAGTGAGGTGTTACCGGAGGTTGAGAAAAAATTGTTTTTAGTTTTTGGTTAATGTAGAGAAGTTGAAAATATTACGTGAGTCCCATATCAAAAACTTTGTAAACTCTGTTTCACAAAAAGTAGCAAATTATTGTTTTCCATGCATTTTGTCTGTTCTTTTTCACTTTTCAATGTACAAATATTAAAGCAGACTGTTGTTTGTGGCTGTGTGAGAGGGATGCAGAGAGGGGGGTTGAGGAGGGGAGTATTTTTTTACTTAATAGTTTATTATTTATTATATTTTCTGTTAAAAGTTTTTTTATAAAAAATATATTTTTAATATTAAAATAATCTAAAAATTAATTAAAATATAAATAAATATATTAGAAAGAGATCATAATATAATTTTTGCCTTGCAATCCTAATTTTGTTTCAGATGATATTTTTATTATATGTTGTTCCGGGATCGCAGAGGCCTTCACGTATGGATTTATAGTTCGTGATGAAATTACAAGTAGTTTGATGAGAGAATAAAAACAAGTGTCTAATTTACTTGGATCATAGTTGTCAATTCCGTTCTGTTCCGGCCGGAACGGCAGGAACGTTCCGTTCCGTTAAAAAAACCGAGATGAAACAGTGTCGTTTTTGTCTCGGTTTTAATTCCGGCCCGTTCAGGAAATTCCGGCCAAATTCCGGCCGGAACGTCTCGGTACCGTTCCGGCCTTAAAATCCTCTTTATTTTGATTAACTTTTGATTTTTTTTTAATTTTGAGATTATGTTTGTTTGACTATGTGTTTATATTGTATAATTTAAAGTTAATTTATCTTGAATTTTAATTATACTTGTTAAATTAATATTTTAATTTTTTTTATATATATAATTAATTATATATGAATAGTACAACCCCGAAACGGCACGCCGAAACGGTCTGAAACCAGAACGTTCCGTTCCAATAGAAAAACCGGAACGGAATTGACAACTTTGACTTGAATTATGAATTACATTTTATTATTATAATTATTAAATATTTAAAAAACAATATATATATATATATATATATATATATATATATAAAGTAATTTTACATGCTGACAGTAATATAAAAAGCTTGGTAACCAAACACATGAAACTATTTTTCATTAACCTCAAACTCCATCACAGTTTTAACCAAACACTTCAATAATTATTTTGAACCGCAGCTAAAAATGTTTTTCATGAAACTATTTTTCAAAATCTCAACTACAAAAGCAAAAACAATACCAAACTCTCCTGGGCTGCATTCATTCTCTCTCTTTTGATGGATCAGAGCAAAGAAATAGCTCGGGACGTTTTTCCAGTTTTCATTCAACCCAAAATCAATAAAAATACGAGCACAAATCTACTCAAACAATAGCCTTGATGAACCTAAAATTCTAGCCTTAAAAGTTGGATGTTTTGCAAGAACAGTAGAGGTGCGTGAGACATATTTATCTTTGTGTTAAATATAGTTTGCATTAAAAAATAGAGTAAGTTTAATTTTGGTGGTATGAAATGAGAATAAAACTCTTTCTTTTGCATGTATAATGAATCTTTTTTTGTTAGTTATTTGTTATTTTTGTACCTTTTTCATTTGTTTTGTTTATGTATTGCTTGGTATATGTTTAGTTTAAAGTGATTTTATTTTAAAAAAATTATTTTTTTTATTTTTTAAGATTTATTATTCATATTATTATATTAGAAATATTTTAGAATACTCAGATTAAATTAATTTTATATGTAAAATTAATAATGTCACTATTATTATTAATAATATCACTATTATTATCATTATTATAATACCCAGAATTATTATTATTATTATTATTACTTCTAAAATAATTAAAATTATTAAATTAAACTAAGGAATAAAAAAATAAAAAATTTAACAAAAGAGCAAGCAAAAAAAACTAAAATTATTATTATTATTGTGTAAATAACGGGGAAAAACAAAATTACCTCGAAGAATAAAAAAACCTTAAAACTTGAACGAAAAAGCAAATAAAATAATAAAATAATGACAAAACCAAAATTAATATTATTGGCTTAAAAAAATCATTTGACTTGAAGAATAAAACAAAACAAAAGAAAAAGACAAAGGGAAAAATAAGAAATTTCAATTTTTAAATGATCATCATCATAAATTAAAATTTAAGGACTAAATTAAAAAAAACAATATAACCTCAACAAAATAGAAAATAAAATAAAAACAAAAACAAAAACTAAGAGCATTTAAACATCGATTTTTATTGCGTCCCTAGAGAAAGATTCTTGTGGATTTAAACAGTAAAGTTATTATTTTACTCCTTTGGCCGAAAGTTTTAACCCTTGTAACCCGCGGTATTTTAGATATTTCTAGGGGATATTTGTGGTATTTTCAAAATGTTTAGGATTTTCTGGTATTTTTCCGTTTTAAATTGCACAGTGTAACCACTATTTTACTCCTGAAGAGTTGATAAAAAGACAAGGAACAATTGGGGGTGTTTTGGATTTTTCACATATCCGTGAGGAAGATCAATTGACTATCGTCATGTCTCTGACCACTTTATAACACCACACGCACCACCATGAGGAAGAATACATGACAACTCAACCGGTGAGACACCGGATGAACATTTTTTACCACCGGATGATGCAGCACGGGCCACTTGAATGGAGCATGAGGCCGAAAACTGTCAGCCCGTCCAACAATATTCTACAAAAAAAATAAAAAAAATAGTAAATTATTTAACCACCACTACAACTAACTCTTAGATTTTGTCATTTCTTAGTGCATATTCTTATTTATGCATTTTCCATAAATGTGAAATTCCAGTAATACCCCGCTGGTAACTCTTGGTTTTTGTTTTATTATAGGATATTATGGTTATTTTTACTCAGCGTAAAAATATAAAAAAACAAAAATACCCCCGGGTAGGCAACTGTTTGTTGTCAATTATGAGGAGTAAAATAGTAGTTTTACTGTGCAAAAATACCTGGAAAAGATGAAAACACCCCCAAACATTCTGGTAATGCCAACTGGTCCCTGGAAAAGTCTAAAATACCCTTGTTCAAGGCTAAAATTGAGGGGTAAAATTATAATTATACTATTACAATCCATAATAATTTGTATCTATTTCTACAGTATTTAGTGGATGCATATTTGAGATTTTTTACTGTTTTTGTAATTGACCAGTTTAAAACTTTTAATAAATTGTTAGGTATAGTTTACCGGCGATATAGTAAAAGGAGTCACATGAAGAAGAAAAGTATATTATATGACAAACTTTATTGTTTTACTTAGAGGACATTATGGAAAAAACAAAATTTTATAAATGGATGAAAATGATATGAAACAGATATCTTTATACACGATATTATTTGAGGATAAATAAATAAATAAAAATTCAATTTTTCTAGGTCATGAATCCTCTATTATAATAAAAGCCATGCTCAAACTTTATTGTTTTATTTAGAGGACAAAATGGAAAAACAAGAATTTTCTAAATGGATGAAAATAATATGAAATAGACATTTTTATACAAGATTTCAGAGTAAATAGAATATCTTTTCAAATTCTTTTAGGTAATGGATTCTTTATTGATCAATCGTTATATAATTCTTATTATACCCTATAATTATATTTTTGTTACCCAATAATAAAACATTCTATAATATTTTAATAAACAATCTCCATTCACAATTCCAACCTTCCCCTCTAATAAATAAAATACTTACTATAGTTTAAGGCTCATACTCCAAATGAGAAAATCTCCCATCGAGGCATCTTGACCTCATAAAATAACGGTTTCTTTGAGTGTTGAACACATGAAAAGAATCTACTCAGGGAAAGAGGCTGCCTAAGCAATGAACCACCACCACAAAAGGAAAATGAGAAGGACCACCACCACGAAAGGAAAATGAGAAGACAAAAAGGTGCTGCTGACATGCAAACTAATAAAATAGACCTCTCAAAAGAGTCATTGCCCTCTTAAAGAGATTTTATTATTATTATTATTATTATTATTATTATTATTGTTAAAAATTAAAGAGAAAATGACTAAGTAGATAACGAACTAAAATAGTATATGGACCGACAATATATTTGGAAATCTATCTTAATTAATGTTAATTTTAATGTTAATACTCTTTTCATTTCAATTTTCTTCTCCTAAAATATTTGTTAATTTCTGAAATGGTTATAGTTTAATAGTAATTTCTTCTCATCACCTACCATTGATTGTTATATTTGTTATTTTTAATGTTTATAATGTTAATTTATTTTAAAATATATTAAAAAATATTTTAAAATCAAAATATTTAAAGGATCTGACAATATATAAATAAATAAATAAATAAAATTCATTTTTTATTAAAATAAAAAATAAAAGGCTCTAAAATAAACATTCAAACTATCAATGTATTTTCCATAAGCCACTAACTTTTTTAACTGACTTATAGTTTTTTTTTTCCATTTAATTAGAAGAATGTTTTGAATTATATATTAATAAAACAAAACTCTTAAAGTATTTTTTATTTTGATTTGATAAATTTAAAAGTTTTATAATTATCAATATTTAATCTGTGATTGAAATTTAAAAAGTAAATAATAATAATATTATTTTTTAATTACAAAAATAATAACTAAAAAAAGGTTTACTGTGTTGAGAGCCGAGGAATTTGGAGTGAATTTATTTAGTGCACTGAAATGACATTGAAACTTTGTTGATTTGTCCATTACTATCTGTTCTTGTTTGTTTGATATTGTATTTTAAAAGTATTTTTGAAAAATATATATATTTTTTTTATTTTAAGTTAAAAAATTAGTGTTTTTAGATCATTTTCATATAATTATGTCAAAATATTTTTTTTTAAATATCATTTTGATATATTTTTGAATGAAAAATATTTTCAAAAGCAACTTCAACTCACTCCCAAACAAATATTTTAATTAATCATTTTTGAGATTCCTTGAGTTCCATGGAGAAAGAAAAGTATAATATATGACCATAAAAGTCATGTTCAAACTTTATTGTTTTAATTAAAGGACAAAATAGAAAAAATGATATGAAATAGACATCTCAATGCAAGATATTAGTCGAGAACCAATATTTCGAGATGATAAATGTTAATATAATGATTGATGCTAAGTTACTGTTGAAAAAATGAGAGTTGATTTTTCAAGGATGAATGTAGTCAATCTCACCCACGTGAATATTGACTTAATGTCTTCAAAATTATTTAATTAAATTTAATTGTTTATTTAAAACAAATACACAGGTTTTCCATTTCAATTTTAGCGCTAAATTATACTTATCCATATTCAATATATAAACAATCCATTTCCTAAAGAAAATACCTCCGACTACAAATCCCCTATCAATAATTAATAATATTTATTTATCTGTTCTCTCAATGGAGCAGCTGCTGCCCTCTTTCCCTGTTCTTACAACCATCCTTCTATTCATCTGCATTTTCTGGGCACGAAAGAAACTGATCAGATGCAACGAATCGAGTCCAAATCCACCTCCTGGGCCATGGAAATTGCCCTTCATTGGAAACCTTCACCAGCTACTTCATCCTCTTTTCCACCATCGCCTGACGGACTTGGCAAAGAAATTCGGACCGGTTATGCAGCTTCAAATCGGTGAAGTTTCCACTGTTATTATTTCTTCACCAGAAGCAGCGAGAGAAGTGTTGAAAACAGAGGAAATCAACTTTGTTGACAGGCCTCAGCTCCTTGTTGCAAGCATCCTGTTCTACAAAAGTAAGGGCTTTGGATTTGCACCATATGGCGATTTCTGGAGAGAACTGAGAAAAATTTCCATACTAGGGATGCTTTCTGCCAAACGTGTACGATCATTCAAATCGATCAGGGAAGAAGAGGTATCAGATTTTATCGGTTCCATTCGTGCAAAAGAGGGGTCTCCGATCAACCTTAGCCGGATGATATTTTCTTTAGGAAATGGCATCATTGCGAGAGTG
This sequence comes from Salix caprea, assembly GCA_964035475.1. Classification (NCBI taxonomy): domain Eukaryota; kingdom Viridiplantae; phylum Streptophyta; class Magnoliopsida; order Malpighiales; family Salicaceae; genus Salix; species Salix caprea. The sequence goes on along the minus strand of OZ037749.1, from coordinate 4,962,713 downwards.
AGCATCGGTAAGAAATGCAAAACCCAGGAAGCTTTCTTACCAATTGTTGACGAATTGATGCAGGCACTTGGAGGTTTGAATATGGCCGATGCATTCCCTTCCTCCAGAGTAATTCACATGGTCAGTCGGGTCAGGTCCAGACTCGAAAGAATGCATAGAAAAGCAGATGAGATTCTTGATAGCATCATCTCCGAGCGCAGAGCAAACTCCGGTTTGGCGACGAAGATGGGCAAGAACGAAGCGGAGGATCTTCTCGGTGTTCTTTTGAATCTTCAAGACCATGGAAACCCTGAATCCCAATTAACAACAAGCAGTATCAAAGCAATCATCCTGGTTAGTATATATAATCAACTATACGGCTAAGAGTTTATTGTTTATAAGTTATTTTGACTTTTCTTACATAATAATATAATTTATATATCAAATCTTATTTAATATTTTAAATTTGTATGTAAGATGATTTTTTATATGGTAACAAAGTTTTGTTGATATTTAAATTTCACCATCCTTATTCTATTTAATAAAAATTAAACACAATATAGAATAAGATTGTGCAAGTTTCAAGCCTAACTTGAGGGGTGGGGGTATCCTAGGACCTCACCTAAAAGCTTAACGCATTGTGGTTTCACTTTGTCCATATATCACTGTGGATTTCAAAAGTAAAATGACCATTTCACCCCTCGGGTTGAACATTTTAATCTCGGAACTAGGGGTATTTTGGACATTTCTAGGGGACATGTGTGGTATTTTAAAATTATTTGGGATTTTCTGGTATTTTCTGTTTTAATTTGACAGTGAAACTACCAATTTACTCCTTGGAGTTGATGAAAAGACGAGGGACAGTTAGGGGTATTATAGGTTTTTCACATATTCATGCAAAGTAAAACTACAAAAATACCCTCTGAAAAGACAAAAACGAAGGCCTAGCACTGGGAGCATTGTGGTACTTTTATTTCTGGTCTTTTCATGGTAATCGTTAGGTACAAGGGTATATAGATAGTTCTATATTTTTTATTATATTTTTGAATTTTCTGGAGGCACGTTGTACAAACATGCCACAAGTTTTTCACCTGCACGCCCCTATCAGGCGGCCCATGCGGTGTCTATATATGGTGTAAAATGTTTGGTCATCGTGTCACCGGGTGTGCTGCCATTTTCTCTTCCTCTTGTTACGTCGCGTGTGAAGGTCGTTGGTAAATTGCTGGTGCATAATTTTTTGTTTCCCCCCTCTTTTTGCTCTCTTGCAGCTGAAAAATACATGGTAGTCCTTCATGTTATAGTTGTTTTATTTCAGTCTATGTTCTTTTGATTTTGCTTTTATTCTTGATTTCTTCAATGGAAATTTCAATTATTTTCAATTGTATCCTTCTATTGAAACTGATTATATACGTTGATTTTCATTTCAGTTTTTATTCTTTTGATTTTGGTTTCTTTTTTCTTCCTTTAATTTTTTGGTATGCATGTTTTAATTTGTTTTAATTTTGTCCTTTAATTGAAATTAGTCATATATGCTACTTTTCATGTTGGTCCTTATTTTTTGATTTTTCAACAAAATTACATTGCATTATTTTAAATCCCTTTATTTGTTTCGGTCCCAAGGTTTTTATTTATTTTAATTTTATCATTTGATGAGAATTAATTATAAATTTTATTTTTCATTTCGGCTGTTATTCTTTGAAATTTTTATTTTGTATTAATTCCTTTGGTTTTTTCGATCCTTTTTGGACAATGCTTATTTTTTTACTTGTATTTATGCATCTATGCTTTTAGTTTTTGTTTTTAATATTTATCGTTTATTTTTTGTTGGGATTTTATTTTTATTCAGTTCAGTTCTGAAATTTTAATTTATGTTGGTAATCATTTTAAAATTAGTATTTCTGCGTTTTTGGTGTTTTCTGTTATCTTAATTTGTTCTTCAAATCAGATGATTTTATGGTTTCATTGAATGCGCAATAATAATGATAATTTTATTTATTGATTTTTTTTATTGTTATTCTTTAGGACAATTTAATGATTTTAATTGATTTGACAGTAATGCTGATAATAATTTTAATTGTTATATTCATGATAATGATGACAACTTAGGAATGAATTTTCAATGATGTCTTTTTTGTTGTGAAGATAGAAAATGAGCTACTTATTTTTGTTCTTTGGTTATTGCAGGGGTTTTCACAATTTATATTTTGTTTGTTGTATTTAATTAAAATTGGAATATAAAATGAATTAATCCTAATATAGTGAATTTGATAATTCAAGTATTCGAATATTCTTGTTTTTTTAATGATAATGATAATATATACTAGTTATTTCTTTGAAACCTATTAAACTGATAAATTTATATCAATTTAAAATTCATATATTTTATCGAAAACTCGCACTCCACAGGAATTCTGGACGAATTTACTATTTTGTCCAAATTTATATTATAATAAAAAAATCTCACACAATTAATATTTTGTTACGCTGAAAACAATATGGTTCTGGCTGTGACGGAGCGTGGGTAAGTAACTATATATATATATATATATATATATATATATATGACGTCCTAAATTTACTGTATCGATTTTTACTGTTCGCACAGATACAGATTATTGTGGATTGCGACAGTAAAATTACTATTTTACCCCCATGACCATAAATTTAAACCCCGGAACCAGGGCCAGTTTTGACATTTTCAGGGGACATGGATGTCATTTCCGAATTTATGCACAGTGAGACTACTATTTTACCCCCTGGATGCTGAGAAAAGAACGTGGAATAGTTGGGGGTGTTTTCATTTTTCCCCAAATTTCGACATAAAATTACAAAAATAGCCCTAGAAAATGACAAAAAATAAGCATAGGAGCCAGGGGTGTTGCGGTACTTTCCACCTTGGTTTTTTCGTGGTTATCCTTGGTCCAGTAGTGTATACGTAATTGATCATTTTAGTATTATTTCTTTTTAGGGCGGCGCGTGTGGTGTCCCCTGTGTGGTATAGACTGCCATTCCGTCGTCTCACCACGTGTGCCGCCATGTCCTCTACCTCACGGCGCGGAGCGTGTCATTTGAAGGTGGTCGTGGAATCGCTGGTGGATGGTTTTTCTTCCGCCTCCTTTTCTCTCTCCTGCTGCTAGAAAGTACGGTGTGATCCTTCATATTTGTGTTTGTTTCATTTCAGTCCATAGGCTTTTGATTTCATTTTTCTTGCTGATTTCTTCAATTGGAATTCTATTATTTTCAATTATACCCTTTAATTGAAATTAATTGTACATAGGGATGTTTATTTCAATCCTTAATCTTTTGATTTTTGGTTTGTTTTTGGTGCCTTTAATAATTTTGGTATGCAAGTTTTAATTTGTTCTAATTTTATCCTCCAAATAAAATTGATCATATATGCTACTTTTCATTTCGGTCTTTATTCTTTTACTTAAACATTACACTGTATTGATTTTTTAAAATCCCTTTATTGTTTTTCATTTCCAAAGTTTCGATTTGTTTTTTTGTCCTTCAGTTGGAATTGATTATATATATATATATATATATATATATATATATATATATATATATATATATATATATATATATATATATATATATCATTTTGACACTTATTCTTTAAATATTTTTTTTATATTAATTCTTTTGGTTTTTTGGGCCTTCTTGGACAGTGGTTATTATTTTGTCCATATTTCTGCATTTGTGCTTTTAGCTTTTATTTTTAATTTTTGTCATTTTATTTTTTGTTGGGGTTTTATTTTTGTTCATTTCTGTTTGGAAATTTTAATTTATATTGTTTACACTACATTTTGTTTTTAAAAATTCTTTTATTATTTTTTGGTCTCAAGGTTTTGATTTATTGCAGTTTTGTCATTCAATTGGAAGTAATTATATATTTTGTTCTTTTTTTCATAATGTTTATTTTTTTTACTCCTATTCATGCATCTTTGCTTTGAGTTTTTGTTTTTAATTTTTATTGTTTTATTTTTTATTGGGGTTTTATTTTTATTTGATTCAGTTCTGAAATTTGAATTCATGTTGGTTATCATTTTAAAATTAATATTTCTCCTTCTCACCCTTTGTTCTTTTTTTGTATCTGTTTTCTGTTATATGTTCTTCGGATTAGATAATTTTATGGTCTCATTGTTTGCGCAATAATAATGATAATTTTAGTAATTATTTTTTTTTTTAAAATGTTTTTATTATTATTTTTAGGGAAATTTAATTATTTTAATTGTTTGGATAATAATGTTGATAATAATTTTAACTGTTATACTAATCATAATGTTGGTAATGTAGGGATGAACTTTCAATGATGTTTTCTTCATTTTGTAGATAGAAAATTAACTATTTATTTTTTATTTGCTTATTGCAAGTGTTTTTGCAATTTATATTTTGTTTGTTATGTTTAATTTAAATTGGGTTATAAAATAAATTAATTCTAATAAAGTGAATTCGATAATTCAGTTATGCAAATCTTCTAGCTTTTTTAATGATAATGATAATTTTATGTTGGTGATTTCATTGAAACCTACTAAATAGATAAATTTATATCAATTTAAATTTATATATTTGATAAGAAACTTGGACTACACAAGAATTCTTCACAAATTTATTATTTTTCTCAAATTTATATTATAATAAAAAAATCTCACAATTAATATTTTTTGCGTTGAAAAAATATGGTTCCAGTCGTAACGAAACACGGTTTATTAGCTAGTATATATTATACTATATACTAAAAGAGGTCATGGTTCGGTTACTGTAGCTTGTGAGACAAATCACTGTGGATTACAATAGTGTTGCTCAGTTTTCAGTTCGGGTTGGTTTGGGTCATTCAGTTCGCCATCTTACTACTTTTAATTAATTTTGCACAACAAGATACGAAGAAGCGCATGTAGCTCCGTGGAAAAGGTGCAGGTTTCCTAAGCTTAAGGGCAGGGGTCTAGCGTGCCTGATTGTGCTTTTTTTTTCTTTTTGTTTTTTCTTTTTTCTTCTTTAACCTATACATTTTTTTGTTCTTTCTTTTGGTTGTTTTTTTTCTTAGTTTTTATTTTATTTTCACATCAAATGTTTTTTTTAGCTAATAATTTTATTTTTTCTTTATTTTTTGCTTGCTTTTTTGCTAATGTTATAGTCTTTTTTTATTGAATCCCCCCCCCCCCCCCCCCCACCAATTATTAACGTAATAATAATAGTTTTAGTTTTTTTTTCTTGCTTTCTCTTTTGTTAATGTTTTTGATTTTTTTATCGGGATAATTTAATAATTTTTATTGTTTTAGCAATAATAGTAATAATATTTTAGATGTTAAGGCTTCAATGTTCCTGTTGTTATAATATGGTGTGTTCATGTGTTTTATTATATCAAACCTTACATGTATATATGTTATACTTTATTTGAGTTTTTCAATTTTTTCATTTGATTGAAATTGATAATATATTTGACTTTTGTTTTGGCTCTTATACTTTTAATTTTTTATTTTAATTCTCTTTATTTTTTATATTTCTTAAATAGTCCATATTTTTGTCCATGTTTATATATATGTGCCTTTAGTTTTGGTTTTTAATTTTTATTATTTTCTCTTTTGTTAAGGTATTATTTTTTTCAAAAACTTTGTTCTTAAATTTTAGTTTGTGTTTATGATCATTTGAAAATTGATATTTCATTTTTTTCCTTTGTTTTTTTTTTTGGTTTTTTTATTAGTTTTTTATTTATTTTCATGTCAAATGATTTTTTTTATTTTTTTTTGTTGTTTTGTTAAAGTTTTTGGCCTTTTTTATTCTTTTATTGAATTTATTTTTCTATTATTCACGCAACAACAACAACAACAACAACAGCAAGAATAATAATAATTATAATAATAATAATAATAATAATAATAATAATTTTAGTTTTTTTTCTTCCTTCCTCTATTATTAATGTTTTCGAGTTTTTTCTCCTCTGAATAATTTAATAATTTTTATTGTTTTAGCAATAATATTAATGATATTTTTAGATGTTAACCCTTCAATGTTATTGTTGTTATAATAGGGTGTGTTGATGTGTTTTATTATATTAAATCTTACATATATTTTAGATGTTAAGCCTTCGATGTTATTGTTGTTATAATAGGGTGTGTTGATGTGTTTCATTATATTAAATCTTACATATATAGATGTTATATTTTATTTTTGAACTAGCAAAATTTATTAATTGTTTTAATCATAAAAAAATATTAGCTCAACCTGCAATATAGTGTGGATAATTAACTAGTATATATATATAACAAGTCATTCTTTACTTGATTACCTTCCAGGAAATGTTCTCCGGTGGAGGTGACACCTTGTCAACAGCTTTAGAATGGGCAATGTCAGAACTGATAAAGAACCCGAGAGTAATGGAAAAGGCTCAAAAAGAAGTGAGACAAGTGTTCGATGATATTCAAACTATTCCTGACGAAACAAATCTTCAAGATTTAAAATTCCTGAAGTTGATTATCAAAGAAACCCTAAGATTGCATCCCTCTGTAGCAATGATTCCAAGAGAGTGCAGGAAGAGATGTGAAGTTCATGGATATGGCATCGACGTAAAAAGTAAAGTATTGATTAATGCATGGGCAATTGGAAGAGATCCCAGTTACTGGAATGAGGCTGAGAAATTCTATCCAGAGAGATTCATCGATGTTTCTACTGATTTTAAGGGTAGCAGCTTTGAGTTCATACCATTTGGAGCTGGAAAGAGAATGTGTCCAGGCATTTCGTTTGCTATAGCCAATATTGAGTTTACACTTGCGCAGATGCTATACCATTTTGACTGGAAACCTGCTGATGGATTGGCACCTGAAAATCTTGACATGACTGAGTTTCTTGGGGGGACAGTCAAAAGAAAACGAGGTCTGGAGTTGATTCCCAGTTCATATCGCTCACTCGTCGGATAAAAATTGCTAAATTATTGTAGCGCTAAAATATGCTGTGATATAAAAGATTGTCTCGATTATGATTTTTATTAGTTATCTTATTATGTAATTAATGCCTGTAAGGTTTTCGTGTTACTTTATTAAACTACTAGCAACATAGCCCGCGCGGTGCCGCGGGCATTCATGTGTATATAATACTATATAATTAGATTGATAATGATTAACTTATAATATGTACGGATTTATAAGTTATCGTCCAGTACATAAAAGGGTTTGTTGTGCAAACACAGGTTATATCTTATTTTAACCAGCAAAGCAGGTTCCATTTTTTCATGGTTCAAGAAACCAACTTCAGATCGACACCAAGCACATATGACACGAACCCACATTGTTTCAATATCACTTGGCTTGAGAGCACCCCCTACAGAAGCAGGTCTCAAATATAAGAAAACACCACAGCATTGAGCTATAGTGAACTTTACAGCATGAAAGCAGATAAAGGTCACTAAATAATATTGTTTTAGATGAATGGCTTGGGTAGTTTGGTGCAGCAGTGCAAAAAATTTGATTCAAATAATCATCAGTTCATTATTTATTCTGTAATGGAATCAACCCGCCAAATTCCAGGGTGCCAAAGTAAGACAGTAAATTATATTTCAGCAGCAGAATAATATTTCTTTACTTTCATTGTCAAGAAAAGGAAAGAAGCTAACCAAATCAGAACTTCAGTCATCCAATAACTTTGGGAAACCACATGTAAATTACTACGACCTATCAAAACTTAATGCAAGAGAACATGCCTTTTACAGGGCAAAGGCAGCACTCCTCAACTTCAGGAGATTCACATGCTCTGCATACCCATGAAGCAAAATCCTGAACATTCCTTACCCCGTAGCATTCTTGGTGGACAGCTATTTGATACCTGAAAATAAAATTTATAAAGGGAAAAATAGGTCTCGGGCAATGGTAATTGAGTACATAATTCATTTTTAAGCTTAAAGCAGCACTTAATTTCACTGATCACCCAAATAACACTGAACAGGCACAAAGAAATAGGTGAGACAGGGCCTTACCTGTTACAGATTATAATTTTGTTATCATCCCAATCTTCAATCCATCTACAAACAACACATCTTTCTGATGTCCATTTGGCATATATAGGTTCATACATCTAAGGAGGTAGTCAAAAGGTTGAAGTTCAATCTCTGATAAGCAAACAATAACTGGTTGCCAAAGAATAGCTAAATTTTCTATCATAGTAAAAGTCATGCTCAAACTATCGTCACGTCTCTGACCACCTTATAACACCACACGCACCACCATGAGGAAGAATACATGATAACTCAGCTGGTGAGACGTTGGATGAACATTTTTTACCATCGGATGACGCAACACGCGCCACTTGAATGGAGCATGAGACCGAAAACTATCAGCGCGTCCAGCAATACTCTAAAAAAAATAAAAATAAAATAAAAAAATAGTAAATTATCTAATCACCCCTACAACTAACTCTTAGATTTTGGCATTTTTTAGTGCATAATCTTATTTATACATTTTCAATAAATGTGAAATTCCAGTAACACCCCGCTGGTAACTCTTGTTTTTTGTCTTATTATAGGATATTATGATTATTTTTACTCAGCATAAAAATATAAAAAATCAAAAATAACCCCGGGTAGGCAACTGTTTGTTGTCTGTTATGAGGAGTAAAATAGTAATTTTACTGTGCAAAAATACCTGGAAAAGATAAAAACACCCCTAAACATTCTGGTAATGCCAACTGATCCCTGGAAAAGTCTAAAATACCCCTGTTCAAGACTAAAATTGAGGGGTAAAATTATAATTATACTATTACAATCCATAATAATTTGTATCTGTTTCTACAGTATTTATTGGATGCATATTTGAATTTTTTTTACTCTTTTTATAATTGACCAATTCAAAACTTTTAATAAATTGTTAGGTATAGTTTACCGATGTTATAGTAAAAGGAGTCACATGAAGAAGAAAAGTATAATATATGACAAACTTTATTGTTTTACTCTAAAGGAGAAACTCTCCCATCGAGGCATCTTGACCTCATAAAACAACGGTTTCTTTGAGTGTTGAACACATGAAAAGCATCTACTCAGGTAAAGAGGTTGCATGAACAATGGACCACCACCACGAAAGGAAAATGACAAGACAAAAAGGTGATGCTGACATGCAAACTAATAAAATAGACCTCTTAAAAGAGCCATTGCCCTCTTAAAGAGATTTTTTTTTTTGTTAAAAAATAAAGAGAAAATAAATAAGTAGATAACGAACTAACATAATATATGGACCGATAATATATTTGGAAATCTATCTTAATTGATGTTAATTTTAATGTTAATACTCTTTTCATTTCAATTTTCTTCTCCTAAAATATTTGTTAATTTCTGAAATGGTTATAATTTAATAGTAATTTCTTCTAATCACCTGCCATTGATTGTTATATTTGTTATTTTTAATTTTTATAATGTTAATTTATTTAAAAATATATTAAAAAATATTTTTAAAATCAAAATATTTAAAGGATCTGAGAATATATAAATAAATAAATAAAAATCATTTTTTATTAAAATAAAAAATAAAAAGGCTCTAAAATAAACATTCAAACTATCAACGTATTTTCCATAAGCCATTAACATTTTTTAGCTGAGTTATAGTTTTTTTTTTCATTTAATTAGAACAATGTTTTGAATTATATATTAATAAAACAAAACTTTTAACGTATTTTTATATTGATTTGATAAATTGAAAAATTTAATAATTATGAATATTTAATATGTGATTTAAATTTAAAAAGTAAATAATAATAATAATTCTTTTAATTACAAAAATAATAACTAAGAAAAGGTTTACTGTGTTTTGGGAATGTTATTTCAATGGAAAAAAAAAATATTGTCTGTCCAAAAAAAAACTTGCGTATAGGCATTTTGGACACTGCTATCTCATCACCTGTCATTGCAACGTCAAATCCCAGCTTTCGCCTATATAAACAGACTCCATTCTCTCTGTCAAGTTAAATATCATCACTGTCTTTCGATATAAAGTGTCTAGGAGCGCGGTGTGATTGGAGATTAAAAAAAAAGTTGTTTTGATATTTGGTTAATGTAGAAAAATTAAAAAAGTTGTGTGAGTTCCAGCTTAAAAAACCTTCTAAACTTTGTTTCATGAAAAATAACAAATTGCTGCTTTGCATGTGTTCTTCTGCTTTTCTTGAATGGTAGTTGTTCAGCTGGTTTGATCTAATGATAGGTTATGTCCATGTATGTGTTCTTGCTTTCTTGTATTAAATCGCATTTTAGTGTTAGACATGTTTGGGGGTGTGATTAAAAATGTTTTTTAAGCATTTTTTATTTAAACATTTATAAAATAATATTTTTTGTATTTTTTTAAATATTATTTTTTACATTATCACATTTTAAAATATAAAAAAAAATATTTTTAAAAATATTTTTAATATAGAATACATGTTTTATCTCAAATTATTTTAATTAGCTTCATATTTTATTTTTTTGCAAAAACAATTTCAATTATGAATATATTAAGATTATTATTTTTATTTTAATATTAATATATTAAAATTATAAAAGAAATTAAAAATGTATCATTTTAAGGTTTTTTAAATAAAAAGATAGTTTATAACCAAACACATGAAACTGTTTTTCATTAACCTCAAACTCAACCACAGTTTTAACCAAACATTTCAAAAATTATTTTGAACCATAGTTAAAAATGATTTTCATAAACTGCTTTTTTAAAACTCAAATCACAAAAGCAAAAGTAATATCAAATATACCTTAAGAAGGTGCTTGGGAGTGAGGTGTTACTGGAGATTGAGAAAACTTTGTTGTTTTTGGTGTTTGGTTAATATAAAGAAGTTAAAAAAGATTACATGAGTCCCATCTCAAAAACTTTGTAAACTCCGTTTCACGGAAAACAAAATTTTTCCATTTTTCAATGTACAAATATTAAATCAGACTGTTGTTTGTGGCTTTGTGAGAGGGCTGCAGAGAGGGGGGGGTCTGAGGATTATATTTTCTTTTAAAAGTTTTTTTTATAAAAAATATTTTTTTAATATTAAAATAATTTAAAAATTAATTAAATAAATATATTAGAAAGAGATCACAATATAATTTTTGCTTCGCAATCCTAAGTTTATTTCAGATGATATTTTACTATATATTGTTCTGGGATCGCAGAGGCCTTCACGTATGAATTTATAGTTCGTGATGAAATTACAAGTAGTTTGATGAGAGAATAAAAACAAGTGTCTAATTTACTTGAATTATGAATCATATTTTATTATTATAATTATTAAATATTTAAAAAACAATATATATATATATAAAGTAATTTCACATGTTGACAGCAATATAAAAACTTGGTAACCAAACACATGAAACTATTTTTCATTAACCTCAAACTCAATCACAATTTTAACCAAACGCTTCAATAATTATTTTGAACCACAGCTAAAAGTGTTTTTTATAAAACCATTTTCTTAAAATCTCAACTACAAAAGTAAAAACAATATCAAACTCACCCTACAAAACTCTCCTGGGCCGCATTCATTCTCTCTCTTTTGATGGACAAGAGCAAAGAAATAGCTCGGGACGTTTTTCCAGTTTTCTTTCAACCCGAAATCAATAAAAATACTTGCACAAATCTACTCAAAAATAGCCTAAAATTCTAGCCCTAAAAGCTGGATGTTTTGCAAGAACAGTAGAGGTGCGTGAGACATATGCGCCAGCTGCACCTTCACAACTATTCGCATCTGCACGAGTCCACCACGCGCCACTGCTGCTCTTCATTCCTACAACTTCCAACAATTCTAGTAGCCTTCGAAGGTAACGTGTTGAGTTTTATTTATTTAAGACGTATTATTAGTATTTGAACTTATGATGATTTCCCCCCGCTAATGTGATTTTGCTATTGCTGCTTTGGATTTTTACATGTCAATTGATTTCATTTTTTCATAACTTTGTAAATTCTACTTGTAATGAAGGTAGTTGATGCACTCTGGTTAATGCAGTCTGATTGAAGTTATTTTTTGAAAATATTTTTATTCAGAAATACATTAAAATAATAATTTTTTTTATTTTTTAAAAATTATTTTTATTATTGGCCCATCAAAATGAACAAAAAAAACCATTTTTTTTTATTTAAAGTAAAAAATAAAAATAAATTTTATTTTATTTTAAAAACATTTTTTTTGAAACGCAATGTCAAACACCTTCTACATGTTGTAAATATTGATATAATATTCTTGCTTTCATGGATTTGTGTTTTTCTTGAACTCAAAATTGGTACAAGAATTATAAATCAAAGTTTATTGACTTTGTATGTGAATATTGATTTTTTAATTTTATATAGTTAAGAATCACTTGAAACTTAAAACCAGTCTTCATAATTGTAAATTTAAATTAATTTATTTTATCTCAGGTTCGAACTATATAGTTATTAATATGATAATAATTAGAGACTTATATAACTGTTAATTTTAAAACTTATAAAAATAATCGACATACACACAAATAGATCCGGACAACCAAATTAATATGACTGATCGTAGGCGCAATATTATAGATCGGAACAAGAGTTTTTTTGTTTCGACTAGTTAACAAGCCACCAGCAGCAACACTACCTGAGGCCGACCAATACACAAAATGAAATTTAGACATTTAACATTTAAATAATGGAATACTAGCATATGTAATAAGTATTTATCCAAACTTATAATTGATATAAAATTAAAGTCCTATCATACATGCTAATAATTAAAAACAATTATGCTTAAATTACAATAAATTAAAAACTATGTATTTGTTGAAACAATTTAAACCAGGTAATTTAAACTAAAATATTTATTAACATAATGAAGTATGCTCTATGCTTTTAACCTCATGAGTTCAAAACCGTCGAACCCCTCAGTCCAGTGGCCTTATTTTATCTTTTTCGAGGGACAAATTTGTTATTTCACTTTGCCAAAAAGAAAAAATCAGCAGACCGAATGAACCGAACTGAATCGAACTGAAAATTGAGCATTATTATTGTTGTCCACGATGTTTTGTCTTTTGGTTAACAGTGACTTGGTCGTGATATGTTTTAGCTGAATAGATAATTCTCAATTGTTGAAGGCATAAGTTATATGGATTTATTGCATATGTCTCTCTTACTCTTTATTTTGGTTTAGTATAGTACTAGTTAGATTGCCCCCACTATATTGAGGGCTAAGTTAATAATTTTTATAACTGTTGGGATTGAAGCAATTAATAGTTTTTGCTAGTTAAAAAATAAAATATAATATCTATATATGCAAAGTTTGATATAATGAAACACTTCAACACACCATATTATAACAACAACAACATCGAAGCCTTAACATTTAACTATTATTATTAAAATAATAAAATTATTAAAGTATCCCGAGGAAGTAAACTCAAAAACATTAACAAAAAAGAAAGTAGGAAAAAAATTCAAATTATTGTTGTTGTTGTTGCATTAACAATGGAAAAAACAAAATTAAATCAAAGAATAAATTTGGGTGCCTCATATTTTACATGATATATAGATTTAGGTCAGGTTTTTGTCATAATTTATTTTTAGCTCTTATTTATTTCTTATGATTTAAAAAAAAAAGGAAAAGAGAAAAAAAAAGTTTATAGAGTAAAAAAAAGAGAAAGAGATTAATGAGATTAGAGAAAAAAAATTGTAATGAGAGATTATATATATATATAAAGAGGGTTAAGCAAAATTGTGAAATTATTAAACGAGATTATACATTTTAATAAGAAAAAAATAATTAATTAGAAATTCATGGTCAATAATGTAATTGATCAATATTATTTTTTTTGTTTAATTTTTTTTTTGTCGAAGATCTCAAAAAATATAAATTAAAGGCTCTTAGATAAAAAAAAAAAAAAAAAGAGAGAGAGAGAGGGGGAAGGAGAAACCTAAATATTAAAAGAACAAAAGGTTCTTGCAATGAAAAATCTAAGTAAACAACAAAAGAAAATGAGGGGAAAAAAACACCATAACCTAAAGTTGTAAATAATAACTTTATGGTCTTTGATCTCCAAACTCTGGTGTACAGTAGCTTCTGTCAACACCATCTGATATCAACATCTCCTCTTTCCTACAGGCTTGAGCAATAGCAACATCCATCCATTATCTAAAGCTATTTTTTTCTCAGCCTCAGCTCCTCCACATCCTGGCCAAGCCAGCAGCGGCAACACTAGCTACAGCAGACCAATACACAAAATATTGTTTCCTTGCAACAACCATCGTCTAAAGCTCTTTTTCTCAGCCTCAGCTCCTCCACATCCTGGCCAGACCAGCAGCAGCAACACTAGCTATGGCAGACCAATACACAAAATATTGTTTCCTTGCAGCAACCATCGTCAGTCCACGATGGTCTTTTTGTTTTTAGCCAACCCCAGCCACCTCTTCGAACTAGCACCATGAGCAACCACAAATGACAACTTTAGTCAAATAATTTTTTCCTTTGGCTAGGCCAGTGACTAATATTTAATAAACTCTGAAGTGTGTGTGTGTGTGTGTGTGTGTGTATAAAAGATGAAATAAAAGGAACTTCAAGACCAAATTATGACAAATGAAGAGATTTGAATATTAACATTGATTCATTCATAATCGATCAAAAGAAAAGGATTCGAGTGCCCCAATGGACACGCCATTTTGAAAGCGAAGGGGAAATCACCAGAGACAGAAAAAATTTAGCTGGCTTTAAGGGTATGATTGTATTGTTTTTTTTTTGGTTTAAAAATACATTAAATTATGTTTTATTATTTTTAAAAACTTATTTTTAGCATATGAAAATCACAGGGAGAGGGAGGCTTTGGTTTTTCGCTTTTGTTTTGCATGGGGAGAGGCAGAGAAGAGGGTGGAGGCTGCAATTTTTAGAAATTGAAATGAAATGAAGAGCTGAGGAATTTGGAGTGAATTTATTTGATGATTTGAAATGATATTGAAACGCTAACCTTGTAGATTTGTCCACTATCTTCCTGACTGTTTTAATTTAATATCGGCCATCAATTTCCTAACAATAATAATAATAATTTTAATCACTATGAAATTTTAATATTATATAAAACAAGGTCTTTGAAATATTCTAGTACATTCAATTTGATCCAATGATTGAGTAAAAAATTATATTTGTTAGGATAAAACTATTCATTAAAAAAAAAATTTATAACTACCATAATTAATCATCCCAGTAGATGAATCAAGCCTCTCTAGTACATAGATTAAATTTACTAGTGTTTTTATCATCCTTAAAATTCACCTTAATCTAACTAGTTTAATCAAGCTTATTGGATGCATCTTTGAGATTCTTTACTCTTTTTGTAATTGACCAATTTAGAACTTTTAAAAGATTGTTTGGTATAATTTAAAGGTGTTATAGTAAAAGACAAGAATATTCGGATATTTAAATTATTGAATTTATTGTATTATGATTAGTTCATTTTATAATTCAATTTAAATCACATTTAAAAACAAAATATAAATTGTGAAAAGACCTGCAATAATCAAATAAAAAATAAGTAGTTAATTTTTTATCCATTAAAAGATGAAAACATAGATTAAAAATTCATCTCTACGTTGCCGTGATTTTTATTACTATAATAGTTAATATTATTATCAACATTACTGCTCAAACAATTAAAATCATTAAATTACCCTGAAAAATAAAAAAATCAAAACATTTTAATAAAAAATAATCACTAATATTATCATTATTATTGCTCAAACAATAAAATCATAAAATTATCTGATTTGAAAAACATATAAAATAACAGAAAACACACAAACATAAAGAACAAAGGGATAAAATGAGCAATATTAATTTTAAAACTATCACCAATATAAATTAAAATTTCAGAACATAACCTAATAAAAATAAAACCTTGAAAAAAAAAGAATCAAAAAATAAATAATCTAAAAGAATAAATGAATAAATACATACATAAAACAAACACTGTCCAAACATTGTATTTTTAATGTTTTTAGATAATTTTCATGTGTTAATGCTAAAAATAATTTTTAAAAAATTATTATTTTAATATATTTCTAAAAAATATATTTTTTTTAAAATCAATCACAATTCCAAGCAAAGTAAAAAATGTTTCATGCAAAAAAAATGAAAAAAAAAACATAATCAGGAAAGAAAACTATAAAAAATTTGGATTCAAGAATTAATCGTGGTGCTCTTAAGCTAGTCTAGACATCCCCAATTATAAAAAACAAATAAAAAATATATTTATAAGTGAAAAAAAAACCAGCAAAAAAAATATTTTATAGAAAAAAATGTAAAAACAAAAAAATAACATAAAAAAAGTAAGAAATGAAAAAATAAAAAACATAAAAACATAAAAAAGTAAGAAACAGAAAAATAATCTCAAGTTATTATTTGAGATCAAATAGAATATATTTTTTTCAATTCTTCTAGGTGATGAATTCTCACCTAGAAGAATTATTATCAAAGTCATGTTCAGACTTCATTATTTTAATTAAAGGACAAAATGCAAAAACAAGAATTTTCTAAAATAGATGAAAATGATATGAAACAGACATCTCTATACAAGATATTATTTAAAAACAAATAGAATTTCTTTTCTAATTTTTCTAAGCGATGAATCCAATCTTTATATAATTCATGTTATGCTCATTAATGATTTTTTTTACCTTGATTAAAATAACATGTAATAAGATTAAAACATAATATTCTTTATATAAAATAACTTGGTGATTTCAAGTTTAAGGATGACTTGTATAAACTTGACTTGAGCTTTTCATAGACTTATGTAATCTCTCAATGTAAAACTATAATGCCAAACCAAGTATAGATTATAGGTGAGTTTGATCAAATTAAATAGAATTATTTAATAGAATTTAATTTTTTTATTTAATACAAATACACAGGTTTTCCATTTAAATTGTGTCGCTAAATTATACTTAGCCATATTTTATGTATAAACATCCCTTTTTCTTCCACCTAAGATTCATAAAACTCTGACATTATTATTATAATAACTGGTTTATTTTTGTATTTTAAAAATATTTGTTAATATTTACTAATATTAAAAATATAATATATTATTTATAAAAAAAGTACAAGAATCCAAAACATTTTCGAATTGTCGTGTCGACCCAGTGTTCAATGAATGCTATAACGTACCTCACTAGAAGAACTTGAGAGTGACTATCGCATCCCAAACAGTTGCCTGAGCAATTTCATCACTCCTCCGACTGCAAATCCCCTATCTATAATTTCTTTCTCTCTCTCTCTCTCTCAATGGAGCAGCTGTTGCCCTCTTTCCCTGTTCTTATAACCATCCTTCTATTCATCTCCATTTTCTGGACACGAACGAAACTCATCAGAAGCAACGAGTCGAGTCCAAATCCACCTCCTGGGCCATGGAAACTGCCCTTCATTGGAAACATTCACCAGCTACTTCATCCTCTTTTCCATCATCGCCTGAGGGACTTGGCAAAGAAATTCGGACCGGTCATGCAGCTTCAAATCGGTGAAGTTTCCACTGTTATTATTTCTTCACCAGAAGCAGCGAAAGAAGTGTTGAAAACACAGGAAATCAACTTTGTTGACAGGCCTCATCCCCTTGTTGCAAGCATCCTGTTCTACAACAGTAAGGGCTTTGGATTTGCACCATATGGCGATTACTGGAGAGAACATAGAAGAATTTCCATACTAGGGATGCTTTCTGCCAAACGTGTACGATCATTCAAATCGATCAGGGAAGAAGAGGTATCAGATTTTATCGGTTCCATTCGTGCAAAAGAGGGGTCTCCGATCAACCTTAGCCGGATGATATTTTCTTTAGGAAATGGCATCATTGCGAGATCGATCATCCGTAAGAAATGCAAAACCCAGGAAGCTTTCTTACCAATTGTTGACGAATTGATGCAGGCACTTGGAGGTTTGAATATGGTCGATGCATTCCCATCCTCCAGATTCTTTCACATGGTCAGTCGGGTCAGGTCCAGACTCGAAAGAATGCATAGAGAAGCAGATGAGATCCTTGATAGCATCATCTCCGAGAGTAGAGCAAACTCCGGTTTGGCGTCGAAGATGGGCAAGAACGAAGCGGAGGATCTTCTCGGTGCTCTTTTGAATCTTCAAGAACATGGAAACCCTGAATCCCAAATCCCAATTAACAATAAGCAGTATCAAAGCAACCATCCTGGTTCGTATATATAATCAACTATTCTGCTAAGAGCTTATTACTTACAATTTATTTTTACTTTCGGTAGTTTAAATGATTTATTGATATGATATTAGAGTTTTGTTGATCTAGTAATTACGAATCTCACCATCTTTATTATATTTGATAAAAATTAAGCACAATATTATATGAGATTATACAAGTTTCAAACCTAACTTAAAAGGATGTGTTATGTGTTATCTTGGAATCTCACCTAAAACTTAGATTTTTAGGTGAGATAATTACTTCACAACTTTACTTTTATTGTATATTTTGAACAACAAAATTAAGAAATTCTTGCATTGAATTAAAATTTTAATTATAATAAATTACATCTTTGGAGCTGTTTTCAGTCAAGGTTTGTTAGAAATTTCTATTTAAAGATTATTGATATGGATTTTCTAAGTAAGAAAAATAACTATCAATTTATATATATAACAAGTCATTCTTTACTTGATTACCTTTCAGGAAATGTTCACCGGTGGAGGTGACACTTCATCAACAGCTTTAGAATGGGCAATGTCAGAACTGATAAAGAACCCGAGAGTAATGGAAAAGGCTCAGAAAGAAGTGAGACGAGTGTTCGATGATATTGGAACTGTTCCTGACGAAACAAACCTTCAAGATTTAAAATTCCTGAAGCTGATTATCAAAGAAACCCTAAGATTGCATCCCTCTCTAGCAGTGATTCCAAGAGAGTGCAGGAAAAGATGTGAAGTTCATGGATATGACATCGACGTGAAAAGTAGAGTATTGATTAATGCATGGGCAATTGGAAGAGATCCCAGTTACTGGAATGAAGCTGAGAAATTCTATCCAGAGAGATTCATCGATGTTTCTACTGATTTTAAGGGTGGCACCTTGAGTTCATACCATTTGGAGCTGGAAAGAGAATGTGTCCAGGCATTTCTTTTGCTATCGCCAATATTGAGTTTACACTTGCGCAGATGCTATACCATTTTGACTGGAAACCTGGTGATGGATTGAAACCTGAAAATCTTGACATGACTGAGTTGTTGGAAATACAGCAGTAACAAAGGAGAGGATTGGAGGATTAAGGGTGCACACTCAGATTTTGGGTAGAATACAATACATTAAGAAATGGTACTCTCACACTTTGTCATTATGAGATTCATACAATATATATAGACATTAATAGTTGCGACTCTTCAATACTAATAGATGCGACTCTTCAATACTTACTCTAGATTCATAGTACTACTAGATTCATAGTATTTCTAATGTGGATAGTAATGCATTGTACTAACTTAAATACACTTAATCTTGATAAATAAGTTTAATAACTAACATTCACCCCTCTTAAACTTGTTTCATCAATCTTCACGATTCCAAGCTTCTTCTGCAGATAACAAAAAACTTCAGTCTTCAATGGCTTTGTAAAAATATCAGCAATCTGTTCATGAGTGTTGACATGAACTAACTCCACATCGCCTTCTTTTATGTGCTCTCTAATAAAATGAAATCGAGTATCAATATGCTTTGAATGTTCATGATGCACTGGATTCTTTGCAAGAGCTATAGCAGACTTGTTATCAACGAAAATTCTTGTGGCTTCACTCTGTTTCTGTTGCAGATCTTCCATCAATTTCCTTAGCCATATTGCATGACACACACATGATGCAGCAGCAATGTATTCTGCTTCACATTAATGCAACAATAGATTGTTTCTTGGATGTCCATGTGAATGCTGTTTCTCCCATGAAAAATATGAATCCAGTTGTGCTTTTCCTATCTTCCAAGCTTCCTGCCCAATCACTATCACTATAACCTGTGATTTTGAAATTCTGTGATGATGAATAACATAATCCATAGTTTAATGTTCCTTTAATAAACCGAAGGATCCTCTTTGCTGCCTTCAAATGTGAACTCCTTGGTCTCTCCATGTATCTGCTAACCAAACCAACTCCAAACAGAATGTCTGGTCTGGTACAAGTTAGATAACGCAAACACCCCACAATACTTTTGTAATATGTAGGATTAACTAAATCTCCTTCTCCTTCTTTAGTTAACCTCGTTCCATCCTCAACTAGATTGTCTGCTGGATCACAATCTTCCATAGCAAATTTCTTTAACACTTCTGTTGCATACTTGGCTTGAGAAACGAAAATTCCATTACTGCATTGCTTCACTTCTAATCCCAGAAAATATGCTAGAAGACCTAAGTCTGTCATCTCAAATTCCTTTACCATGGATTGCTTGAAATCTTGAATCATTGTAGGATCATCCCCTGTGAACAGAATATCATCCACGTATAAACAAACAAACATTATTCTACCATGCAAGTTTTTCTTCACATATAATGCATGTTCATACGGGCATTTTGTAAACCCCTTCTGAGAAAGATAGCCATCAATTCTTGAGTTCCATGCTCTTGGTGTTTGTTTAAGCCCGTAAAGAGCTTTCTTTAATCTGCACACTTTTCCTTCTTCTCCTTTCACTACAAAACCAGCTGGTTGCTCGACATATACTTCCTCTTCAAGATTGCCATTCAAGAATGCTGACTTTACATCCATCTGAATTATCTTCCATCTTTTCTGAGCTGCCAGTGAGATCATCAATCTTACTGTTTCCATTCGAGCTACTGGGGCAAAAACATCTTCATAATCCACTCCATATCGTTGTTTGTACCCCTTCGCTACTAATCTACTTTATGCTTTTCAATTTCTCCTTCTGCATTCTTCTTTGTCTTGAAGATCCATTTTACTCCGATTACATTGTGTCCTTCAGGAAGTGTAGTCAATTCCCATGTATCATTTTTTCTAATGGAATTGATCTCCTCTTTCATTGCTTTCTTCCACCTGTCTTCCTGGTATGCTTCTTCAAATGTAATAGGATCATTTTCTGAAAATAGGCAAAGCATGTTCACATCATCAAGATCCATTCTTTCTGTTACATCATAAATCTCCTGTATGCTCTTTGTCTTTCTTGTTGAACTTGGAGAACTATATGGGCTGCTAGTTGATGGAGATGGAGTTATCATGATTTCTCCTTCATCTTTCTGGATCTGCTCTTCATCTACAATCAGTTTTTGCAGTTGATTCTCAGAGCTCCAGTTCCATTATTGCTCTTCATCAAACTTTACATCTCTTGACATGATCACTTTTTTTGTCACTGGATTGAACAATTTGTAACCATATGAATTTTCTCCATATCCCAGTAGTATGCATTTCTGACTTTTATCTTCAAGCTTAGTTCTCTTTTCTTCTTGAATTTTGGCATAAGCAATACTGCCAAAAATTCTCAGATGATCGACTCTAGGTTTCTTCATGCTCCAGGCTTTTTCTGGTGTAAGCATATGAAGTCTCTTTGTTGTAAATCTATTCAACAAGTACACAGCACATACAACTGCATCTCCCCAAAACTCTTTTGGACAGTTTTTTCTTTTAGCATACATCTAACCATGTTCATAATAGTCCTATTTTTTCTCTCTAATACCCCATTCTGCTGTGGAGTCTGTGGCATTGTAAGCTGATGTGCTATACCATTCTCTTTACAATGCTCATCAAAAGCATGAGAAACATACTCTCCTCCCCTATCAGTTCTTAGGCTCTTTAACTTGCATTCACTTTGTTTTTCTACTAAGTTTTTAAACTCTTTAAACTTACTTAGCACTTCTTTCTTTTCTTTTAGCACATATACCCATGTTTTTCCACTAAAATCATCAGTGAATGTAAGGAAATACCTGTTTCCTCCTATTGATGTAGGCGTAATTGGCCCACACACATATGATTTGATGCTCCTGTGTCTAGATACCAGGTGCTGGAGTTGCTGCCATCAAATTTTCCACATGCCAATAATAATGCAGGTTCTTCTGAATCACTCACCTTCTCAGCAAAGTTGACATTTTTGTCTTGAAATTTGTATTGTGAGCAATTTGAAGCAAAATGACCATACTCCTTCTGCACGCTTGCATTATTATTTCTTTAGTTTGAATATCCTCCATGACTTCTTCCTCTGGTTCTGCCTCGACCTCTAACATTGAAGTTTTGATTTCGTGCTCCATGAAACTCTTGATTTCTATATGATCTTCCTCCTCTTCCTCTTCTATGCAGGAACCTTCCTCTCTGGAATTCTCCTCTACCAGATTCACTAGCATTCTTCACAGTTAATTGTGTCTGCAAAGCATGCTCAAGAGATCTTCCTTCTCTTCTTCTGTCAATTTTCTGCTCATGGGCTTGCAATGATCCCATTAGATCTTCTACTATCAGATCTCCCAAATCCTTTGATTCTTCAATTGCTACAACCACATGATCAAACTTTGAATCCAACGATCTCAAAATTTTCTCCATCACACGATCATCAATATTTTCACCATTCCTTCTCATCTGGTGAACCAAAGAGATTACTTTTGTGAAGTAATCTGAAATTGTCTCATTACCTTCTTTGTTCATCTTCTCAAAATCTCCTCTCAAAGATTGTAACCGAACTCTTTTTGTTTTTTCAACTCCACTGTAAGTTTTGGTAAGCATTTCCCATGCCTCTTTTGACGTCTTTGCTGGTGCCACCATCTCAAGGGTTGCTTCATCAAGTCCTTGATAGATCGTGAATAACGCCTTATTATCTTTCTTCCTTGATTCTCTCATCGCTTGTCTTTCTGCATTGCTCATCACTGCATCTTCTCTCGGTTCAGTGTAACCGTCTTCAACTAACTCCCATAACTCTTGTGATCTAAGTAGTGCTTTGTATTGAATACACCACAAATCATAGTTTTGTTTGGTAAGGCGGGGAAAATGGAATTGAGAATTGTTGTTGTTGGAGGTCATGTCTACTCTCAAGCTCTGATACCAATTTTGTTGGAAATACAGCAGTAACAAAGGAGAGGATTGGAGGATTTAGGGTGCACACTCAGATTTTGGGTAGAATACAATACATTAAGAAATGGTACTCTCACACTTTGTCATAATGAGATTCATACAATATATATAGACATTAATAGTTGCGACTCTTCAATACTAATAGATGCGACTCTTCAATACTTACTCTAGATTCATAGTACTACTAGATTCATAGTATTTCTAATGTGGATAGTAATGCATTGTACTAACTTAAATACACTTAATCTTGATAAATAAGTTTAATAACTAACATGAGTCTCTTGGTGGGACAGTCAAAAGAAAACGAGGTCTGGAGTTGATTCCCAGTTCATATCGCTCACTCGTCGGATAAAAATTGCTAAATTATTGTAGCGCTGAATTAAAAGTTTGTCTCAATTATGATTTTTATTAGTTATCTTATTATGTGATTAATGCCTGTAAGGTTTTTGTGTTACTTTATATGCATTATATCAATGTATTTAATAAACCATATTAAAAAACAATATGAATCCAGTTTTCATTTGGAACAGTGATGTTACCTGAGCGAGTGGAGAAGAATATTAATGGGAATTTCTTGCCGATTTTAATGAGAGAATAATCTTTTATAGGGAATTCCGCATTCATCCAAAATCTTGTAGAAAAATATAATTAGAGACGATTTTCCTCAGGTAACTCCAAGAACTGGGTGTCTATTTCATGCAAGATTATGTATGTTTGCTGGATTGTTTTGGGTTCTTTACACTGTTAACGTCGTCACCCATTTGCAGTTCACAGACGAGGGAAGCGAAATTTGAGTGAAAGAGAAATTTGATTGTGTTTATAGCTAATTTCTCATCCTATTTTCTTTTCTTTTCTTTTCTTCGGTTGAGATATGTATTTTAAAATTAAATATAGCTTAAATATAACAAGAAATAGACTTATATTCTCAATTGTTGAAGGCATAAGTATTTGGATTTATTGCATATGTCTCCCTTACTCTTTGTTTTGGTTTAGAGTAGTACTAGTTAGATTGCCGACACTATGTTGCGGGCTAAGCTAACAATTTTTATAACTATTAAGATTGAAGCAATTAATAGTTTCTGCTAGTTAAAAAATAAAATATAACATCTATGTTAGGATTGTGTAATTGATGAAGAATAATCAGAGAGAAAACAGAGGAGAGAGAACAAAGGAGAGGGAGAGAATAGAATTTGAATTTTATTATATTTGTCACACTCATTGTTTGTTACAACAACCACTATTTATATACTCTATTTTATACTCTAGCATCCCCCCTCAATCTCGTGTTTGATTTAATCTCTTGCTTTGGTAAACCAAGTATGAGATTAGAACAATGAATACGAAACACATGAGTACTTAATCTTTTTTAACAGAAATTAGTTTGGAAAAGAGAAGAGAAGAGAAGAGAAAGATGAATTTGAATTTGATTAATAGATTTTGAGAGATTGAGAAGAAAAACAAGAAGAAGAATGCTCAAATAGCAAATAAGATAGAAAACACACACAAAACACACCAGAGCTAATTCACACGTCTAACACCTTCTAGAAAATAGAAAACAGAACAATTACAGATAATCAAAAACCAATCTCAGATATATATATATATATATATATATATAGAGAGAGAGAGAGAGAGAGGATGAGAGGTAGAGTCATGGTAGACGAAGACAACGACGATGTAGTGATGACAGAGCTACCAAGAAAAAGACATAAGAGCTTTGTATGGCGTTGGGTCACCTTGTGGCGGTGACGGTGAATAGCGACAACACTAGAGCGAAGAATCTCTACATCATATCAGTTAATCGTGTCCAAGTCAGTTGAAGAATCTCAAAGCTGAGCTTGCTCTCCTTCTCGTTGCTAAGGTCACCGGTGGTGCTCAAGAACAAGAAGTTATTGCCTCTTGATTTGCATCCCAACAAGACCAGAGCTATTCGCGAGAGGCACAAGAGATCTTTGAGCACGCGGGTCTGGTTCTCCATCACGACGGTTTGAGAAGAGAGACTGATAAGCTTGACTAACTCACTATTTGCAACTCTAAGATCTGTGTTCTCTTTACGAATCAACTCAATCTCGTTGGTTAGGGTTTGGAGGCGCGAGCATTGTTATCAAACTCGCGAGTTGACTCGCAAAATCAGACGATTTTGCAAGTCAACTCATGAAAACTGGTTAACTCGGGAAGAAAACTCGAATTCGGTCAAACTCGTTTAAAATCGGGTCGGATCATACAATCGGACCGGATCGGTCCGATTCTACGATCCCAGATGTTCGGTGTTCGACCTTCACTTGAATCACTTCGCTCTTCAACTTTCAAGTTTCAATCTTTCTTTTTCATAGTCATTGAAGAGGATGAGGAGGTAGAGAGTAAAGGAGAAGAGGATGAGGGAGATGAGGGTGCGGCGGCGTGGGAGAAGAGAAGGATTTAGGGTTAGTTAATGGGGGGGGCATTTTATACTAGTAGTTATAACTTATAATAATAATAATAATAATAATATAAAAAGGAGGTTTCTACTTTCTACCGGGGGGGTTATAAATCATTAATAATAATAATAATAATAATAATAATAATAATAATAATCTGGAGGTTTATAATAATAATAATAATAAGCATAAAAAATAGTTAGCATAAAAAATAATTTTAAAAAAATCCTATTAATTTAAGATAATAAATAACATTAATTAATTTCAAATACAACAATCATAAAAAAATATACAATTACTTGAAAAACATAAAATAAGTAGTTTAAATTTCAAATCTCAAATATTGTGGGCCTTTTAATTATATTTAAATTCATTTTTTTAATTTAAATATAATTAAAAATAATAATTTTATTGTTGGAGGGTTTTCCAAAAGTAATTATTTAATTATATAACTTACTCCTATTAATTATATAATTAATTGTATAATTAAACTATATATAAAATAATTGAACTTTATTTAAAATAAAATAAAAAAATGGTTCTCCAAAATAGAATTTATCATTGGAGAACACATCAACAAAAAAGTCATATATACACTATTTAATTTTTTTTGATGTTTTTAAATCATTTTCATGTCCTGATGTCGAAATAATTTGTTGGAGTTAGAGCTAGTACTAGCAATATCGATGTTGATACTAGTATTAGTACTGGTAATCCTTTCAATAATAATGGTTTTGATGAATGTATTAAAAATAACGAGAAAAATGACGGTCATGAGACTGATTGTAATTTATATATCACATCAACAAAATATTTATTTTTAGTTTGTTAATTTTTACCTAATGAAATTCTATGGACATAATTGTTTTGTAATGTATTTTTTAATTATTTTGAATCATGCATGAACCTTAACTAATGAAGTTTTATGGCCATAATTATGTTATATTATATTCGAAAATATTTTACTTGCGATTTTACGATTTTTCTACCTACACGATTTTAGCTGTGATTTTACGATTTTTGTACGAAAAAATTCAGGTACGCTTTTACGACTTTACGATCCGAATTTTCGAAACCCCTTCCGTGTCGTGTCAAAATCGCGATTTTGACAACCATGGGCGCGAGAGAGACATTGTAGTGATCGTAGAGCTCCTGGTACTCGAGAATCAGTCGAGCTTAGCGTAGGCGGTTATCGATGGCAACCTCATCGAAGGGGGGGGAGGAGCTAGGGGAGGGAGAATCGTGGTGTCCAGAGACAGAGGCATGCTTCGTTGCTTCTTCATGATGCATAGTGATTCTCACTCTACTACTGCTCTGTTTGAGCTGCATTTTTTTGAATAATGCATTAGGATCATATTGCCAAAACAGAAGATTAGATCAATTAATTCATATGCGCAAGCATAATAGCTCTGATACCATGATTGTGTAATTGATGAAGAATAATTATAGAGAAAACAGAGGAGAGAGAACAAAGGAGAGGGAGAGAATAGAATTTGAATTTTATGATATTTGTCACACTCATTGTGTGTTACAAAAATCACTATTTATACACCTTGTATACTCTCTATTTTATACTCTAACAATCTATACATGCAAAGTTTGATATAATGAAACACATCAACACACCCTATTATAACAACAGCAACATCAAAGCTTTAACATTTAAAAATATCATTATTATTGTCGCGACGACGATTTTTATGCGCTTCGCGCCCCGCAATCTCCCCTTTGATTCGGGGGAGACAACGGCGCGCGGTGAAAATAGGGTTGTTTATAGCCGTAAAATTTACGACTATAATTATTAGGAGTCGCCACCTAGTATTACGGTCACTAGGAAACTTATTGGTCTGCGAGAGTCTTGGGTAAGGGGACTTGTTGTGCAAGGGGAAGATGCATCACCCCCAGTACACCCTACCTCAGGTAAGCTGCATTGTTGTTTGATTGTTTTTCTAACTTAAAATTTTTACACTGCATTTTCAAAAAACATTTTTTTTGTCTGCGGGTGTACTTTACAATGTAATTTTACACCGTAGTAAAAATATTTTTTTATCTACGGGTGTACTTTACAATGTAATTTTACACCCTAGTAAAAAAATTTATCTACGGGTGTACTTTACAATGTAATTTTACACCGTAGTAAAAAAATTTATCCGCGGTTGTAATTTACAATGTAAATTTACACCCTAACAGATGAAACAAAAATATTTATAATTATTTTTGATATTTTGGCCAAATTCCAACGAATAATCATAAACCGGTTACGATATCTAATTTTCGTTTCAAAATATGAGAAAGATGCAACATAATTTTTACGAAAAATATGCATGGAAAAACCATGGAATTTGGCCGTATGCACAAAAAACAAATACATTTTTTATATTTTTGAAGTTTCTGTAATAATAATAGTAGTAAAAAATAAAAATATTTTTTTTTTGTCAATTTGTATTTTTCAATTTATTTATTTATTTTTTATTTTTTTGGGCTGGGCTGTCAGCCACAGTGGGCTGACAGCCTACCCTGAGTGGGCTGGAAGCCCAGACAGGTGCAGGCTGGGCTGGCTTTCCATCCTTATGGGCCGAGAGGCCCATCACCTTGGCAGATGGGCCGGGAGCTGAAGTCGGCCGAACGGGGGAGTGAATTAATTCACTCCCTTGCGCGCTGAGGAAGACGATGCACAGTAAAATGGAGGTCGACCGACCACGATGAGAGGCTTACCTGATAATACCGTCGGGTAGAGGAGATCAAGGTGGTTCTCCCTGCGGTGGTGGCTGTCATAACCCAATTTTTGGATTACTCCCCAAAATAAAATAAAATGACAAAAATAAAATAAAAGGAGCCGGGGTGGGTAGAAAAATCAATGTGGAAAAATCGTATCTCTTTGGTTCCAAAAATAGAGAAAAATAGAGAAAAATACAGATTTAAGGCAAAAATAATTAATCGTTGGATGAATCTGTGTAAAAACTAAGTTAAACGACATAATTATATTTTTTATGGGTTGATTCGATTTAATCGTCAACAAATTTAAAGTTTAATTATGATCGGGAATTAATTTAA
Source organism: Salix caprea (assembly GCA_964035475.1). Lineage (NCBI taxonomy): Eukaryota > Viridiplantae > Streptophyta > Magnoliopsida > Malpighiales > Salicaceae > Salix > Salix caprea. The sequence continues at coordinate 4,934,262 of OZ037749.1, read as the reverse complement.
GGTCCAATCGAAGGATTTAATTAAGTGCAAGGACTTAATTATACTTTAAATTGGTCAAATTAATTTTATTAAAGGCTTAGTCAATGAGAAATCAATTTCTTAAATTTAATTCGGGCTCAATTGATGAGAATGGAATTTTCGGAGACCGATTTGAATTTTTAAGTCAATAATGCAAAATTAAGGGCCAAATTGAACGAATTGAGAATTTAACAGTCAATTGAGGGTTAAATCGCGCAATCGGAAACCAGAAACCAAAATAAAAAAGGGCGAGCACATTTAAGGTTGCTGTTGAAATTTTGACGGGGATACGATTGAATAAAATTAAAAGTTTAAAACTAATCGGGAGTGCAATTGAACCAATTAAATATTGAGGGACCAAATTGTATTTTTCTCACACCAATTTTACATGTCCCTGCACTGTTCTGACACCTGAACAGTGCAGGAACACGACGCTGCATTCCAACAGCCCTCTGCAGCAACATTCCAACAGCCCTCTGCAGCAACAGCAAGGGACGAAGGACGTTGCAGTGGCCGTCTGCAGCAAAAATGCAAAGGCCACAGCACTACATGCAAATTGCATGTGCTCTGCCTATAAATTGAATTCGCAGCATGCACAACAGGGGGGAAAAAAAAGAGGAACATAAAAGAGAAAGGTAACAGAGAGTTACGAAAAAAAGAAGAAGGAAATTGGCAGAGAGAAAGCTCCCTAAAAGAGAGAAGATTGACGAGAGAAAAATCACGTAAAATTGCATAGAAACAAACAGAGAATACAGAGGAAAATCCACGTGAAATCTGTTAATTTTCATCTTCTTCGTCAGCTCTCTCTCTCTCTCTCTCCAGTTTCAACAGCCCCTCTCTCTCTCTAAAACCAGGTCCGTTGAGCTCTCTATCTCTCCACCGTTGGAGGCCGTTCACTCACCCATTACCACCCTTATCACCACCGTCAGCCTCCCCTCAACTCCAGCTGCTCAGCTGACCTCTCCGGCGAAGAAACGTACACAGTCCCGACGACAGCAATGTCAGCCCGTCACCTTCCGACGACCACTTCGGCTACCACAGGCCACCATTTCCGATGCCACCACGACTGGAAGAACCACCTCGACCTCCTCTACCCAACGGTACTAACAGGTACACGTTTCGTCACACTTGAAAAAATCATTGTTCCTTCGTCTTCTTCCTCTGGCCAGTGCATGCAGTGGGACGCAATTTGCGTCCCACTGTTCATGCAGGCCGGGGCTGAGGGAGGCGGGTCGGGCTTTGTACCCGGCCCAATGTGTAGTCCAGGTGGGCTTGCAGCCCACCTGGACTGGAGGTCCAGCCCACAATAGGTGGGCCATAGGCCCATATATTTTTAGCCCAAAACCATTCACGGACTGGAAGCCCAATCCAAACATATTTGGGCTCCTAGCCCAAACATATTTGGGCTTCCACCCGTGAGGCTGGAAGCCCAGCCCAAACACTTTGGGCTTCCAGCCCATGATTGTTGGAAGCCCAGCCACACACTAAAATAAGAAAATATGCTAAGAAACAACAACATACGGAAAAAAATAGAGTTTTTAGGCAATATAAGATATTGAAACCTCGATATTTTGTTACGAAATCCTGCAAAAGCCATCATAATTGGCGATTTGAGTGTTTGAAGAGCTAAATCATCAAAATCCCTTATGCGATTACTCCATATAGTTATGCACATTTCATCATTTGTTTAACAAACATCAACAAAACATGTTAAAAACTATATAGTATAAAAATGTATTGAGTTTGTTAGCAAACCTTATATTTTCAAGTATAAACTCTTTTTTATTCTCCAATGTTTGGCCCCGAACCAATACTTGTTCAAGTGATTGAATAACTTTAAGCCTTCCTAGAACATCTGAATAAAAAATATATACATGTTAAATTTTTTATTGACATACATGGATAATAAACAATAAAGCAAAGTTATGTATAAATTAGACTAACATAAAAGGATCCAATTAAACCTGTGAGAACTCTTGAACCCTTTTTTAGAGACAGAACGTGTGCAAAGTCAATGAAGTTAAAGTAATATCTTGGCACTGTAGGAGTGAGAGGATCAATGGTTTTAATTTTGATAGAAGGTTTAAGCTAGATAATCACATCGTTATCAACAACTATCTCCACCCTTTTAACAAAAATGATTATGTTATGTACAAACAATAAGTGCAAAATAAAATTTTTGGCACTGTAGGAGTGAGAGGATCAACGGTTTTAATTTTGACTGAAGGTTTAAGCTCGATAACCACATTGTTATCAACAACTATATTTGTTGATTTGTTTTCATAGGTGTAAAAACCTTTGGCTTCGTAGTAAAGACCCTATATATAACTGCATTAGCAAAATGAGCAACATCTCTTGCTTTTGATGATCTTTCAATAGCTCCATCCTTTTAACAAGAATGATTATGTTATGTACAAAAAATAAACGCAAAATAAAAATTAAATTCCAAATAGATGATAACATTTGCATTGCGAATGAAAATGATACCAAAATAAAAGGGAAGGATGAGTTATAACAAAACAAAGAATAGAACAAATAATATATCTTGTTTGATTGTTGGATATACTTGAAAAGAAAATGAAAAAAAATGTGCATGTAACATTTTCTTCTTTCAATGCAAATGAAAAAAAAATGCGCAAAAGAAAACAACCGCACCTGATTATTGCAGAAAACACAATTAAAATTGTTGACTTGTTTCTCAAATTTCAAAATCCATACACGACATACTGGTGCTCGCATCAATGGATAGAAGGTGTAGTTTTTGTTATCCTTAATTCGCACAGTCATATTCTTGCATAAAAAATGTTACGTTGATAATGGAAAAACAAGATTGAAAAATTATATCCATAACAAAAAAAAACAAAAAATAAGAAAAAAAATAGACTACAACACATAAAAGAGTAAAAACTTGTGGGAAATGTGTAAAGCAAACATGACACACATATCATAATTAAACATAATTTTAAAATTTAAAACAAATTTAAGACTTGATGTTGAACCTATGAAAGAGCGATTAAACTGAATGCACCATATACAGGATTTTGAGTAGCATTCTGAATGCTATAATATCAACTTTAGAAATTCATGGTCAATAATATATTTGTTCAATATTTTTTTTTTAGTTTAGTTTTTTTTTTTGGTCGAAGATCTCAAAAAATATAAATTAAAGGCTCTTAGATAGACAAAAAAAAAAGAGGGAGAAACCTAAATATTAAAAGAACAAAACGCTTTTGCAATTAAAAATCTAAGTAAACAACAAAAGAAAATAAGGAAGAAAAAAAACACCATAACCTCAAGTTGTAAATAATAACTTTATGGTCTTTGATCTCCAAACTCTGGTTTACAATAGCTTCTGACAACACCATCTGATATCAACATCTCCTCTTTCATACAGACTTGAGCATTAGGAACATCCAACCATCTTCTAAAGCTCTTTTTTCTCAGCCGCATCTCCTCCACGTCCTGGCCAAGCCAGCAACGGCAACACTAGCTACGGCAGACCAATACACAATTAATTTAAATAGTTTTTGTTTTTCACAATACAAACTGACAAACAGAAAAGTGTATAAAATAAAAGAGGGAGACTTTGGTTTTTTGCTTTTCGTTTTGCATAGGGAGAGACAGGGTGTGTCGGCTGTAATTTTTAGAAATTGAAATGAAATGATGAGCTGAGGAATTTGGAGTGAATTTATTTAGTGCACTGAAATGACATTGAAATGCTAACCTTGTTGATTTGTCCACTATCTTCCTGACTGTTTCAATTTAATCTCGGCCATCAATTTCCTAATAATAATAATAATAATTTTAATCACTATGAAATTTTAATAGTATATGAAACAAGGTCTTTGACATATTCTAGTAAATTCAATTTGATCCAATGATCTAGTAAAAAAATATGTTTGTTAGAGTAAAATTATACATTAAGAAAATAAATTTATGACTACCATAATTAATTATCCCATGAAGTAGATGGATCAAGCCTCTCTAGTACATAGATTAAATTTACTAATGTTTTTATCATCTTTAAAATTCACCTTAATCTAACTAGTTTAATCAAGCTTATTGGATGCATCTTTGAGATTCCTTACTCTTTTTGTAATTGACCAATTTAGAACTTTTAATAGATTGTTTGGTATAATTTAAAGGTGTTGTACTAAAAGGAGTCACATGGAGAAGAAAAGTATAATATATGACAAACTATTATAATAAAAGTCATGCTCAAACTTTATTGTTTTACTTAGAGGACAAAATGGAAAAAACAAAATTTTCTAAATGGATGTAAAATGTTATGAACCATACATCTCTATACAAGATATTATTTGAGAATAAATAGAATATTTTTTTGAATTCTTCTAGGTGATGAATTCTCTATCATAGTAAAAATCATGCTCAAACTTTATTGTTTTACTTAGAGGATAAAATGGGAAAACAAGAATTTTCTAAATGGATGAAATGATATGAAACAGACATTTTTAAAATCCAAAGTTCTATACCATAAATATTAAGGGATTTAAAACCAATCTCAAAATTAAAAGAAAAATGACCTAAATGTATAATCAATTTCAATTGAATGACAACATTGAAATAAATCAAAACTTATATCATAGTAATCAGGACCACACAAAACAATCAACAAATCAGGTTCTGAAATGAACACACCATAAACAAATGGGACTTTTGTGGACTTTAGCCTGCATGAGAGAGAAAAGGGGGAAAAAGATCAATCGACTATTGTCACGTCTCTGACCACCTTATAACACCATACGCACCACCATGAGGAAGAATACATGACAACTCAGCTGGTGAGACACTGGATGAACATTTTTTACCATCGGATGACGCAACACGTGCCACTTGAATGGAGCATGAGACCGAAAACTATCAGCGCGTCCAACAGTACTCTAAAAAAAATAAAAAAAAAAATAAAAAATAGTAAATTATCTAACCACCCCTACAACTAACTCTTAGATTTTGTCATTTTTGAGTGCATATTCTTATTTATACATTTTCAATAAATGTGAAATTCCAGTAACACCCCGCTGGTAACTCTTGTTTTTTGTCTTATTATAGGATATTATGATTATTTTTACTCAGCATAAAAATATAAAAAATCAAAAATAACCCCAGGTAGGCAACTGTTTGTTGTCTGTTATGAGGAGTAAAATAGTAGTTTTACTGTGCAAAAATATCTGGAAAAGATAAAAACACCCCCAAACATTCTAGTAATGCCAACTGATCCCCGGAAAAGTCTAAAATACCCCTGTTCAAGACTAAAATTGAGGGGTAAAATTATAATTATACTATTACAATCCATAATAATTTGTATCTGTTTATACAGTATTTATTGGATGCATATTTGAATTTTTTTTACTCTTTTTATAATTGACCAATTTAAAACTTTTAATAAATTGTTAGGTATAGTTTACCGTTGTTATAGTACAAGGAGTCACATGAAGAAGAAAAGTATAATATATGACAAGCTTTATTGTTTTACTTAGAGGACATAATGGAAAAAACAAAATTTTATAAATGGATGAAAATGATATGAAACAGATATCTCTATACACGATATTATTTGAGAATAAATAAATAAAACTTCAATTTTTCTAAATGGATGAAAATAATATGAAATAAACATTTTTATACAAGATATTATTTTTGTTACCCAATAATAAAACATTCTATAATATTTTAATAAACAATCACCATTCATAATTCCAACCTTCCCCTCTAATAAATAAAATACTTACTATAGTTTAAGGCTCATACTCTAAAGGAGAAAATCTCCCATCGAGGCATCTTGACCTAACGGTTTCTGTGAGTGGTGAACACATGAAAAGAATCTACTCAGGGAAAGAGGCTGCCTGAGCAATGGACCACCACCACGAAAGGAAAATGAGAAGACAAAAAGGTACCGCTGACATGCAAACTAATAAAATAGACCTCTCAAAAGAGCCATTGCCCTCTTAAAGAGATTTTATTATTATTATTATTATTGTTAAAAATTAAAGAGAAAATGACTAAGTAGATAACGAACTAAAATAATATATGGACCGACAATATATTCGGAAATATATCTTAATTAATGTTAATTTTAATGTTAATACTTTTTTCATTTCAATTTTCTTCTCCTAAAATATTTGTTAATTTCTGAAATGGTTATAGTTTAATAGTAATTTCTTCTAATCACCTGCCATTGATTGTTATATTTGTTATTTTTAATTTTTATAATGTTAATTTATTTAAAAATATATTAAAAAAATATTTTTAAAATCAAAATATTTAAAGGATCTGAGAATATATAAATAAATAAATAAAATTCATTTTTTATTAAAATAAAAAATAAAAAGGCTCTAAAATAAACATTCAAACTATCAACGTATTTTCCATAAGCCAATAACCTTTTTTAGCTGAGTTATAGTTTTTTTTCATTTAATTAGAAGAATGTTTTGAATTATATATTAATAAAACAAAACTTTTAACGTATTTTTATATTGATTTGATAAATTTAAAAGTTTAATAATTATCAATATTTAATCTGTGATTTAAATTTAAAAAGTAAATAATAATAATAATAATTTTTTTTAATTACAAAAATAATAACAAAGAAAAGGTTTACTGTGTTTTGGGAATGTTATTTCAATGAAAGAAAAAAAGAAATATTGTTTGTCCAAAAACAAAACTTGCGTATAGGCACTGCTATCTCATCACCTGCCATTGCAACGTCAAATCCCAGCTTTCGCCGATATAAACACTCTGTCAAGTTAAATATCATCACTGCCTTTCGGTATAAGGTGTTTGGGAGTGTGGTGTGATAGGAAGTTGAAAAAAAAATGTTGTTTTGAATGTTTGGTTAATATAAAGAAATTGAAAAAATTATGTTTCATGAAAAACAATAAATTGCAGCTTTGCATGTGTCTTGCTGCTTTTCTTGAATGGTAGCTGTTCGGCTGGTTTAATTTAATTATGGGTCATGTCTGTGTATGTGTTCTTGCTTTCTTGTATTAAATCGCATTTTAGTGTAAGACATGTTTGGGGGTGTGATAAAAAATGTTTTTTTAAGTATTTTTTTATTTAAACATATATTAAAATAATATTTTTTGTATTTTTTTAAATATTATTTTTTACATTATCATATTTTAAAATATCAAAAAAAAATTTAAAATGCTTTTAATATACAATACATGTTTTATCTCAAATTATTTTAATTAGCTTCATATTTGTTTTTTGCAAAAATAATTTCAATTATGAATATATTAAGATTATTTTTTTATTTAATATTAATATATTAAAATTATAAAAGAAATTAAAAATGTATCATTTTAAGGTTTTTTAAATAAAAGATAGTTTATAACCAAACACATGAAACTGTTTTAAATTAACCTCAAACTCAACCACAGTTTTAACCAAACATTTCAAAAATTATTTTGAACCGTAGTTAAAAATGTTTTTCATGAAACTGTTTTTTTAAAACTCCAACCACAAAAGCAAAAGTAATTTCAAACACACCCTAAGAAGGTGTTTGGGAGTGAGGTGTTACCGAAGGTTGATAAAAAAATGTTGTTTTTGGTGTTTGGTTAATGTAGAGAAGTTGAAAAAATTATGTGAGTCCCATCTCAAAAACTTTGTAAACTCCGTTTCACAGAAAGCAGCAAATTGCTGCTTTCTGTGCATTTTGTTTGTTCTTTTTCACTTTTCAATGTACAAATATTAAAGCGGACTGTTGTTTGTGGCTGTGTGAGAGGGCTGCAGGGGGGGGGGGGGGGGGGGGTTATGAGGAGGGGAGTATTTTATTACATAATAGTTTATTATTTATTATATTTTCTGTTAAAAGTTTTTTTTTTATAAAAATATATTTTTAATATTAAAATAATTTAAAAATTAATTAAAATATAAATGAATACATTAGAAAGAGATCACAATATAATTTTTGCCTCTCGCAATCCTAATTTTGTTTCAGATGATATTTTACTATATGTTGTTCCGGGATCGCAGAGGCCTTCACGTATGGATTTATAGTTCGTGATGAAATTACAAGTAGTTTGATGAGAGAATAAAAACAAGTGTCTAATTTACTTGAATTATGAATTACATTTTATTATTATAATTATTAAATATTTCAAATATATATATATATATATATATAAAGTAATTTCACATGTTGACAGCAATATAAAAAGCTTGGTAACCAAACACATGAAACTATTTTTCATTACCCTCAAACTCAATCACAGTTTTAACCAAACGTTTCAATAATTATTTTAAATCACAGCTAAAAATATTTTTCATAAAACTGTTTTTTTTAAATCTCAACTATAAAAGTAAAAACAATACCAAACTCTCCTGGGCCGCATTCACTATCTCTCTTTTGATGGATCAGAGCAAAGAAATAGCTCGGGACGTTTTTCCAGTTTTCTTTCAACCCGAAATCAATAAAAAATACTAGCACAAATCTACTCAAAAAATAGCCTTGATGAACCTAAAATTCTAGCCCTAAAAGCTGGATGTTTTGCAAGAACAGTAGAGGTGCGTGAGACATATGCGCCAGCTGCACCTTCACAACTATTCGCATCTGCACGAGTCCACCACGCGCCACTGCTGCTCTTCATTCCTACAACTTCCAACAATTCTAGTAGCCTTCGAAGGTCTTTTGAATCCTTAACGTGTTAAGTTTTATTTATTTAAGACGTATTATTAGTATTTGAACTTATGATGATTTCCCCCCGCTAATGTGATTTTGCTATTGCTGCTTTGGATTTTTGCATGTCAATTGATTTCATTTTTTCATAACTTTGTAAATTCTACTTGTAATGAAGGTAGTTGATGCAGTCTGGTTGAAGTTAATTTTTAAAAAAAATAATTTAAAATGCAATGTCAAACACCTCTACATGTTGTAAATATTGATATAATATTCTTGCTTTCATGGATTTGTATTTTTCTTGAACTCAAAATTGGTACAAGAATTATAAATCAAAGTTTATTAACTTTGGATGTGAATATTGATTTTTTAATTTTATATAGTTAAGAATCACTTGAAACTTAAAACCAGTCTTAATAATTGTAAATTTAAATTAATTTTTTTAGGTGTTATATTAAGAGTTAATGAGTTGATTCACATATTCATTTCGACTAGTATTTGGATGCCTCATCTTTGACATGATAAATAGATTTAGGCCGGGTTTTTGTCATAATTTATTTTTAGCTCTTATTTATTTTTTTATGATAATAAAAAAGGGAAAGAGAAAAAAAAGTTTATAGTGAAAAAAAAAAGAGAAGAAAGAGATTAATGTGATTAGAGAAAAAAATTGTAATGAGAGCTCTTTTATATATATATATAAAGAGGATTAAGCAAAATTGTGAAATTATTAAACGAGACTATACATGTTAATAAGAAAAAATCTAATAAATTAGAGATTTATGGTCAATAAGGAAATAATATAATTTTTCAATATTATTATTTTAATTTAGTTTTTTTCTTGTAAAATATCTCAAAAAATATAAATTAAAGGCTCTTAAATAGAGAAAAATAAAATAAAATTGTGTACACCATATTTTTCAATAACCCATAACCACCAAACCAAAGATCCACTATGACAGCCCATCTAGCTATCACTAGGCCCAATACACAAAATGAAGTTTAGACATTTAACATTTAAACAATAGAATACTTGCATATATAATAAGTATTTATCCAAACTTATAATTGATATAAAATTAAAGTCCTATCATACATGCTAATAAGATTAATTTATATCGTTGCAGGCAATACAACCACAAGAATCAACTACTCTAACAATTCTGTAAGATACTCACTAACTGATTAAGGAAAATTAAAGCGAGAAACAGCTTAAAAATGAAGAGATTTGCATATGAACTAGGGGTGAGTATTTTCGATTTGATTCGGTTTTTATCAATAAAAACAACTAAACCGGAAAAAATTAAAAAAAAACAGAACCGAACCAGACCCGGTTTAAACTGACCGATTTCGGTTCGGTTTGTTTTTTTAACAAAAAACAAAACAAAAATTGGTTTTTTTTGCGTTTTTTTTTTTACTCTAACCAAGTTTTCCCTTATCCCATTTAACCAAATAAAAGTAAACCAAAAAAATTGAACTAAACTGGAAGAATAAAAAAAATATAGCATATTTTTGTTTAATTTGAACCGGTTCGGTTTTGATTTACTGGTTTTTTACCTCAAAAACCAAACCGGACCGGAACTTAAAAAAAATCTAATTGGTTTAATAGAGTTATTTTCCAATTAATTTTTTATTATTTTCTAGATTTAATCGATTTTCAACTTTATAATCGATCAAAAGAAAAGGATTCGAGTGACCAATGGACACGCCGTTTTGAAAGGGAAGGGGGAATCACTAGAGGCAGAAAAAAATTAGTTGGCTTGCTGGTATGATGATATTGTTTTTAAAATATATATTTTTTTAAAATATATTAAAATTATATTTTTTATTTAAAAAAAATATTTTTAACATCATTATATTAAAATATCTAAAGGCATAAAAAACAATTAATTTAAATTTTTTCTGTTTTTCAAAATACGAAGTGACAAACAGAAACGTGTCTATGAAATAAAAGAGGGAGACTTTGGTGTTTTACATACAGAGAGGCAGAGAAGAGTGTGTAGGCTGTAATTTTTAGAAATTGAAATGAAATGAAGAGCTGAGGAATTTGGAGTGAATTTATTTAGTGCACTGAAATGACATTGAAACCTTATTGATTTGTCCACTACTCTCTGTTCTTGTTTAATATTGTATTTTAAAAGTATTTTTGAAAAATATTAAAAAAGATTTTTTTTATTTTTTATTTTAAATTAAAAAAATAGTATTTTTAGATCATTTTCATATAATTATGTCAAAATAATTTTTTTTTTTAAATATCATTTTGATATATTTTTGAATGAAAAACATTTTCAAAAGCAACTTCAACTCACTTCCAAATAAACACTTTAATTAATCATTTTTGAGACTCCTTGAGTTACACGGAGAAAGAAAAGTATAATATATGACCATAAAAGTCATGTTCAAACTTTATTGTTTTACTTAAAGGACAAAATAGAAAAAACAAGAATTTTCTAGGTGGATGAAAATGATATGAAATAAGCATCTCAATACAAGATATTATTCGAGAAACAATACTTCGAGGTATTCCATTTGAATTTTAGCGCTAAATTATACTTATCCATATTCAATATATAAACAATCCTTTTCTTTCCAATTAGAGATTACAGAAACTCGGATGTTATCATTTGAAATACCTTGTTTACTTTTGTAATTCAAAAATATTTTAAAAAAATTGTATTTCAAGAATATATATATATATATATATATATATATATATATACTTGAGAGTGACTATGGCATCCCAAACAGTTGCCTGAGCCATCAACTGCATCAATAAAATGAGGGGATGTGCTCTGCGATTTCATCACACATCCCACTATAAATCCCCTATCAATAATTCAAAATATTTATTTATCAAAATATTTATTTATCAGTTCTCTCAATGGAGCAGCTGCTGCCCTCTTTCCCTGTTCTTATAACCATCCTTCTATTCATCTCCGTTTTCTTGGCACGAACGAAACTGATCAGAAGCAACGAGTCGAGTCCAAATCCACCTCCTGGGCCATGGAAATTGCCCTTCATTGGAAACATTCACCAGCTACTTCATCCTCTCTTCCATCATCGCCTGAGGGACTTGGCAAAGAAATTCGGACCGGTCATGCAGCTTCAAATCGGTGAAGTTTCCACTGTTATTATTTCTTCACCAGAAGCAGCGAAAGAAGTGTTGAAAACACAGGAAATCAACTTTGTTGACAGGCCTCATCCCCTTGCTGCAAGCATCCTGTTCTATAACCGTAAAGGCTTTGGATTTGCACCATATGGCGATTACTGGAGAGAACTGAGAAAAATTTGCATACTAGAGATGCTTTCTGCCAAACGTGTACGATCATTCAAATCGATCAGGGAAGAAGAGGTATCAGATTTTATCGGTTCCATTCGTGCAAAAGAGGGGTCTCCGATCAACCTTAGCCGGATGATATTTTCTTTAGGAAATGGCATCATTGCGAGAGTGAGCATCGGTAAGAAATGCAAAACCCAGGAAGCTTTCTTACCACTTATTGACGAATTGATGCAGGCACTTGGAGGTTTGAATATGGCCGATGCATTCCCTTCCTCCAGATTAATTCACATGGTCAGTCGGGTCAGGTCCAGACTCGAAAGAATGCATAGAGAAGCAGATGAGATCCTTGATAGCATCATCTCCGAGCGCAGAGCAAACTCCGGTTTGGCGTCGAAGATGGGCAAGAACGAAGCGGAGGATCTTCTCGGTGTTCTTATGAATCTTCAAGACCATGGAAACCCTGAAGCCCAATTAACAACAAGCAGTATCAAAGCAACCATCCTGGTTCGTAGAGTTTTGTTGATCTAGTAATTACGAATCTCATCATCTTTATTCTATTTGATAAAAATTAAGTACAATATTATATGAGATTATGCAAGTTTCAAACCTAACTTAAAAGGATGTGCTATGTGTTATCCTGGAACCTCACCTAAAACTTAGATTTTTAGGTGAAATAATTACTTCACAACTTTACTTTTTTTGTATATTTTGAGCAACAAAATTAAGAAATTATTGCATTGAATTAAAATTTTAATTATATTAAATTACATCTTTGGAGATGTTTTCAGTCAAGGTTCGTTAAAAATTTCTATTTAAAGATTATTGATATGGATTTTCTAAGTAAGAAAAATAACTATCAATTTATATAAATAACAAGTCATTCTTTACTTGATTACCTTTCAGCAAATGTTCACCGGTGGAGGTGACACTTCGTCAACAGCTTTAGAATGGGCAATGTCAGAACTGATAAAGAACCCGAGAGTAATGGAAAAGGCTCAGAAAGAAGTGAGACAAGTGTTCGATGATATTGGAACTGTTCCTGACGAAACAAACCTTCAAGATTTAAAATTCCTGAAGCTGATTATCAAAGAAACCCTAAGATTGCATCCCTCTCTAGCAGTGATTCCAAGAGAGTGCAGGAAGAGATGTGAAGTTCATGGATATGACATCGATGTGAAAAGTAGAGTATTGATTAATGCATGGGCAATTGGAAGAGATCCCAGTTACTGGAATGAAGCTGAGAAATTCTATCCAGAGAGATTCATCAATGTTTCTACTGATTTTAAGGGTGGCACCTTTGAGTTCATACCATTTGGAGCTAGAAAGAGAATGTGTCCAGGCATTTCTTTTGCTATCGCCAACATTGAGCTTACACTTGCGCAGATGCTATACCATTTTGACTGGAAACCTGCTGATGGATTGAAACCTGAAAATCTTGACATGACTGAGTCTCTTGGTGGGACAGTCAAAAGAAAACGAGGTCTGGAGTTGATTCCCAGTTCATATCGCTCACTCGTCGGATAAAAATTGCTAAATTATTGTAGCGCTGAATTAAAAGTTTGTCTCAATTATGATTTTTATTAGTTATCTTATTATGTGATTAATGCCTGTAAGGTTTTCGTGTTACTTTATATGCATTATATCAATGTATTTATTAAACTATATTAAAAAACAATATGAATCCAGTTTTCATTTGGAGCAGTGATGTTACCTGAGCGAGTGGAGAAGAATATTAATGGGAATTTCTTGCCGATTTTAATGAGATAATAATCTTTTATAGGGAATTCCGCATTCGTCCAAAATCTTGTAGAAAAATATAATTAGAGACGATTTTCCTCAGGTAACTCCAAGAACTGGGTGTCTATTTCATGCAAGATTATATATGTTTTTTAATTGCTGGATTGTTTTGGGTTCTTTACACTGTTAACGTCGTCACCCATTTGCAGTTCACAGACGAGGGAAGCGAAATTTGAGTGAAAGAGAATTTTGATTGTGTTTATAGCTAATTTCTCTTCCTGTTTTCTTTTCTTTTCTTTTCTTCGGTTGAGATATGTATTTTAAAATTAAATATAGCTTAAATATAACAAGAAATAGACTTATATTCTCAATTGTTGAAGGCATAAGTTATTTGGATTTATTGCATATGTCTCCCTTACTCTTTGTTTTGGTTTAGACTAGTAATAGTTAGATTGCCCCCACACACTATGTTGCGGGCTAAGCTAACAATTTTTATAACTATTAAGATTGAAGTAATTAATAGTTTTTGCTAGTTAAAAAATAAAATATAACATCTATGTTAGGATTGTGTAATTGATGAAGAATAATCAGAGAGAAAACAGAGGAGAGAGAACAAAGGAGAGGGAGAGAATAGAATTTGAATTTTATTATATTTGTCACACTCATTGTTTGTTACAACAACCACTATTTATATACTCTATTTTATACTCTAGCATCCCCCCTCAATCTCATGTTTGATTTAATCTCTTGCTTTGGTAAACCAAGTATGAGATTGCAACAATGAATACGAAACACATGAGTACTTAATCTTTTTTAACAGAAATCAGTTTGGAAAAGAGAAGAGAAGAGAAGGGAAAGATGAATTTGAATTTGATTAATAGATTTTGAGAGACTGAGAAGAAAAACAAGAAGAAGAATGCTCAAATAGCAAATAAGATAGAAGATAGAGGGAAAAAATTTCATTTGTCTGTGTAAGAATATGAGAAAGAGAGGAACGAGAGGGAAGAGTGGGGATAGAATTTGTTTGAATTTCATATTTTACTTGTTGATGAATTTTTTAATCTGTTTAAGAATTCATTTTTGACTTCTCGATGATTTTTTTTTTATTTTTCTTAACTCACACAAAACACACCAGAGCTAATTCACACGTCTAACACCTTCTAGAAAATAGAAAACAGAACAATTACAGATAATCAAAAACCAATCTCAGAGAGAGAGAGAGAGAGAGAAAGAGAGAGAGAGAGAGAGAGAGAGAGAGGATGAGAGGTAGAGTCATGGTAGACGAAGACAACGACGATGTAGTGATGACAGAGCTGCCAAGAAAAAGACAAAAGAGCTTTGTATGGCTTTGGGTCACCTTGTGGCGGTGACGGTGAATAGCGACAACACTGGAGCGAAGAATCTCTACATCATATCAGTTAATCGTGTCCAAGTCAGTTGAAGAATCTCAAAGATGAGCTTGCTCTCCTTCTCGTTGCTAAGGTCACCGGTGCTGCTCAAGAACAAGAAGTTCTTGCCTCTTGATTTGCATCCCAACAAGACCAGAGCTATTCGCGAGAGGCACAAGAGATCTTTGAGCACGCGGGTCTGGTTCTCCATCACGACGGTTTGAGAAGAGAGACTGATAAGCTTGACGAGCTCACTATTTACAACTCTAAGATCTGTATTCTCTTTACGAATCAACTCAATCTCATTGGTTAGGGTTTGGAGGCGCGAGCATTGTTATCAAACTCGCGAGTTGACTCGTAAAATCGGATGATTTTGCGAGTCAACTCATGAAAACAGGTTAACTTGGAAAGAAAACTCGAATTCGGTCAAACTCGTTTAAAATTGGGTCGGATCGTAAAATCGGACCGGATCGGTCCGATTCTACGATCCCAGATGTTCGGTGTTCGGCCTTCACTTGAATCACTTCGCTCTTCAACTTTTAAGTTTCAATCTTTCTTTTTCATAGTCATTGAAGAGGATGAGGAGGTAGAGAGTAAAGGAGAAGAGGATGAGGGAGATGATGGTGCGGCGGCGTGAGAGAAGAGAAGAATTTAGGGTTAGTTAATGGTATAATAATAATAATAATAATAATAATAATAATAATAATAATATAAAAAGAAGGTTTCTACTTTCTACCCGGGGGGGGGGGGGGGGTTATAAATCATTAATAATAATAATAATAATAATAATAATATATACGGGGGAGGGGTTATGATATTATTATTATTATTATTAATAATAATAATAATAATAATAATAATATATACGGGGGGGGGGGGTTATGATATTATTATTAATAATAATAATAATAATAATAATAATAATAATAATCTGGAGGTTTATAATAATAATAATAATAATTAGCATAAAAAATAGTTAGCATAAAAAATAATTTTAAAAAAATCCTATTAATTTAAGATAATAAATAACATTAATTAATTTCAAATACAACAATCATAAAAAAATATACAATTACTTGAAAAACATAAAATAAGTAGTTTAAATTTCAAATCTCAAATATTATGGGTCTTTTAATTATATTTAAATTCATTTTTTTAATTTAAATATAATTAAAAATAATAATTTTATTGTTGGAGGGTTTTTCAAAAGTAATTATTTAATTATATAACTTACTCCTATTAATTATATAATTAATTGTATAATTAAACTATATATAAAATAATTGAACTTTATTTAAAATAAAATAAAAAAAAATGGTTCTCCAAAATAGAATTTATCATTGGAGAACACATCAACAACAAAGTCATATATACACTATTTAATTTTTTTTGATGTTTTTAAATCATTTTCATGTCCTGATGTCGAAATAATTTGTTAGAGTTGGAGCTAGTAAATATCGATGTTGATACTAGTATTAGTACTGGTAATCCTTTCAATAATAATGTTTTTGATGAATGTATTAAAAATAACGAGAAAAATGACGGTCATGAGACTGATTGTAATTTATATATCACATCAACAAAATATTTATTTTTAGTTTGTTAATTTTTACCTAATGAAATTCTATGGACATAATTGTTTTGTAATGTATTTTTCAATTATTTTGAATCATGCATGAACCTTAACTAATGAAGTTTTATGGCCATAATTATGTTATATTATATTCGAAAATATTTTACTTGCGATTTTACGATTTTTCTACCTACACGATTTTAGCTGTGATTTTACGATTTTTGTACGAAAAAAATTCAGGTACGATTTTATGACTTTACGATCCTATCTTACGATCCGAGTTTTCGAAACCCCTTCCGTGTCGTGTCAAAATTTCGATTTTGACAACCATGGGCGCGAGAGAGACATTGTAGTGATCGTAGAGCTCCTGGTACTCGAGAATCAGTCGAGCTTGGTGTAGGCGGTTATCGGTGGCAACCTCATCGAGGGGGGGGGGGAGGAGCTAGGGGAGGGAGAATCATTGTTGCTTCTTCATGATGCATAGTGATTTTCACTCTACTACTGCTCTGTTTGAACTGCATTTTTTTTTTAATAATGCATTAGGATCATATTGCCAAAACAGAAGATTGGATCAATTAATTCATATGCGCAAGCATAATAGCTCTGATACCATGATTGTGTAATTGATGAAGAATAATTATAGAGAAAACAGAGGAGAGAGAACAAAGGATAGGGAGAGAATAGAATTTGAATTTATGATATTTGTCACACTCATTGTGTGTTACAAAAATCACTATTTATACACCTTGTATACTCTCTATTTTATACTCTAACAATCTATACATGCAAAGTTTGATATAATGAAACACATCAGCGCACCCTATTATAACAACAGCAACATCAAAGCTTTAACATTTAAAAATATCATTATTATTGTCGCGACGACGATTTTTGTGCGCTTCGCGCCCCGCCATCTCCCCTTTGATTCGGGGGAGACAACGGCGCGCGGTGAAAATGGGGTTGTTTATAGCCGTAAAATTTACAACTATAATTATTAGGAGTCGCCACCTAGTATTACGGTCACTAGGAAACCTATTGGTCTGCGAGAGTCTTTGGTAAGAGGACTTGTTGTGCAAGGGGAAGATGCATCACCCCTAGTGCACCCTACCTCAGGTAAGCTGCATTGTTGTTTGATTGTTTTTCTAACTTAAAATTCTTACACTGCATTTTCAAAAAACATTTTTTTTGTCTGCGGCTGTACTTTACAATGTAATTTTACACCGTAGTAAAAAAAAATTTTATCTACGGGTGTACTTTAATATGTAATTTTACACCCTACTAAAAAAACTTTATCTACGGGTGTACTTTACAATGTAATTTTACACCGTAGTAAAAAAATTTATCCGCGGTTGTACTTTACAATGTAAATTTACACCCTGACAGATGAAACAAAAATATTTATAATTATTTTTGATATTTTGGCCAAATTCCAACAAATAATCATAAACCGGTTACGATATCCAATTTTCCTTTCAAAATATGAGAAAGATGCAACATAATTTTTACGAAAAATATGCATGGAAAAACCATGGAATTTGGCCGTATGCACAAAAAACAAATACATTTTTTATATTTTTGAATTTTTTGTAATAATCATAGTAGTAAAAAATAAATACTTTTTTTTTGTCAATTTGTATTTTTCAATTTTTTTATTTATTTTTTTATTTTTTTGGGCTGGGCTGTCAGCCACAGTGGGCTGACAGCCCACCCTGAGTGGGCTGGGCTTCCAGTCCTCACGGGCTAGAAGCCCAGACAGGTGCAGGCTAGGCTGGCTTTCCAGCTTGATGGGCCGAGAGGCCCATCACCTTGGCAGATGGGCCGGGAGCTGAAGTTGGCCCAACGGGGGAGTGAATTAATTCACTCCCTTGCGCGCTGAGGAAGACGATGCACAGTAAAATGGAGGTCGACCGACCACGACGAGAGGCTTACCTGATAATGCCTTCGGGTAGAGGAGATCGAGGTGGTTCTCCCTGCGGTGGTGGCGTCGGAAACGGAGGCCTGTGGTGGCCGGAGGAGGTGTCGGGAGCTGGTTTCTTTAACGTCGGCGCAACTGCTGTGGCTGTTATTGCTTTGCTGGAGGTCACGTCTAGGTGGCTTGGGTGTAGGAGGAGATGACGGGGGAGAGGATGGTGGTGCTAGGTGAGTATCCGGTTGCCGTTGGAGGAGAGGAGGAGCTGTTGCATGTTACTGTTTTTTAGAGAGAGAAACATCGACTGGAGGAGAGAGAGAGCTGGAACTGGCTGTGTCGTCGGAGCTGGAGAGGAAGAAAGGGTGGCTGCCTCTGCGTGTGTATGCTTGTGTTCTGCAAATTTTCTACCACGTCTTCGTCTTCCTCGTGTAACCTTTGAACTGAAACTGAAAAAAAAACTTCTCCTCTGTGTTTTTCTCTGCGTTTTCCTTTTTTTTTCTGTGTAAAATTTTGCTCTCGTTCCTCTCTTTTTTCTTTGCTCTCATTCACGTAACTCCCTCTTCTCTGCTCGTTGTTTTCTCTTTTTTTTTCCCTCTTGAGCTGCAGATGGGTATTTATAGTGGAATAGAGGCATGCATGTTGTGTGTTATTGCCTCTGCATTTTTGCAGAAATCAGAGGGTTGCAGTGCAGTGCAAGGAGCCATTGCAGGGTTGTTCCTGCACTGTTCAGGCGTCGGAACAGTGCAGGGACATGCACAATTTGTGTGATAAAAATATAATTTGGTCCCTCAATGTTTAATTGGTTCAATCGCACCCCCAATTAGTTTTAAACTTTTAATTTTATGCAATTGTATCCCCGTCGAAATTTAAAACAGCAACCTTAAATGTGCGCACCTTTTTATTTTGGTCCCTGATTTCCGATTTGCGCGATTTAACACTTAATTGACCATTGGATTCTCAATTCGTTTAATTTGGTCCGTGATTTCGCATAATTGACTTAAAAATTCAATCGGTCTCCAAAAATTCCATTCTCATCAATTGAGCCGGAATTAAATTCAAGAACTTGCTTTCTCATTGACTCAGCCCTTAATAAAATTAATTTGACCAATTTAAAGTATAATTAAGTCCATGCACTTAATTAAATCCTTCAATTGGACCTTAAATTAATTCCCGATCATAATTAAACTTTAAATTTGTCGACGATTAAATCGAATCAACCCATAAAAAATATAATTATATCGTTTAACTTAATTTTTACACAGATTCATCCAACGATAAATTATTTTTGCCTTAAATCTATATTTTTCTCTTTTTTTGGAACCAAAGAGATATGATTGGACTCGCGACAACAACCAAATTTTCCACATTGATTTTTCTACCCGCGCCGGCTCCTTTTATTTTATTTTTGTTATTTTTATTTTATTTTGGGGAGTAACCCAAAAATGGGGTTACGACAATTATTACTATTAATACAATAAAATTATTAAATTACCCCGAAGAAAAAAATCAAAAATATTAACAAGAGAGAAAGCAAGAAAAAAAATCAAATTAGTATTAGTATTAGTATTAGTATTGCATTAATAATGTAAAGAACAAAATTAAATCAAAGAATAAAAAGAGCCTAAAAAATTAATAAAAGAGCAAACAAAAAAAATGATAAAACAAAAATAAAAATTATTAGCTGAAAAAAAATTATTTGAAATGAAAAAAAAAACTAATAAAAAAACTATAAGAAAGAATAAAGGGAAAAAAAATAAGAAACATCAATTTTCAAATGACAAACACAAACTAAAATTTAACAAAAATTTTCAAAAAAAATATTACCTCAACAAAAGAGAAAATAATTAAAATTAAAAACCAAAGCAAAGAGCATATATATATAAATATGGACAAAAATAGGGACTATTTCAGAAATATAAAAAATAAAGGAATTAAAATAAAAAAATTAAAAGTATAAGCGCCAAAATGAAAACCAAATATATTATGAATTTCAATCAAACGACAAAGTTGAAAAAATCAAACCTTCTATACCAAAAATATTAACCAAACCCAAAATTAAAAGAATAAGGACTAAAATAAAAACGTAATATATAATCACTTTCAATCGAAGGACACAATTGAAACAAATCAAAACTTACATAACAGAAATAAGGACCATATAACATAATTAAAAAATCAGGGACTGAAATAAAACAACCATGAAACAGGGGGTCTGTCGTGTAATTTAGCAAGCAGGTGAGAGAAAAGGAGGAAAAAAATTCATCTGACCACCGTCACGTCTCTGGACACCATGTGAGGACACACGCCACACCATGAGGAAGAGGACATGGCGACGCATCAACTAAGAAACCGGATGGATATTTTTCACCACCGTACAATATCGCACACGCCTCTCGATTAGAGCGTCATAAAGAAAACAATCAGCGTGTGTTCCAGACGCGCCAATAGTGCCCACAAGAAAATAATAATAATAAAATTAATAAATTACCGGAATACCCATGCAACCAACTTTTTGATTTTGTCTTATTAGGGGGAAGATTAGTATGTAGACATTTTCAAAAAAATGTGAAATATCCAAAACACCCCGCAAGCAAACCTTGATTTTTGGCTTATTGGAGGGTAAAAGGGTTATTTTATTGTGCAATGGAATGTGAAATTACCGTGGCACCCCTCCGGTAACTCTTGGTTTTTGTCTTATATGAGGGTGGAATGATTATTTTATTATGCAAAAAAATATAAAAAATCACAAAAACCGGGACCAAACCGTCGAACAAAGCCGATCCAAAATCTGAACTGATCCAAAACCATTTATGACAATCCACAGTGAAAACACTCACAATGCACAGTAAAAAAACTAAGCTTTTTTAGTACATGTTACTAGTTAGATTGTCCGCACTACATTGCGGGCTCAGTAAACAATATAATTATTGGGTTTGAAGCAATTAATAGGTTTTACTAATGCAAAAATAAAATATATCATCTACACATGTAAAGTTTGATATAATGATGTTAAAAATATTTTTTTTTAAATATAATTTTAATTTATTTTTTAAAAAATTATTTTAAAAACAATACCATCATACCAGCAAGCCAGCTAAATTTTTTTCTGTCTCTAGTGATTCCCCCTTCCCTTTCAAAATGGTTTGTCCATTGGTCACTCGAATCCTTTTCTTTTGATCGATTATAAAGGTTGAAAATCAATTAAACCTAGAAAATAATAAAAAATTAAGTGGAAAAAAAAACTTTATTAAACCAATTAGATTTTTTTAAGTTTTTATTAAACAAACCAAATCGAAACCAAACCGAAAAAAGTATTTTCGAATTGTTAGTAGCTTACACAATTATGTAAGCAAGTACTAACTAATTAAGGAAAATTAAAGCGAGAAACGGCTTAAAAATGAAGAGATTTGCATTTGAAAAATATTTTTTTATTTTTTTTTTATTTTAAGTTAAAAAAATTAGTGTTTTTAGATCATTTTCATATAATTATGTCAAAATATTTTTTTTTAAATATTATTTTGATATATTTTTGAATGAAAAACATTTTCAAAAGCAACTTCAACTCACTCCCAAACAAACACTTTAATTAATCATTTTTGAGATTCCTTGAGTTCCATGGAGAAAGAAAAGTATAATATATGACCATAAAAGTCATGTTCAAACTTTATTGTTTTACTTAAAGGACAAAATAGAAAAAACAAGAATTTTTTAAAGAGATGAAAATGATATGAAATAGACATCTCTATACAAGATATTAGTCGAGAACCAATAATTCGAGATGATAAATGTTAATATAATGATTGATGCTAAGTTACTGTTGAAAAAATGAGAGTTGATTTTTCAAGGATGAATGTAGTCAATCTCACCCACGTGAGTATTGACTTAATGTCAAATTTTCAAAATTATTTAATTGAATTTAATTGTTTATTTAAAACAAATACACAGGTTTTCCATTTCAATTTTAGCGCTAAATTATACTTATCCATATTCAATATATAAACAATCCATTTCCTAAAGAAAATACCTCCGACTACAAATCCCCTATCAATAATTAATAATATTTATTTATCTGTTCTCTCAATGGATCAGCTGCTGCCCTCTTTCCCTGTTCTTACAACCATCCTTCTGTTCATCTGCATTTTCTGGGCACGAAAGAAACTGATCAGATGCAACGAGTCGAGTCCAAATCCACCTCCTGGGCCATGGAAATTGCCCTTCATTGGAAACCTTCACCAGCTACTTCATCCTCTTTTCCACCATCGCCTGACGGACTTGGCAAAGAAATTCGGACCGGTTATGCAGCTTCAAATCGGTGAAGTTTCCACTGTTATTATTTCTTCACCAGAAGCAGCGAGAGAAGTGTTGAAAACAGAGGAAATCAACTTTGTTGACAGGCCTCAGCTCCTTGTTGCAAGCATCCTGTTCTACAACAGTAAGGGCTTTGGATTTGCACCATATGGCGATTTCTGGAGAGAACTGAGAAAAATTTCCATACTAGGGATGCTTTCTGCCAAACGTGTACGATCATTCAAATCGATCAGGGAAGAAGAGGTATCAGATTTTATCGGTTCCATTCGTGCAAAAGAGGGGTCTCCGATCAACCTTAGCCGGATGATATTTTCTTTAGGAAATGGCATCATTGCGAGAGTGAGCATCGGTAAGAAATGCAAAACCCAGGAAGCTTTCTTACCAATTGTTGACGAATTGATGCAGGCACTTGGAGGTTTGAATATGGCCGATGCATTCCCTTCCTCCAGAGTAATTCACATGGTCAGTCGGGTCAGGTCCAGACTCGAAAGAATGCATAGAAAAGCAGATGAGATTCTTGATAGCATCATCTCCGAGCGCAGAGCAAACTCCGGTTTGGCGACGAAGATGGGCAAGAACGAAGCGGAGGATCTTCTCGGTGTTCTTTTGAATCTTCAAGACCATGGAAACCCTGAATCCCAATTAACAACAAGCAGTATCAAAGCAATCATCCTGGTTAGTATATATAATCAACTATACGGCTAAGAGTTTATTGTTTATAAGTTATTTTGACTTTTCTTACATTATAATATAATTTATATATCAAATCTTATTTAATATTTTAAATTTGTATGTAAGATGATTTTTTATATGGTAACAAAGTTTTGTTGATATTTAAATTTCACCATCCTTATTCTATTTAATAAAAATTAAACACAATATAGAATAAGATTGTGCAAGTTTCAAGCCTAACTTGAGGGGTGGGGGTATTCTAGGACCTCACCTAAAAGCTTAACGCATTGTGGTTTCACTTTGTCTATATATCACTGTGGATTTCAAAAGTAAAATGACTATTTCACCCCTCGGGTTGAACATTTTAATCTCGGAACTAGGGGTATTTTGGACATTTCTAGGGGACATGTGTGGTATTTTAAAATTATTTGGGATTTTCTGGTATTTTCTGTTTTAATTTGACAGTGAAACTACCAATTTACTCCTTGGAGTTGATGAAAAGACGAGGGACAGTTAGGGGTATTATAGGTTTTTCACATATTCATGCAAAGTAAAACTATAAAAATACCCTCTGAAAAGACAAAAACGAAGGCCTAGCACTGGGAGCATTGTGGTACTTTTATTTCTGGTCTTTTCATGGTAATCGTCAGGTACAAGGGTATATAGATAGTTCTATATTTTTTATTATATTTTTGAATTTTCTGGAGGCACGTTGTACAAACATGCCACAAGTTGTTCACCTGCACGCCCCTATCAGGCGGCCCATGCGGTGTCTATATATGGTGTAAAATGTTTGGTCATCGTGTCACCGGGTGTGCTGCCATTTTCTCTTCCTCTTGTTACGTTGCGTGTGAAGGTCGTTGGTAAATTGCTGGTGCATAATTTTTTGTTTCCCCCCTCTTTTTGCTCTCTTGCAGCTGAAAAATACATGGTAGTCCTTCATGTTATAGTTGTTTTATTTCAGTCTATGTTCTTTTGATTTTGCTTTTATTCTTGATTTCTTCAATGGAAATTTCAATTATTTTCAATTGTATCCTTCTATTGAAACTGATTATATACGTTGGTTTTCATTTCAGTTTTTATTCTTTTGATTTTGGTTTCTTTTTTCTTCCTTTAATTTTTTGGTATAAATTTTATTTTTCATTTCGACTGTTATTCTTTGAAATTTTTATTTTGTATTAATTCCTTTGGTTTTTTCGATCCTTTTTGGACAATGCTTATTTTTTTACTTGTATTTATGCATCTATGCTTTTAGTTTTTGTTTTTAATATTTATCGTTTATTTTTTGTTGGGATTTTATTTTTATTCAGTTCAGTTCTGAAATTTTAATTTATGTTGGTGATCATTTTAAAATTAGTATTTCTGCGTTTTTGGTGTTTTCTGTTATCTTAATTTGCTCTTCAAATCAGATGATTTTATGGTTTCATTGAATGCGCAATAATAATGATAATTTTATTTATTGATTTTTTTTATTGTTATTCTTTAGGACAATTTAATGATTTTAATTGATTTGACAGTAATGCTGATAATAATTTTAATTGTTATATTCATGATAATGATGACAACTTAGGAATGAATTTTCAATGATGTCTTTTTTGTTGTGAAGATAGAAAATGAGCTACTTATTTTTGTTCTTTGGTTATTGCAGGGGTTTTCACAATTTATATTTTTTTTGTTGTATTTAATTAAAATTGGAATATAAAATGAATTAATCCTAATATAGTGAATTTGATAATTCAAGTATTCGAATATTCTTGTTTTTTTAATGATAATGATAATTTATACTAGTTATTTCTTTGAAACCTATTAAACTGATAAATTTATATTAATTTAAAATTCATATATTTTATCGGAAACTCGCACTCCACAGGAATTCTGGACGAATTTACTATTTTGTCCAAATTTATATTATAATAAAAAAATCTCACACAATTAATATTTTGTTACGCTGAAAACAATATGGTTCTGGCTGTGACGGAGCGTGGGTAAGTAACTATATATATATATATATATATATATATATATATATGACGTCCTAAATTTACTGTATCGATTTTTACTGTTCGCACAGACACAGATTATTGTGGATTGCGACAGTAAAATTACTATTTTACTCCCATGACCATAAATTTAAACCCCGGAACCAGGGTCAGTTTTGAATTTATGCAAAGTAAGACTACTATTTTACCACCTGGATGCTGAGAAAAGGACGTGGAATAGTTGGGGGTGTTTTCATTTTTCCCCAAATTTCGACATAAAATTACAAAAATAGCCCTAGAAAATGACAAAAAATAAGCATAGGAGCCAGGGGTGTTGCGGTACTTTCCACCTTGGTTTTTTCGTGGTTATCCTTGGTCCAGTAGTGTATACGTAATTGATCATTTTAGTATTATTTCTTTTTAGGGCGGCGCGTGTGGTGTCCCCTGTGTGGTATAGACTGCCATTCCGTCGTCTCACCACGTGTGCCGCCATGTCCTCTACCTCACGGCGCGGAGCGTGTCATTTGAAGGTGGTCGTGGAATCGCTGGTGGATGGTTTTTCTTCTGCCTCCTTTTCTCTCTCCTGCTGCTAGAAAGTACGGTGTGATCCTTCATATTTGTGTTTGTTTCATTTCAGTCCATAGGCTTTTGATTTCATTTTTCTTGCTGATTTCTTCAATTGGAATTCTATTATTTTTAATTATACCCTTTAATTGAAATTAATTGTACATAGGGATGTTTATTTCAATCCTTAATCTTTTGATTTTTGGTTTGTTTTTGGTGCCTTTAATAATTTTGGTATGCAAGTTTTAATTTGTTCTAATTTTATCCTCCAAATAAAATTGATCACATATGCTACTTTTCATTTCGGTCTTTATTCTTTTACTTAAACATTACACTGTATTGATTTTTTAAAATCCCTTTATTGTTTTTCATTTCCAAAGTTTCGATTTGTTTTTTTGTCCTTCAGTTGGAATTGATTATATATATATATATATATGAATTGATTATATATATATATATATATATATATATATATATATATATATATATATATATATATATATATATATATATATCATTTTGACACTTATTCTTTAAATATTTTTTTTATATTAATTCTTTTGGTTTTTTGGTCCTTCTTGGACAGTGGTTATTATTTTGTCCATATTTCTGCATTTGTGCTTTTAGCTTTTATTTTTAATTTTTGTCATTTTATTTTTTGTTGGGGTTTTATTTTTGTTCATTTCTGTTTGGAAATTTTAATTTATAATGTTTACACTATATTTTGTTTTTAAAAATTCTTTTATTATTTTTTGGTCTCAAGGTTTTGATTTATTGCAGTTTTGTCATTCAATTGGAAGTAATTATATATTTTGTTCTTTTTTTCATAATGTTTATTTTTTTTACTCCTATTCATGCATCTTTGCTTTGAGTTTTTGTTTTTAATTTTTATTGTTTTATTTTTTATTGGGGTTTTATTTTTATTTGATTCAGTTCTGAAATTTTAATTCATGTTGGTTATCATTTTAAAATTAATATTTCTCCTTCTCACCCTTTGTTCTTTTTTTGTATCTATTTTCTGTTATATGTTCATCGGATTAGATAATTTTATGGTCTCATTGTTTGCGCAATAATAATGATAATTTTAGTAATTATTTTTTAAAAAAAAAAATGTTTTTATTATTATTTTTAGGGCAATTTAATTATTTTAATTGTTTGGACAATAATGTTGATAATAATTTTAACTGTTATACTAATCATAATGTTGGTAATGTAGGGATGAACTTTCAATGATGTTTTCTTCATTTTGTAGATAGAAAATTAACTATTTATTTTTTATTTGATTATTGCAAGTGTTTTTGCAATTTATATTTTGTTTGTTATGTTTAATTTAAATTGGGTTATAAAATAAATTAATTCTAATAAAGTGAATTCGATAATTCAGTTATGCAAATCTTCTAGCTTTTTTAATGATAATGATAATTTTATGTTGGTGATTTCATTGAAACCTACTAAATAGATAAATTTATATCAATTTAAATTTATATATTTGATAAGAAACTTGGACTACACAAGAATTCTTCACAAATTTATTATTTTTCTCAAATTTATATTATAATAAAAAAATCTCACAATTAATATTTTTTGCGTTGAAAAAATATGGTTCCAGTCGTAACGAAACACGGTTTATTAGCTAGTATATATTATACTATATACTAAAAGAGGTCATGGTTCGGTTACTGTAGCTTGTGAGACAAATCACTGTGGATTACAATAGTGTTGCTCAGTTTTCAGTTCGGGTTGGTTTGGGTCATTCAGTTCGTCATCTTACTACTTTTAATTAATTTTGCACAACAAGATACGAAGAAGCGCCTGTAGCTCCGTGGAAAAGGTGCAGGTTTCCTAAGCTTAAGGGCAGGGGTCTAGCGTGCCTGATTGTGCTTTTTTTTTCTTTTTGTTTTTTCTTTTTTCTTCTTTAACCTATACATTTTTTTGTTCTTTCTTTTGGTTGTTTTTTTTCTTAGTTTTTATTTTATTTTCACATCAAATGTTTTGTTTAGCTAATAATTTTATTTTTTCTTTATTTTTTGCTAATGTTATAGTCTTTTTTTATTGAATCCCCCCCCCCCCCACCACCACCACCACCAATTATTAACGTAATAATAATAGTTTTAGTTTTTTTTCTTGCTTTCTCTTTTGTTAATGTTTTTGATTTTTTTATCGGGATAATTTAATAATTTTTATTGTTTTAGCAATAATAGTAATAATATTTTAGATGTTAAGGCTTCAATGTTCCTGTTGTTATAATATGGTGTGTTCATGTGTTTCATTATATCAAACCTTACATGTATATATGTTATACTTTATTTGAGTTTTTCAATTTTTTCATTTGATTGAAATTGATAATATATTTGGTTTTTGTTTTGGCTCTTATACTTTTAATTTTTTATTTTAATTCTCTTTATTTTTTATATTTCTTAAATAGTCCATATTTTTGTCCATGTTTATATATATGTGCCTTTAGTTTTGGTTTTTAATTTTTATTATTTTCTCTTTTGTTAAGGTATGATTTTTTTCAAAAACTTTGTTCTTAAATTTTAGTTTGTGTTTATGATCATTTGAAAATTGATATTTCATTTTTTTCCTTTGTTTTTTTTTTTTGGTTTTTTTATTAGTTTTTTATTTATTTTCATGTCAAATGATTTTTTTTAATTTTTTTTGTTGTTTTGTTAAAGTTTTTGGCCTTTTTTATTCTTTTATTGAATTTATTTTTCTATTATTCACGCAACAACAACAACAACAACAACAACAACAAGAATAATAATAATTATTATTATAATAATAATAATAATAATAATAATTTTAGTTTTTTTTCTTCCTTCCTCTATTATTAATGTTTTCGAGTTTTTTTCTCCTCTGAATAATATAATAATTTTTATTGTTTTAGCAATAATATTAATGATATTTTTAGATGTTAACCCTTCAATGTTATTGTTGTTATAATAGGGTGTGTTGATGTGTTTCATTATATTAAATCTTACTTGTATTTTAGATATTAAGCCTTCGATGTTATTGTTGTTATAATAGGGTGTGTTGATGTGTTTCATTATATTAAATCTTACATATATAGATGTTATATTTTATTTTTGAACTAGCAAAATTTATTAATTGTTTTAATCATAAAAAAATATTAGCTCAACTTGCAATATAGTGTGGATAATTATCTAGTATATATATATAACAAGTCATTCTTTACTTGATTACCTTCCAGGAAATGTTCTCCGGTGGAGGTGACACCTTGTCAACAGCTTTAGAATGGGCAATGTCAGAACTGATAAAGAACCCGAGAGTAATGGAAAAGGCTCAAAAAGAAGTGAGACAAGTGTTCGATGATATTCGAACTATTCCTGATGAAACAAATCTTCAAGATTTAAAATTCCTGAAGTTGATTATCAAAGAAACCCTAAGATTGCATCCCTCTGTAGCAATGATTCCAAGAGAGTGCAGGAAGAGATGTGAAGTTCATGGATATGGCATCGACGTAAAAAGTAAAGTATTGATTAATGCATGGGCAATTGGAAGAGATCCCAGTTACTGGAATGAGGCTGAGAAATTCTATCCAGAGAGATTCATCGATGTTTCTACTGATTTTAAGGGTAGCAGCTTTGAGTTCATACCATTTGGAGCTGGAAAGAGAATGTGTCCAGGCATTTCGTTTGCTATAGCCAATATTGAGTTTACACTTGCGCAGATGCTATACCATTTTGACTGGAAACCTGCTGATGGATTGGCACCTGAAAATCTTGACATGACTGAGTTTCTTGGGGGGACAGTCAAAAGAAAACGAGGTCTGGAGTTGATTCCCAGTTCATATCGCTCACTCGTCGGATAAAAATTGCTAAATTATTGTAGCGCTAAAATATGCTGTGATATAAAAGATTGTCTCGATTATGATTTTTATTAGTTATCTTATTATGTAATTAATGCCTGTAAGGTTTTCGTGTTACTTTATTAAACTATATTAAAAAACAATATGAATCCAGTTTTCATTTGAAACAGTGATGTTACCTGAGCGAGTGGAGAAGAATATTAATGGGAATTTCTTGCCGATTTTAATGAGAGAATAATCTTTTATTGGGAATTCCGCATTCGTCCAAAATCATCTAGAAAAATATAATTAGAGACGATTTTCTCAGGTAATAACTCCAAGAACTGGGTGTCTATTTCATGAAGGATTATGTATGTTTTTTAATTGCTGGATTGTTTTGGGTTCTTTACACTGTCAACGTCGTCACCCATTTGCAGTTCACAGACGAGGGAAGCGAAATTTGAGTGAAAGAGAATTTTGATTGTGTTTATAGCTAATTTCTCATCCTCTTTTCTTTTCTTTTCTTTTCTTCGGTTGAGATATGTATTTTAAAATTAAATATAGCTTAAATATAACAAGAAATGGACTTATATTCTGAATTGTTGAAGGCCTAAGTTATTTGGATTTATTGCATTTGTCTCCCTTACTCTTTGTTTTGGTTTAGACTAGTAATAGTTAGATTGCCCGCATGCACTATGTTGCGGGTTAAGTTAACAATTTTTATAACTATTAAAATTGAAGCAATTAATAGTTTTTACTAGTTAAAAAATAAAATATAACATCTATGTTAGGATTGTGTAATTGATGAAGAATAATCAGAGAGACAACAAAGGAGAGGGAGAGAATAGAATTTGAATTTTATTATATTTGTCACACTCATTGTTTGTTACAACAACCACTATTTATATACCTTGTATACTCTCTATTTTATAAATGATTATGTTATGTACAAACAATAAGTGCAAAATAAATTTTTTGGCACTATAGGAGTGAGAGGATCAACGGTTTTAATTTTGACTGAAGGTTTAAGCTCGATAACCACATCGTTATCAACAACTATATTTGTTGATTTGTTTTCATAGGTGTAAAAACCTCGGACTTCATAGTAAAGACCCTATATATAACTGCATCAGCAAAATGAGCAACATCTCTTGCTTTTGATGATCCTTGAATAGCTCCATCCTTTTAACAACAATGATTATGTTATGTACAAAAAATAAACGCAAAATAAAAATTAAATTCCAAATAGATGATAACATTTGTATTGCGAAAGAAACTGATACCAAAATAAAAGGGAAGGATGAGTTATAACAAAACAAAGAATAGAACAAATAATATATCTTGTTTGATTGTTGGATATACTTGAAAAGAAAATAAAAAAAATGTGCATGTATCATTTTCTTCTTTCAATGCAAATGAAAAAATATGCGCAAAAGAAAACACCTGCACCTGATTATTGCAGAAAACACAATTAAAATTGCTGACTTGTTTCTCAAATTTCAAAATCCATACACGACAAACTCGTGCTCGCATCAATGGATAGAAGGTGTAGTTTTTATTATCCTTAATTCGCACAGTCATATTCTTGCATAAAAAAATGTTACGTTGATAATAGAAAAATAGGATTGAAAAATTATATCCATAACAAAGAAAAACAAAAAATAAGAAAAAAGATAGACAACAACACATAAAAGAGTAAAAACTTGTGTGAAATGTGTAAAGCAAACATGACACACATATCATAATTAAACATAATTTTAAAATTTAAAACAAATTTAAGACTTGATGTTGAACCTATGAAAGAGCGATTAAACTGAAAGCACCATATACAGGATTTTGAGTAGCATTCCGAATGCTATAATATCAACTTTAGAAATTCATGGTCAATAATATATTTGTTCAATATTTTTTTTTTAGTTTTAGTTTTTTTTTTTTTGGTCGAAGATCTCAAAAAATATAAATTAAAGGCTCTTAGATAGACAAAAAAAAAAAAAGAGGGAGAAACCTAAATATTAAAAGAACAAAACGCTCTTGCAATTAAAAATCTAAGTAAACAACAAAAGAAAATAAGGAAAAAAAAACACCATAACCTCAAGTTGTAAATAATAACTTTATGGTCTTTGATCTCCAAACTCTGGTTTACAATAGCTTCTGACAACACCATCTGATATCAACATCTCCTCTTTCATACAGACTTGAGCATTAGCAACATCCAACCATCGTCTAAAGCTCTTTTTTCTCAGCCGCATCTCCTCCACGTCCTGGCCAAGCCAGCAGCGACAACACTAGCTACGGCAGACCAATACACAATTAATTTAAATAGTTTTTGTTTTTCACAATACGAACTGACAAACAGAAAAGTGTATAAAATAAAAGAGGGAGACTTTGGTTTTTTGCTTTTCGTTTTGCATAGGGAGAGACAGAGAAGGGTGTGTCGGCTGCAATTTTTAGAAATTGAAATGAAATGATGAGCTGAGGAATTTGGAGTGAATTTATTCAGTGCACTGAAATGACATTGAAATGCTAACCTTGTTGATTTGTCCACTATCTTCCTGACTGTTTCAATTTAATCTCGGCCATCAATTTCCTAATAATAATAATAATAATTTTAATCACTATGAAATTTTAATAGTATATGAAACAAGGTCTTTGAAATATTCTAGTAAATTCAATTTGATCCAATGATCTAGTAAAAAAATATGTTTGTTAGAGTAAAATTATACATTAAAAAAATAAATTTATGACTACCATAATTAATTATCCCATGAAGTAGATGGATCAAGCCTCTCTAGTACATAGATTAAATTTACTAATGTTTTTATCATCCTTAAAATTCACCTTAATCTAACTAGTTTAATCAAGCTTATTGGATGCATCTTTGAGATTCCTTACTCTTTTTGTAATTGACCAATTTAGAACTTTTAATAGATTGTTTGGTATAATTTAAAGGTGTTATACATGGAGAAGAAAAGTATAATATATGACAAACTATTATAATAAAAGTCATGCTCAAACTTTATTGTTTTACTTAGAGGACAAAATGGAAAAAACAAAATTTTCTAAATGGATGTAAAATGTTATGAACCATACATCTCTATACAAGATATTATTTGAGAATAAATAGAATATTTTTTTGAATTCTTCTAGGTGATGAATTCTCTATCATAGTAAAAGTCATGCTCAAACTTTATTGTTTTACTTAGAGGATAAAATGGGAAAACAAGAATTTTCTAAATGGATGAAAATGATATGAAACAGACATTTTTAAAATCCAAAGTTCTATACCATAAATATTAAGCGATTTAAAACCAATCTCAAAATTAAAAGAATAAGGACCTAAATGTATAATCAATTTCAATTGAATGACAACATTGAAATAAATCAAAACTTATATCATAGTAATCAGGACCACACAAAACAATCAACAAATCAGGTTCTGAAATGAACACACCATAAACAAATGGGAGTTTTGTGGACTTTAGCTTGGATGAGAGAGAAAAGGGGAAAAAAAGATCAATCAACTATCGTCACGTCTCTGACCACCTTATAACACCACACGCACCACCATGAGGAAGAATACATGACAGCTCAGTCGGTGAGACGCCGGATGAATATTTTTTAGCACCGCATGACGCAGCACGCGCCACTTGAATGGAGCATGAGACCGAAAACTATCAGCGCGTCCAACAGTACTCTAAAAAAAATAAAAATAAAAATAAAATTAAAAAATAGTAAATTATCTAACCACCCCTACAACTAACTCTTAGATTTTGTCATTTTTGAGTGCATATTCTTATTTATACATTTTCAATAAATGTGAAATTCCAGTAACACCCCGCTGGTAATTCTTGTTTTTTGTCTTATTATAGGATATTATGATTATTTTTACTCAGCATAAAAATATAAAAAATCAAAAATAACCCCGGGTAGGCAACTGTTTGTTCTGTTATGAGGAGTAAAATAGTAGTTTTACTGTGCAAAAATACCTTGAAAAGATAAAAATACCCCTAAACATTCTGGTAATGCCAACTGATCCCTGGAAAAGTCTAAAATACCCTTGTTCAAGACTAAAATTGAGGGGTAAAATTATAATTATACTATTACAATCCATAATAATTTGTATCTGTTTCTACAGTATTTATTGGATGCATATTTGAATTTTTTTTTACTCTTTTTATAATTGACCAATTTAAAACTTTTAATAAATTGTTAGGTATAGTTTACCGGTGTTATAGTAAAAGGAGTCACATGAAGAAGAAAAGTATAATATATGACAAACTTTATTGTTTTACTTAGAGGACATAATGGAAAAAACAAAATTTTATAAATGGATGAAAATTTTAAAAATATTTTTAATATAGAATACATGTTTTATCGCAAATTATTTTAATTAGCTTCATATTTGTTTTTTGCAAAAACAATTTCAATTATGAATATATTAAGATTATTATTTTTATTTTAATATTAATATATTAAAATTAAAAAAGAAATTAAAAATGTATCATTTTAAGGTTTTTTAAATAAAAGATAGTTTATAACCAAACACATGAAACTGTTTTTCATTAACCTCAAACTCAACCACAGTTTTAACCAAACATTTCAAAAATTATTTTGAACCATAGTTAAAAATGATTTTCATAAACTGCTTTTTTAAAACCCAAATCACAAAAGCAAAAGTAATATCAAACACACCTTAAGAAGGTGCTTGGGAGTGAGGTGTTACTAGAGATTGAGAAAATTTTGTTGTTTTTGGTGTTTGGTTAATATAAAGAAGTTAAAAAAATTACATGAGTCCCATCTCAAAAACTTTGTAAACTACGTTTCACGGAAAACAACAATTTTTCCATTTTTCAATGTACAAATATTAAATCAGACTGTTGTTTGTGGCTGTGTGAGAGGGCTGCAAAGAGGGGGGGATCTGAGGATTATATTTTCTTTTAAAAGTTTTTTTTATAAAAAATATTTTTTTAATATTAAAATAATTTAAAAATTAATTAAATAAATATATTAGAAAGAGATCACAATATAATTTTTGCTTCGCAATCCTAAGTTTATTTCAGATGATATTTTACTATATATTGTTCTGGGATCGCAGAGGCCTTCACGTATGAATTTATAGTTCGTGATGAAATTACAAGTAGTTTGATGAGAGAATAAAAACAAGTGTCTAATTTACTTGAATTATGAATCATATTTTATTATTATAATTATTAAATATTTAAAAAACAATATATATATATATAAAAAAAATAATTTCACATGTTGACAGCAATATAAAAACTTGATAACCAAACACATGAAACTATTTTTCATTAACCTCAAACTCAATCACAGTTTTAACCAAACGCTTCAATAATTATTTTGCACCACAGCTAAAAGTGTTTTTCATAAAACCATTTTCTTAAAATCTCAACTACAAAAGTAAAAACAATATCAAACTCACCCTACAAAACTCTCCTGGGCCGCATTCATTCTCTCTCTTTTGATGGATAAGAGCAAAGAAATAGCTCGAGACGTTTTTCCAGTTTTCTTTCAACCCGAAATAAATAAAAATACTTGCACAAATCTACTCAAAAATAGCCTTGATGAACCTAAAATTCTAGCCTTAAAAGTTGGATGTTTTGCAAGAACAGTATGCGTGAGACATATGCGCCAGCTGCACCTTCACAACTATTCGCATCTGCACGAGTCCACCACGCGCCACTGCTGCTCTTCATTCCTACAACTTCCAACAATTCTAGTAGCCTTCGAAGGTCTTTTGAATCCTTAACGTGTTGAGTTTTATTTATTTAAGACGTATTATTAGTATTTGAACTTATGATGATTTCCCCCCGCTAATGTGATTTTGCTATTGCTGCTTTGGATTTTTGCATGTCAATTGATTTCATTTTTTCATAACTTTGTAAATTCTACTTGTAATGAAGGGAGTTGATGCAGTCTGGTTGATGCAGTCTGGTTGAAGTTATTTTTTGAAAATATTTTTATTCAGAAATACATTAAAATAATAAAAAAAATTATTTTCTAAAAATTATTTTTATTATTGGCACATCAAAATGAACTAAAAAAATCATTTTTTTAATTTAAAGTAAAAAATAAAAATAAATTTTATTTTATTTTAAAAGCGTTTTTTTGAAACGCAATGTCAAACACCTTCTACATGTTGTAAATATTGATATAATATTCTTGCTTTCATGGATTTGTGTTTTTCTTGAACTCAAAATTGGTACAAGAATTATAAATCAAAGTTTATTGACTTTGTATGTGAATATTGATTTTTTAATTTTATATAGTTAAGAATCACTTGAAACTTAAAACCAGTCTTAATAATTGTAAATTTAAATTAATTTCTTTTATTTCAGGTTCGAACTATATAGTTATTAATATGATAATAATTAGAGATTTATATAATTATTAATTTTAAAACTTATAAAAATAATCGACATACACACATATAGATCCGGACAACCAAATTAATATGACTGATCGTAGGCGCAGTATTATAGATCGGAACAAGAGTTTTTTTGTTTCGACTAGTTAACAAGCCGCCAGCAGCAACACTACCTGAGGCCGACCAATACACAAAATGAAATTTAGACATTTAACATTTAAATAATGGAATACTAGCATATATAATAAGTATTTATCCAAACTTATAATTGATATAAAATTAAAGTCCTATCATACATGCTAATAATTAAAAACAATTATGCTTAAATTAAAATAAATAAAAAACTATGTATTTGTTGAAACAATTTAAACCAGGTAATTTAAACTAAAATATTTATTAACATAATGAAGTATGCTCTATGCTTTTAACCTCATGAGTTCAAAACTTAAGGTCAAGATCATATCTAGAAAACAATTTAATTATTTTTTAGTACAAAGATTAATATAGGAGTTTTGTTTTTAAATTTCTCTTGTTTTCAATGTTATCTAAGATTAATTTATATCGTTGCAGGCAATACAACCATAAGAATCAAATAATCTAACAATTTTGTAAGCTACTAACTAACTGATTAAGGAAAATTAAAGCAAGAAATAGCTTAAAAATGAAGATATTTGTATATGAACTAGGGGTGAGTATTTTCAATTTGATTCGGTTTTTATCAATAAAAACAACCAAACCGGAAAAAAAAAACAGAACTGCTCAGACCCGGTTTAAACTAATCGGTTTTGGTTCGGTTTGTTTTTTTAGCAAAAAAACAAAAAACAAATTGGTTTTTTTTGCATTTTTTTTACTTTAACCAAGTTTTCCTTATCCCATTTAACCAGATAAAAGTAAACCAAAAAAATTGAACTAAACTGAAATAATAATAAAAAATATAGCATATTTTGGTTTAATTTGAACCGGTTCGGTTTTGATTTACTGGTTTTTTACTCCAAAAACCGAACCGGACCAGACCGGAACTTAAAAAAAATCTAATTGGTTTAATAAGGTTTTTTTTTCCAATTAAATTTTTATTATTTTCTAGGTTTAATCGATTTTCAACTTTTATAATCGATCAAAAGAAAAGGATTCGAGTGACTGATGGACAAGCCATTTTGAAAGGGAAGGGGGAATCACTAGAGACAGAAAAAATTTAGCTGGCTTGCTGGTATGATGGTATTGTTTTTAAAATATTTTTAAAAAAAATTAAATTAAAATTATATTTTTTATTTTGAAAAAATATTTTTAACATCATTATATTAAAATATCTAAAGGCATAAAAAACAATTAATTTAAATAATTTTTGTTTTTCAAAATACAAAGTGACAAACAGAAACGTGTCTATGAAATAAAAGAGGGAGACTTTGGTGTTTTGCATAGAGAGAGGCAGAGAAGTGTGTGTAGGCTGCAATTTTTAGAAATTGAAATGAAATGAAGAGCTGAGGAATTTGGAGTGAATTTATTTAGTGCACTGAAATTACATTGAAACCTTATTGATTTGTCCACTACTCTCTGTTCTTGTTTGATACTGTATTTTAAAAGTATTTTTGAAAAATATTAAAAAAGATTTTTTTTTTATTTTTTATTTTAAGTTAAAAAAAATTAGTGTTTTTAGATCATTTTCATATAATTATGTCAAAATAATGTTTTTAAAATATCGTTTTGATATATTTTTGAATGAAAAATATTTTCAAAAACAACTTCAACTCACTCCCAAACAAACACTTTAATTAATCATTTTTGAGATTCCTTGAGTTCCATGGAGAAAGAAAAGTATAATATATGACCATAAAAGTCATTTTCAAACTTTATTGTTTTACTTAAAGGACAAAATAGAAAAAAACAAGAATTTTCTAAAGAGATGAAAATGATATGAAATAGACATCTCAATACAAGATATTAGTCGAGAACCAATATTTCGAGATGATAAATCCTCTCTTGATCAATCTTTATACAGTTTATGTTATACCCAATATTTATCTCTTTGTTACGTCAATTAAGGTAATTTGTAACAAGATTAAAGCATAACATTTTCGAGCTTTTTATGCTAGTTAGTTTCAGAGTACATGTCTTATGACAAACACTTATATATTAATTTCAGACCCAAGGGGTCCTGGTGTGAGTGGTGAGGGCGCTCTCATCCCTTAAGAGAGGTCAGGGGTTCAAACCTTCCTCTTGTATGGAGCCGGTCATTTGGGGAGCACTTTCACCCCTTTGGGGCCCACCCGGTGTGAACGTGGATTAGTCTGGGCTAGCGCTTGGGACACCGCGTGGTTTATACCAAAAATATATTAATTTCAGAGATTTCTTATATCCCAACTTATAAGAACAATTGTTTTCTTTCATAAATGAAATAACATAATATATATCAATCTCTACGACTCTAATAAGATTTTAATATTTAAGAGTGCATCGATCAATAATATTTTAGAAATAATATTTTAATGCAATAAAAATCCAATAATTATAACAACTTTATAATTTTTTTTGCAAATTATTTGTATCTCATACATTTTATAAGGAACAAGAATCCAAAACACTTGAATTCTCGTGTCGACCCATGTTCAATGAATATCATAATGATATACTTCACTAGAAGAACTTGAGAGTGACTGGCATCCCAAACAGTTGCCTGAGGCATCAACTACATCAATTCCGTTTTCGTGGTGCACTGTTTCTCTTTGCCTGCTGCTTTGGCATTTATTTCAATATCACTATCGATTAATTAGTTTGTTTGTGCATATTTTGTAGAGTCTCCGACGGGCATGTGAGCATCAAAGACATTATAATTAACTTCGCAACCAATATTTGAAGTGGTGGGTTTCTAACTCACGCGACATCTGTGTCAACTTTGTCTGATATTGGTGTTAAAAAATCAACGCAGCTAAAAATTTAAACTTGTTAGGTGATGTTCTAGAATATCATTTGTTTTATTCTTTAACACATTTTTTCTAGTGAAAACCTTTTAAAGTTGAAACTACATGTCCATACTAACTTGTGCTTTATTTTTATTAAATAGAAGGGGGATAGTGAGATTCGAACTCGTGACCGTTGGGTAAACAAGACTCTGATATTATGATAAAAAATCATCTCATCTAAAAGTTTTAAGTTATTAAATAAAATCTCATGATATAATTTATATTATTTTCTAACAACTTATACTTTAAAATTTTACTTGTCCCGTACAGTCTAATCTTATCTCCTGATTAAATGAAACATTGTGATTTTATCATGAGCTTATCCATAATGCCAAATCTACTTGTGACATTAGCCAAGCCAGATGCAATGTATGGACAGATCGATGTATTATTTCCTTCCAGTTTGCTTTATGATATAATAATAATAATAATAATAATAATAATAATGTATTTTCGGACTTGACTCGAAGGTTTTACACTGATAATCTACTATAATACGGCAACTGTGCTGGTGAAGGCGACGGTTCCTCCAATGGTTGCTGCCGAGGATAGCATCACATCTGTGATCGTTTTCTGTCCATGGCGTCACACCGATACAAGGAGCCAGGCACAATCTCCTCTGTATTGGATTTTATATAAAGGGATTTTTTAAAGTCAAGATTTGGCCGTCAACATCGACAGACACTTGCGCAGTTGCGCTCGAGATAGACAATCGAGTGCTTTGAGACCTTTTTCTGCCGGGTTCGATGTACTCAAGAGGAATACGTTTCTCGTCTGAGAGCTCATAACGTTATCTGGTATGTCTTCTTTTCTTCTTTCCTCTCATAATGTAA
Organism: Salix caprea; assembly: GCA_964035475.1. Lineage (NCBI taxonomy): Eukaryota > Viridiplantae > Streptophyta > Magnoliopsida > Malpighiales > Salicaceae > Salix > Salix caprea. The sequence goes on along the minus strand of OZ037749.1, from coordinate 4,894,213 downwards.
ACAACCCGGCCCGGCTAACCAGACGGCATTGCACCAGCTAGTGATCCGGCCCCGTGCTGTTGATCCGTTTACTGAATCTAGTTTAATTAATGTTATGGTTAACCCGAACTCACTTTTCTAATGAATTTGAATACAAATCTAACAAATATCGATGCTTTGGAGAAAGAAGCAAATGAATTAGACATTGAATTCATAAATTATTATTATTATTTTCATGATCAATTTTATCTGCAATTTACCACGAAAACGGAACTTTTAAAAATATTTTTAATATAGAATACATGTTTTATCTCAAATTATTTTAATTAGCTTCATATTTTATTTTTTGCAAAAACAATTTCAATTATGAATATATTAAGATTATTATTTTTATTTTAATATTAATATATTAAAATTATAAAAGAAATTAAAAATGTATCATTTTAAGGTTTTTTAAATAAAAGATAGTTTATAACCAAACACATGAAACTGTTTTTCATTAACCTCAAACTCAACCACAGTTTTAACCAAACATTTCAAAAATTATTTTGAACCATAGTTAAAATGATTTTCATAAACTGCTTTTTTAAAACTCAAATCACAAAAGCAAAAGTAATATCAAACATACCTTAAGAAGGTGCTTGGGAGTGAGGTGTTACTGGAGATTGAGAAAACTTTGTTGTTTTTGGTGTTTGGTTAATATAAAGAAGTTAAAAAAGATTACATGAGTCCCATCTCAAAAACTTTGTAAACTCCGTTTCACGGAAAACAACAATTTTTCCATTTTTCAATGTACAAATATTAAATCAGACTGTTGTTTGTGGCTGTGTGAGAGGGCTGCAGAGAGGGGGGGATCTGAGGATTATATTTTCTTTTAAAAGTTTTTTTTATAAAAAATATATTTTTAATATTAAAATAATTTAAAATTAATTAAATAAATATATTAGAAAGAGATCACAATATAATTTTTGCTTCGCAATCCTAAGTTTATTTCAGATGATATTTTACTATATATTGTTCTGGGATCGCAGAGGCCTTCACGTATGAATTTATAGTTCGTGATGAAATTACAAGTAGTTTGATGAGAGAATAAAAACAAGTGTCTAATTTACTTGAATTATGAATCATATTTTATTATTATAATTATTAAATATTTAAAAAACAATATATATATATATATATATATATAAAGTAATTTCACATGTTGACAGCAATATAAAAACTTGGTAACCAAACACATGAAACTATTTTTCATTAACCTCAAACTCAATCACAGTTTTAACCAAACGCTTCAATAATTATTTTGAATCATAGCTAAAAGTGTTTTTCATAAAACTATTTTCTAAAAATCTCAACTACAAAAGTAAAAACAATATCAAACTCACCCTACAAAACTCTCCTGGGCCGCATTCATTCTCTCTCTTTTGATGGATAAGAGCAAAGAAATAACTCGGGACGTTTTTCCAGTTTTCTTTCAACCCAAAATCGATAAAAATAATAACACAAATCTACTCAAAAATAGCCTTGATGAACCTAAAATTCTAGCCCTAAAAGTTGGATGTTTTGCAACACAGTAGAGGTGCGTGAGACATATGCGCCAACTGCACCTTCACAACTATTCGCATCTGCACGCGCCCACCACGCGCCACTGCTGCTCTTCATTCCTACAACTTCCAACAATTCTAGTAGCCTTCGAAGATCTTTTGAATCCTTAACGTGTTGAGTTTTATTTATTTAAGACGTATTATTAGTATTTGAACTTATGATGATTTCCCCCCGCTAATGTGATTTTGATATTGCTGCTTTGGAATTTTGCATGTCAATTGATTTCATTTTTTCATAACTTTGTAAATTCTACTTGTAATGAAGGGAGTTGATGCAGTCTGGTTAATGCAGTCTGGTTGAAGTTATTTTTTAAAAATATTTTTATTTAGAAATACATTAAAATAATAAAAAAATTTATTTTTTAAAAATTATTTTTATTATTGGCACATCAAAATGAACTAAAAAAACTATTTTTTTTTAATTTAAAGTAAAAAATAAAAATAAATTTTATTTTATTTTAAAAACATTTTTTTGAAACGCAATGTCAAACACCTTCTACATGTTGTAAATATTGATATAATATTCTTGCTTTCATGGATTTGTGTTTTTCTTGAACTCAAAATTGGTACAAGAATTATAAATCAAAGTTTATTGACTTTGTATGTGAATATTGATTTTTTAATTTTATATAGTTAAGAATCACTTGAAACTTAAAACAAGTCTTAATAATTGTAAATTTAAATTAATTTCTTTTATTTCAGGTTCGAACTATATAGTTATTAATATGATAATAATTAAAGACTTATATAATTGTTAATTTTAAAACTTATAAAAATAATCGACATACACACAAATAGATCCGGACAACCAAATTAATATGACTGATCGTAGGCGCAATATTATAGATCGGAACAAGAGTTTTTTTGTTTCGACTAGTTAACAAGCTGCCAGCAGCAACACTACCTGAGGCCGACCAATACACAAAATGAAATTTAGACATTTAACATTTAAATAATGGAATACTAGCATATATAATAAGTATTTATCCAAACTTATAATTGATATAAAATTAAAGTCCTATCATACATGCTAATAATTAAAAACAATTATGCTTAAATTAAAATAAATAAATAAAACTATGTATTTGTTGAAACAATTTAAACCAGGTAATTTAAACTAAAATATTTATTAACATAATGAAGTATGCTCTATGCTTTTAACCTCATGAGTTCAAAACTTAAGGTCAAGATCATATCTAGAAAACAATTTAATTATTTTTTAGTACAAAGATTAATATAGGAGTTGTGTTTTTAAATTTCTCTTGTTTTCAATGTTATCTAAGATTAATTTATATCGTTGCAGGCAATACAACCATAAGAATCAACTAATCTAACAATTTTGTAAGCTACTAACTAACTGATTAAGGAAAATTAAAGCAAGAAACAGCTTAAAAATGAAGAGATTTGTATATGAACTAGGGGTGAGTATTTTCGATTTGATTCGGTTTTTATCAATAAAAACAACCAAACCGAAAAAAAATTAAAAAAAAGAACTGATCCAGACCCGGTTTAAACTCACCAGTTTTGGTTCGGTTTGTTTTTTTAGCAAAAAAACAAAAAACAAATTGGTTTTTTTTTGTATTTTTTTTACTTTAACCAAGTTTTCCTTATCCCATTTAACCAGATAAAAGTAAACCAAAAAAATTGAACTAAACTGAAATAAAAAAAAAATATAGCATATTTTTGTTTAATTTGAACCGGTTTGGTTTTGATTTACTGGTTTTTTACTCCAAAAATCGAACCGGACCGGAACTTAAAAAAAATCTAATTGGTTTAATAAGGGTTTTTTTCCAATTAATTTTTTATTATTTTCTAGGTTTAATCGATTTTCAACCTTTATAATCGATCAAAAGAAAAGGATTCGAGTGACCTATGGACAAGCCATTTTGAAAGGGAAGGGGGAATCACTAGAGACAGAAAAAAATTAGCTGGCTTGCTGGTATGATGGTATTGTTTTTAAAATATTTTTTAAAAAAATTAAATTAAAATTATATTTTTTATTTTTAAAAAATATTTTTAACATCATTATATTAAAATATCTAAAGGCATAAAAAACAATTAATTTAAATAATTTTTGTTTTTCAAAATACGAAGTGACAAACAGAAACGTGTCTATGAAATAAAAGAGGGAGACTTTGGTGTTTTGCATAGAGAGAGGTAGAGAAGAGTGTGTAGGCTGCAATTTTTAGAAATTGAAATGAAATGAAGAGCTGAGGAATTTGGAGTGAATTTATTTAGTGCACTAAAATGACATTGAAACCTTATTGATTTGTCCACTACTCTCTGTTCTTGTTTGATACTGTATTTTAAAAGTATTTTCGAAAAATATTAAAAAAGATTTTTTTATTTTATTTTATTTTAAGTTAAAAAAATTAGTGTTTTTAGATCATTTTCATATAATTATGTCAAAATAATGTTTCTAAAATATCGTTTTGATATATTTTTTAATGAAAAACATTTTCAAAAACAACTTCAACTCACTCCCAAACAAACACTTTAATTAATTATTTTTGAGATTCCTTGAGTTACATGGAGAAAGAAAAGTATAATATATGACCATAAAAGTCATGTTAAAACTTTTAATAAATTGTTAGGTATAGTTTACCGGTGTTATAGTACAAGGAGTCACATGAAGAAGAAAAGTATAATATATGACAAACTTTATTGTTTTACTTAAAGGACAAAATAGAAAAAACAAGAATTTCTAAAAAGATGAAAATGATATGAAATAGACATCTCAATACAAGATAATATTCGAGAACCAATACTTCTAGGTGATAAATCCTCTCTTGATCAATCTTTATACAGTTTATGTTATACCCAATATTTATCTCTTTGTTACGTCAATTAAGGTAATATTCGAGAACCAATACAAGATAATATTCGAGAACCAATACTTCTAGGTGATAAATCCTCTCTTGATCAATCTTTATACAGTTTATGTTATACCCAATATTTATCTCTTTGTTACGTCAATTAAGGTAATATGTAACAAGATTAAAGCATAATATTCTCTATATAAAATAACTAGTGATCTAAAATGTAAGGATCACTTACACAATCTTGATTTCGAGCTTTTTATGCTAGTTAGTTTCAGTGTACATGTCTTATGACAAACACCTATATATTAGTTTCAGAGATTTCTTATATCCCAACTTATAAGAACAATTGCTTTCATTCATAAATGAAAGAACATAATATATATCAATCTTCACGACTCTAATAAGATTTTAATATTTAAGAGTGCATCGATCAATAATATTTTAGAAATAATGTCTTAATGCAATAAAAATCCAATAATTATAATTTCTTTTGCAAATTATTTGTATCTCATAGATTTTATAAGGAACAAGAATCCAAAACACTTGAATTCTCGTGTCGACCCAGGTTCAATGAATATCATAATGATATACTTCACTAGAAGAACTTGAGAGTGACTGGCATCCCAAACAGTTGTCTACAAAAGGAGGGGATTTGCTCTGCAATTTCATCACACATCCGACTACAAATCCCCTATCAATAATTAATAATATTTATTTATCTGTTCTCTCAATGGAGCAGCTGCTGCCCTCTTTCCCTGTTCTTATAACCATCCTTCTATTCATCTCCATTTTCTGGGCACGAACGAAACTGAGCGGAAGCAACGAGTCGAGTCCAAACCCACCTCCTGGGCCATGGAAATTGCCCTTCATTGGAAACCTTCACCAGCTACTTCATCCTCTTTTCCACCATCGCCTGAGGGACTTGGCAAAGAAATTCGGACCGGTCATGCAGCTTCAAATCGGTGAAGTTTCCACTGTTATTATTTCTTCACCAGAAGCAGCGAAAGAAGTGTTGAAAACACAGGACATCAACTTTGTTGACAGGCCTCAGCTCCTTGTTGCAAGCATCCTGTTCTACAACAGTAAGGGCTTTGGATTTGCACCATATGGCGATGACTGGAGAGAACTGAGAAAAAATTCCGTACTAGGGATGCTTTCTGCCAAACGTGTACGATCATTCAAATCGATCAGGGAAGAAGAGGTATCAGATTTTATCGGTTCCATTCGCGCAAAAGAGGGGTCTCCGATCAACCTTAGCCGGATGATATTTTCTTTAGGAAATGGCATCACTGCGAGAGCGAGCATCGGTAAGAAATGCAAAACCCATGAAGCTTTCTTACCAATTATTGACGAATTGATGCAGGCACTTGGAGGTTCGAATATGACCGATGCATTCCCTTCCTCCAGATTAATTCACATGGTCAGTCGGGTCAGGTCCAGACTCGAAAGAATGCATAGAAAAGCAGATGAGATTCTTGATAGCATCATCTCCGAGCGCAGAGCAAACTCCGGTTTGGCGTCGAAGATGGGCAAGAACGAAGCGGAGGATCTTCTCGATGTTCTTTTGAATCTTCAAGACCATGGAAACCCTGAATCCCAATTAACAACAAGCAATATCAAAGCAATCATCCTGGTTAGTATATATAATCAACTATACGGCTAAGAGTTTATTGTTTATAAGTTATTTTGACTTTTCTTACATAATAATATAATTTATATATCGAATCTTATCTAATATTTTAAATTTGTAGGTAAGATGATTTTTTATATGGTAATAGAGTTTTGTTGATATTTAAATTTCATCATCCTTATTCTATTTAATAAAAATTAAACACAATATAGAATAAGATTGTGCAAGTTTCAAGCCTAACTTGAGGGGTGGGGGTATCCTAGGACCTCACCTAAAAGCTTAACGCATTGTGGTTTCACTTTGTCCATATATCATTGTGGATTTCAAAAGTAAAATTACTATTTCACTCCTCGGGTTGAAAAATTTAATCTCGGAACTAGGGGTATTTTGGACATTTCTAGGAGACATGTGTGGTATTTTAAAATTATTTGGGATTTTCTGGTATTTTCTGTTTTAATTTGACAGTGAAACTACCAATTTACTCCTTGGAATTGATGAAAAGACGAGGGACAGTTAGGGGTATTATAGCTTTTTCACATATTCATGCAAAGTAAAACTACAAAAATACCCTCTGAAAAGACAAAAACGAAGGCCTAGCACTGGGAGCATTGTGGTACTTTTATTTCTGGTCTTTTCATGTCTATCGTTGGGTACAAGGGTATATAGATAGTCCTACATTTTTTATTATATTTTTGAATTTTCTGTAGGCACGTTGTACAGACATGCCACAAGTTTTTCACCTGCATGCCCCTATCAGGCGGCCCATGCGGTGTCTATATATGGTGTAAAATGTTTGGTCATCGTGTCACCGAGTGCCGCCATTTTCTCTTCCTCTTGTTACATTGCGTGTGAAGGTCGTCGGTAAATTGCTGGTGCATAATTTTTTGTTTCCCCCCTCTTTTTGCTCTCTTGCCGCTGAAAAACACATGGTAGTCCTTCATGTTTATAGTTGTTTTATTTCAGTCCATGTTCTTTTGATTTTGATTTTATTCTTGATTTCTTCAATTTGAAATTTAGATTATTTTCAATTGTATCCTTCTATTGAAACTGATTATATACGTTGGTTTTCATTTCAGTTTTTATTCTTTTGATTTTGGTTTGTTTTTTGTTCCTTTAATTTTTCAGTATGCATGTTTTAATTTTGTCCTTTAATTGAAATTAGTCATATATGCTACTTTTCATTTTGGTCCTTATTTTTTTGATTTTTCAACAAAATTACATTGCATTTTTTTTTAAATCCCTTTATTTGTTTCGGTCCCAAGGTTTTTATTTTTTAAAATTTTATCATTTGATTAGAATTAATTATATATTTTATTTTTCATTTCGGCTATTATTCTTTGAAATTTTTATTTTGTATTAATTCCTTTGGTTTTCCTTTGGTTTTTTCGATCCTTTTTGGACAATGCTTATTTTTTTTACTCGTATTTATGCATCTATGCTTTTAGTTTTTGTTTTTAATATTTATCGTTTATTTTTTTTTAGGATTTTATTTTGATTCAGTTCAGTTCTGAAATTTTAATTTATGTTGGTGATCATTTTAAAATTAGTATGTCTCCCTTTTTGGTGTTTTCTGTTATCTTAATTTGCTCTTCAAATCAGATGATTTTATGGTTTCATTGAATGCGCAATAATAATGATAATTTTATTTATTGTTATTCTTTAGGACAATTTAATGATTTTAATTGATTGGGCAGTAATGTTGATAATAATTTTAATTGTTATATTCATGATAATGATGACAACTTAGGAATGAATTTTCAATGATGTTTTTTTTGTTGTGAAGATAGAAAATGAGCTACTTATTTTTGTTCTTTAGTTATTGTAGGGGTTTTTATAATTTATATTTTGTTTATTGTATTTAATTTAAATTAGAATATAAAATGAATTAATCCTAATATAGTGAATTTAATAATTCAAGTATTCGAATATTCTTGTTTTTTTAATGATAATGATATATATATATATATATATATATATATAACAAGTCATTCTTTACTTGATTACCTTTCAGGAAATGTTCACCGGTGGAGGTGACACTTCGTCAACAGCTTTAGAATGGGCAATGTCAGAACTGATAAAGAACCCGAGAGTAATGGAAAAGGCTCAAAAAGAAGTGAGACAAGTGTTCGATGATATTCGAACTATTCCTGACGAAACAAACCTTCAAGATTTAAAATTCCTGAAGTTGATTATCAAAGAAACCCTAAGATTGCATCCCTCTCTAGCAATGATTCCAAGAGAGTGCAGGAAGAGATGTGAAGTTCATGGATATGGCATCGACGTAAAAAGTAAAGTTTTGATTAATGCATGGGCAATTGGAAGAGATCCCAGTTACTGGAATGAGGCTGAGAAATTCTATCCAGAGAGATTCATCGATGTTTCTGCTGATTTTAAGGGTAGCAGCTTTGAGTTCATACCATTTGGAGCTGGAAAGAGAATGTGTCCAGGCATGTCGTTTGCTATAGCCAATATTGAGTTTGCACTTGCTCAGATGCTATACCATTTTGACTGGAAACTTGCTGGTGGATTGAAGCCTGAAAATCTTGACATGACTGAGTCTTTCGGTGGCACAGTCAAAAGAAAACGAGGTCTGGAGTTAATTCCCATTTCATATCTTTCACTCGTCGGATAAAAATTGCTAAATTATTGCACTTGAGGTGGTGGACTAGCTGGGGAAGGTTTGTTCCCTTTCTCCTTTTGGACATTTCTGTCACCGCGTTGTATTTTATTTGCTTATGGGACTTGCAAGATGTTCAGTAGATTCGGGGATTAGTCGTGATGTGTGTAAGCTGGCCCAGACACCCCGATTACCAAAAAAATATTGCTAAATTATTGTAGCGCTGAAATAAAAGATTGTCTCAATTATGATTTTTATAGTTATCTTATTATGTGATTAATGCATGTAAGGTTTTTGTGTTGCTTTATATGCATTATATTAATGTATTTATTAAACTATATTAAAAAAATAATATGAATCAAGTAAAAAAATGATGTGATTCATATGAATAAAATAATGTTCATAACTTAAAGAGATTGTTTAGGTTATTATTGAGGCATGTTCTTTTCCTTGATTTTATTAGCTCAAGACTTTGTGTTAGGTTAGCATCCAAAAAAAATAATCAAATACCTATGAATTGTTAGTATAAATCATATTCTGAGATATCACTTAATAGCTTAAGCTTTTAGTTGAAATTGTTTCTTAACATGATATCAGAGCCTTGTTGACTCAGCAATCACAAATTCAAATCTCACCACCCTCATTTTATTTGATAAAAATGAAGCACAAGGTAAAGTAGGTTTGTGCAAGTTTCAAGTCCAAAAAGCTTTCATTTGAAAGGATATGTTAGAGAATAATATAAATTATATTCTAGAATCTCACTTAATAGTTTAAGATTTTTGGTGAGATGATTTCTTTACATCGAGCCAATTAATGGGTTAATGTAGAGGTTGTATCCCTAAAATCGTCTAGAAAAATATAATTAGAGACTCCTCTTTTTTTTCGTGATATAATTTGAAAAAAATATCAAAAGAAAGTAGCTTTCATTTGGAACGGTTATGTTACCTGAGCGAGTGGAGAAGAATATTAATTGGTATTTCTTGCCGATTTTAATGAGAGAATAATCTTTTATTGGGTGTCTATTTCATGCAAAATTATATATGTTTTCCACACGTGCCATCAATATCACCTAATAGACCCTAAGATTGTTAGCTCCGATAACACTTGATAATGTACGTACCAAGCTCATCTGGGATGGTAATGGATATCCATGGGTTATGTTTTTTATATCTATTTTCTATTTATAATCTATCAATTAAAAGATTTAGGTATCCATATGCTATTCATCAAGTTTTGGGTATCAATGTGAATATTTATTATACAACTATGATTTATTATTCATAAGAAATAAAATAATGTATGCATGTATCAAGTAAGATTTGGATTGGTTTTGTCGATAATTATTTCTTATTCATTACTCATTAGGTAAGGTAGCTATAAAAAGAATAACACATCTTTTTTGGTCGATTCATATTGTATCCATCAAGTTTGGATTAAGTTATCCTACATGAGACGTAAAATTATGGTGGGTTGTGATAAAAACCTAGGTATCTAGACTTGACGACCTATATGATAAATGACAACTTATTGGACTAATAGTTTGTTTCTTTTTGCAGCCATCAATACTTTTTTTTTAATTCGAAGAAATCTTATTCTCTGGAAAATATATGTTATGAGTCTAGGTGAACGAGTAAAACCTCAACTATTTTAAGCTCTTACAAGAGGTGCATGCCCTGACTCATTCTCGAAACTTACTATGTAGATCTCAAGTTCTTTGTCATCAGACTATGCCCGCGGGAACCTTGCAGCCAAAATTATGGTTGGACATAAAAATGAACTAAGCTTAAATATAACAAGAAATAGACTTTTATATTCTCAATTGTTGAAGGCATTAGTTAATAAGCAATTAATCTTGTGATAACGTATTTTTTACCCCTGATTTTTCTACATATTTTAAAGTGATATATATATATATATATATATATATATATATATATATATATATATATATATATATATATAGTAAATACGATTCAATTATTAGCATTGTTTTAAATAATTTTGATAATAAAATAGAAAAAAGAAAACATTCATGGAGTACAACAAGAAGAAAAAAAGATAGAGTACGGGCTGAAAAATAATAGGGGAAGAATATGCGTAAAAGGAAAAGAAAAATAAGATGGAGGATCAAACAAGTTTGAAAAATTATTAAAAACATATCCTACAAATTAAGAGGGGAAAATTTAAATAATTTGGAATCCATAACCAAGAAGGAAATAATATAAAGTCTGTAACATTATTTTCCAGTTTAATTTTCGTATTTTACAAAAGAACCTAGACAATATAAATTGGAGTCACTCTGATAGACAAAAGAATGATACTCTTACAAAATAAAGTAATAAACTATCAAAAACCCTAGCATAAGAAAAGGAATAAAAACAGCCAGCCAACTTTGAAGTTTTTGATGAACTCCCATTAATATTACACAGAAAATGTCTGTTTCTTCCCGTTCCAGACACCTGAATCGCAATAAAAAACAGGAAGAAGGGTTGGTCGACCAAAGCTAAGCCCAGAACAAGTTGAAAGTAACAGGTTAGCCGTCAGCCTTTGAATACACTAGGTCCAATCGTGCGTGACAAGGTACACACTAAAACTGACCAGCCTGTACACGAACAAAACCACCAAATTCATGTCTATTCGACCTCAGATTTGCAGAGACGGAGAGGGTAACATGGAGATGGATGGAAAAACCATTGGCAGCAAAAACAATGGCTGTCGGGATAACAGGTTTATTCACCAGAAAGTAACAAAATTGGACGAAGATCTCGCCCTCAGTAGCAGGAGTAACCACAGAAAGAGGCATCACATGTATTGAAGGAATATAAATTACAGTAATCAACAAAAGGAGGAAACAGACCTCATCCTCAATATAAACATCGGTATGGTGTCAGCTCTCTATAGGAAGAGGATGTTATTTAATTGCAGTAGAATTTGCATTAATATAACTCAACCAACCTTTCTAATGCTAACCTTAAAGTTTTTGAGGATGTTATTTAGTATATCCTACCTCCATGTCCTCCTCTATATCAACACCAGGCAGAAGCAGAGATCAAATTCCTATCTTTCCATCCCAAGAGCATAGCTCCATCAATTTCCACCAATGTATAATGCTCTGAGTAACACCTTAGCAGGCTCCTTATCACGGAGTTTAAGTAGGAGCTCAACGGCCATTGCTGGAAACCTGCCATCGTGAATCTAGACTTCCATTTGCGGAGGAGCTCGTGGCGCTCCTCCCTCTCCTTCCCCTCACAAGCGATGACATTAACAATATCCCTTGCTAGGCAATGCTGCTCCACGCTAATGCGCTCCTTCTGGTCCCTTGGCAGTCTGACATCAATGGACTCGAAAATTGCCAAGTAATAGTTTAGAGTTTCTACAAACCGGGTGAGGAAAGGGGTTGTGTTCGTATTAGATTCTTGCTCCATCAACGTGACCACCTTGGGATTGAGCGATTTGATCATTCGAAGCAGGCTATCTCTTGGATTGTTCACATCAACACTCTCATCAGGAGTGTGGTGGAGCTCCAAGGGAAAGTTTACAGCGAGAGCCTCTCCAGGCCTAACATCAAACATCTCCTTCGTCACATCCGGAGCAAAAACTGGTACTCCATGGAACTCTATGGGGATATTAAATTTCTCAGAAAATGCAGTCAACTGTCTCGCAACTGCCTCTAACCCGTCACCACGGGCATATTTAGAAACAGGGTCATCAATACCTGTGATACGCACATGTGGAGCCCCACTTGGTCTGGATGCAAGAGCTTGAAGGAGAGTCATCCACTGCGTTCCCTGAGCAATGTGGAAGTCTATTATATGGATGCGGTCCTCATTTTTGCATGCTTCGGCAATGGCTCCATTGGCTGCCATGTAACCAAACTTCAGGTAGGGGCAGATTTCATACAGGATGTGCATGTAAGACAGCAAGTCCTTGCCTTCTGGTTCCTTGCACCTAAGGGTATGATAAATATTAGTACCTGATGACTCCTTCCTTGCTACCAATCCCTCTACCAAGTATGCACCAAGACGCTGGATTGGCTCTCCACTGATAGACACCACACTTCTGGCCTTCTCAATCAACTTATCAAAATCATTCACCTTGTTTTCATCAATAGCTTTGGCACATGCAATCAACAACTGCTTCAGATCTCCGGATGGAATGCCGTGCAAAGGTACTTCTTCCATTTCCTTTTGGTGTTTCTCAACATGGGCACCTTCACCAAACTGCCTCTGCCTTGAAACAAAAGAGGTCTGAGTCTGAATAACATGAGAACCCTGGCGCTCCTGGCTCCAGACCCTAGGTTTCTGATCAGATGTCTGTGGCCTGCTAGTTTTCCCCGAGGAAATATATGGTCTGTTTACTTCTTCATCGTCGTCTGGCCCCATTAGAGTAGTCTCCAATTTCAGCAACGCGAGTTTTATGTTCTGGCTAGAACTTGCATCTTGCAACAATGAAGTGCCACCAGAAAAGATCTGTAGACTTTCTTGTTGACAGTCCACAGAAGGGTTCAGCCCACTAAAATAACTACTGGATTCACCTGAGAGATTCTCTGTGGAGCTGTGGCGGTCCTGGCTGTCACTTAACGTAGCTGCATATGTATCACAATCATATTGAGTTGAGAAGGGCGAGCTGGTTGAATTTCCTATATCTAATTTCAATGAACCAAACAACCTATTAGGCATGGAAGGAACAGACGGATAAGAAGATGGGTAGGATAGGGCCGCGCCAGTGACACCGTATCCAAAATACTGGTGTGATTCCATCCTATATGTTGTTCTTCTAGCAACACAGAAGGAGATTGGCTAGGCTCTGTTGTGAGCAATTGAAGGCAGCTTGACAACTCTCTTGGGAGAACTCAAACTTGTTTATCTTTAGTGAAAAATATGCATCAGCCTGGTAAGAAAATAAAAGGAACACGAATGAACATCTAAGTCAGTCTATTTTGGTTACAAGACAACTCCATATTAATCAAATGTCTAAACTGTAAACATTTAAGGTACAATAAAACATCAGAGATAGATCAAGACAAATATCGTTTTTTTTAAAAAAAAAAAAAAAAAAACAGATAGAGACAGAATCGAACCAAAAAAGCCGTAGTACAAAAGAATTTTCATTATCAACATCCATAATCCAACTGATGCATTTCTAATGACTTCTATGATGTTCCTAATTCTAAAATACATAGAAGAAGATTCAAACTTTCTTGCTGAACACTCTTGCGGAATCAATAAGCTTTATCTCTGTGCAGGGTTTCTCCAATTTCTTTGCCCTCTCCAAGGCAATATTGGAAAGTGAAATACTTTGCAAATAACCAAACCACAAACCCCAGAAATCCATACACCCTACACTTAGAATTTTCAGTTACTAAGAAAGCACACGGAACTATACAATTGCTTGCAACATTTGCTCTGCATTCATTTCGATCAACATAAATCTAGACATGTAATAAAAACAAGCACCTGATTAGAAAAGGTACGGGTTTTTCTCCAGAGGAAAGTGAAAGGAACTGTAATTAGCTTAGAAAAAAGAAATGGAAAGTTTAAAAACTTGTGTGACTTCTTAATGGACCAAAAAGATGGAATAAAACATCCAAGTAAAATTATTTTAAAAATCAATGATCATTCAAAGAAATAGAGTCCAATCTACAACCATCCATTCAATAAAGAACACTACAAGGCTTCCAAGAAAAACCCTTGAATTATCACACAGAAATGAAACATAGAAGACATAAAACAGAATCAAATATCAGAAAGAGAGAGCTAAACTTACAAGGAAACCAAACCCAGAAACCTTCAAAGTTCCACTCTGAAAAGGTAGTATAAATCTCGAAAACAAATCTGTATCTAACAAATGAAACAACAAAAGGACTAAAGAGACTAACTTTCTGGGAAAGAAAAGAAGAAAGAATTTGTGTTTGATTTTTCGCAGATTTTCTATTTTGACTCTGGTTTTCTTTTCTTTGTCCGTGTTTTGTATTTTGTATTTTGCTCAGAAGCCAGGCTTCAGCGGTATAAATGGAGGAAGGGAAGGAGAGATGACGGGGGTTTCATGGAAACTTTAACGGCGCCGAGTAGTGTAACGAAGTTTAAGAAAAGGAGATGGGGTCGTTGATGGACGGAGTTGAGAGATTGTTAACGGTTAAGCTCTTCGTTCATTCGTGACACCTACTGAGAACATTCTTTGTTTTGTCTTACATAGCCATTCTTGACCACGCTGGTTGAAAATGTCCACCATCGCTGTGTTGACAAGTGACTTCCAAGCAAGATCTCAAGCATGCGTGCCACTTGCTTTTAACTGGCGCCAAGTTGAATCTCACAATGTCAAGTCACACTCTTTTTTTTTTTTTTTATGATGTTTAGTAATGTATTTGAAAATTATTTTAAAAAAAAATAAAAATTTTTAGTTTTTGTTTTTATTTTATTTTTTAATATGCTGATATTAAAAATATTTTTTTAAAAAATAAAAAAATATAATTTTAATATATTTAAAAAAAACAGTTTCAAAAACAACTTTCATCAATACTCTCGAAAAATACTTTATAAATAGTGGTGAACCGCTTTTAAAAATTTTAGTGAGAGATAAATGTTAAGGGTATTAATCGTTGGGGATGAAGTTTTTTTAAATAATAATAAGAGATGATATTTAAAAGTAATTAATAAAAAAATTAAAATGTTAGCCGTGAGATTTAAACATAAATAAATAAAAACATATTTTTAATCACCAAATCAAAACTTTAATACTATTAAGGATGAAATATAAAATCATAGGTGTATTTGATATGAGTTTTAAAACATATTGATTTTTTCTATTATTGGAAGTAAAATCTAGATTTTAATTTATATTATTAAAAAAATACAAAGAGTTTATGCGTCTCAAAATTAAAATAAAAGGGTGAATACAAGAGATTGGATGCTACATTTAGAAAGGGTTTCTATGGCATAGCTCTAATATATATATATATATATATATATATATATATATACATGGTGATCGATTTAATAAAAAGGTCTCTAATTTTCTATTTAATTGTTTGATAATGTTTAAATTATGAGAATAATTCTATATATATATATATATATATATATATATATATATATATATATATAGAATTATTCTCATAATTTAAACATTATCAAACAATTAAATAGAAAATTAGAGACCTTTTTATTAAATCGATCACCATGCACAACTAGAGTTAACTCTATCTCAATGGTTCGTAATTATAATATATTGGTAACTCATGGATCAAAACCACTTTTGGAATTGTGATTATTAATTTTCAAAATAATCTTTTAAAATATTTATCTAAAATACAAAAAAAAGACCAATATTAGTGTGAAACAACTACAGAATGAATTTAGATTTTATTTTACATGGAGATAAGGTAATCTCGAAAGCCAATAGATTGTCGCCATGCCTGCAACCTTATCTCTACACATACAATAAGTAACTTTTTTATTTTAAATTCATTTTTTTATTTAAATATAATTAAAAAATTAATAATTATACATTGTTGGAGGGTTTTTTAAAAATAATTATTTAATTATATAGCACTATTAATTATATACAAAATAACTTCACTATATTTAAAATAATATATAAAAAATGATTTTTTTAAATAGTAACTATATTTATTCTATTTAAAAGATCATTTTAGATTTGGCTGTTTAAAATTGCTTTTACCGCAGGAGATTCTTTAAAAGATGCCAGGCAAAAAAGTTAAGAGAGCAAACGTCATTAATGACACTAATGAAGCGCATACGTTGACACGTTTGAAACAGAACATTTATTTGACGTGACGTGACGTGACGTGGCACGCGTTGACAGCACCCGTTACAAGACCAGCTAGCCAAAAGTGAAAGTGGAATTCAAATCCACTCCAAAAAAGATTGAGAAGAAAATTGATTTTGATAGTCATCACTTATGACTTAAGAGATTAATCAGCGTAAAATTATGTAATTCTCCTGAACATTGAGGGGGGGAAAGTAGAAAGGATAATATCTTTTATTTTAAAAGAAATTCATTTTTTTTTAAATCTATAGTATTAAGAACTAAAATAATTTAATTAATTATTTCATTCTGTAATATTCAAATTATAATACTGAGAACATAAATAACTTAACACATCCGACATGTTTCATTCTACAATATTTAAATTGAAATTTATTTGTATAGAATAATAATTATTATTATTATATTGAGAAATTAATCATTAAATAGTTAACTCAAATTACTTATGATTTTCTTATATATATATATATATATATATATATATATATATATATATGTATGTATGTATGTATGTAGGGAATCAATATAGGCTGTTAAACATTATACTTGATTTTAAATATAAATCAATCAATTATTAAATTGATAATATATTAAATTGTTTAATTTAGTTAATCTTATTTTATTTAGAACTATGATTTTTATTTGGATACGCCAATTAAAGAATCTAATGAATCATACTTGTAAAAATCATTGAACAAAAATTAAAATGAAACAATTAATCAAATGTAACTTGATTGTACATGAGTTTTAGAAATTGAACACTAAAATATAATCAATACGAGAGATTGAAATTATAGACTTAATTGAATAAGTTTCTAGAATTATCGTGAAATAATATGTGTGATATTATTTAAAAGACAAATTTATATTTTGCCATTCATATAATTTTCAAGTTTCCTTATGAAATTCATAATTTCCAGTACAGAAAAAGCTATTTTAGTTATTGATCTTCACATAATGTATATTTCAACCCTAATAATAATTGATACACGCATTAAATTAATTTTGCAATTCCTATAGCTGCTCTTTCAGGAAATTTAACGGTAAGTAATATAAGTTAACCTCGATTAATTTCATACCACAATTGGTAGTTTTTTTTTCCTGGTTTTTGACGTAGACTATGACTCAAGTTATTAATCTTTTCGACTGATGAGTCAACACCATGCTATTCGTCAATTTCTTGCTATACCAGTCGTCGAAGTGCTTCTGCTGGTTGGATGCAGTAGTCCTAACTTCATCATTGTTGTTATATATATATATATATATATATATATATAGTTGAACCTGCGTATATTTTAACCAATTTCACGGACTTTAAAGTTAATAATTATATAAAACCTGAGAATACAGGAGAAAAACAAACTCCTTAATTTCAAGTTTGGTCACCTGCTATGATTTGTTAGTATATATTTTATTTTGAGAAACAAATAACTACAAAATGGAGAAGTTAAGTGTTTGTTTGGGATTGTGGTTAAAATTATTCTTGAAAGTTTTTTTTGCTAAAAAATATATCAAAATAATTTTATTTTATTTTAAAAAAAATATTTTTGACATCAACACATTAAAATGAACTAACATCAATTTTTTAATTTAAAATAAAAAATAAAATAAATTTAATTTTTTTCAAAATCACTTAAAAAAAAATTCTCAAACGCTCCCAAAATAATCGTACTTTTGCTTTAATTACTGGGGGCAGTCAAGCTCGTGAGCTTCGGGATTCGGTTCATGCATTAGAATGGAATTGGAATCAAATTCCTTTCCGAGAATCCTTCGGACACATCGACAGAAGATAATATATTTTTAAGGAAAAAAGACTTATCAGCTTTCTGACAGGGTTTCAGGGACAAAGAAAGCATGCGCTGAAACTTGAAGTGAGTGCTTGTTGACGTGTCGAAAAGTAAACAGTAGCCTATCACGAACCTTCAATATTCCCCGAACCTTTCTTTCTCCTCGATCGAGCCTTTTGCATTGTTTTTCAACCCGACGCTCTCGTAAATTTTTTCTATCCTTCTAGAATATTTAATATTGTATTTTAAAAGTATTTTGTATTTTTTAAAAAATATTTTATTTATTGAGTTTTAGATATTCATTTTATATATATATATATATATATATATATATATGAAGTGTATAGATATAAATCAAAAAATAAAAATCAATATTAGAATACGTATTATATTATATTGTATTACTATAAGATGGAATAATTCGCTTATTAAAGTAAACTATATACGATGGCATAGCTCCATGAGATCACCAGCTGCCCTTGCCATACGCATCATACAATAGGAACAAAAAAGATAAAAAAAAAAAAAAAAAAAAACACTTATAAATTAGTTTGAGTTTCTGGTTTCTAATATGATAACTCGTTAAAAATTTATATTATTGTTAATTTTAAAAATTATAGAATTAATCAAGATATATATAAATTGACCTGGATTTATATATTTAAAAAAAGAATTGTGAGATTATTGAGTAAAAGGGAATGAAATCCCAACGAAGGAGCACATTTATTATCTAAAATGGTCCACACCCATTATATTTGGTCAATAACATTATCATTAATTATAGAAATTAAATGAAAATAAGAGGCCGGAAAGAGAGACGAAGAAAAATGAGCCCTCGTTTCCACTTGTGCCTTGCTGTATTTTTAAAAACATCGTGACACCCACACAAGAGCTAAAAGCATGCACTTCTTTGAACTCATGTTATCAATTAACGGTACCCTATTGATTTAAAAAGAAAAAACAATTGGCTCTACAAACGACACGTGCAGTTCATTTGACCGTGCAATGGTCTAGATACTGATCTCGTTGACCGTCTTATTTCCAAATAAATAATCATGGTTATTTAAAACCGACCACATAAAGCTCAATCCATTCAGACTCCATAAAAATTAAACGACATGTAGGTTAATAAAATAATAACATTATTTAAAAACAAGTAAATAGACATCATAGTTTTTTAGAATAATTAAGTTGAATCAAATTAAACATTATTCAAACTATAGGTCAGCAATTTGTCCGCTTTGACGAGATGACTGGAAAATGGAGTAATTTTTATGCAAGTTGATTATGTTCTTGTTAAACCTAAGGTTTAACCAAGATTTCAGAGCTAACACCACATTTTAAAAATATTATAATTTTTTATTACTATTTTAAATCAAAAAATTAGTATTTTTTGCTTAATATTTTTAAAAAATATACATATTTTTGACACTAGCACATAAAAATAATATTGTTTGTTGATATAGATATATAAGATGACATGTCCTCTCACGATTAGTTGGTCTAGTTTTTTTCCTTCTTTTTTCTAGGATCGCTAGCACTATCTGGGAACACCATATCCGGATAGGGTTTGTCTATCTTCTTGGTCCCAAACACCTCGAAATGAAAGCACCTCAAAGAGAGCACAGTCTTTAAATTGGCCCAGCTAGTGTAACATCCAAGATTATCCAATTAGCCCAACTAGTTCATCTAGAGCCCTAGTTTGGACTTCGGCTAGCCCAATTGGGTAAGCATAGATCCAACAACTTCAACCCAAGCACCTGAACCAATTTTTGTTACCTTCTGTTTATATAATTTACATTGTGTTTTGATGTATTGATTTTAAAAATATTTAAAAAAAATATTATTATTTTAATTCTAAATAAAACTCACTTTAAATTATACTCTCAAATATTAAATAATAAGGTGAGCTTGTTCTCATCTCGAGCCAATAAACCATGTTGACCCACCTGATATTATTATTTCTCAGCCAATAATATAACCACCAACTAGTCAGATTTTTTTATTATCATTAATGTAATTGTCCAGATCAGCTTATATACACCTCAACTAATCCCACGAGCCCTGGGATTAATAATCATATAAGTCTCTAGTGTTCATTATATTAACAACCACAAAACTCAAATCTAAGATCACATGAGAAACAAGCTCTTTAGTCTCAAGATTTTAATACTGAACCACCTAATAAATGATTAAGTAGTCATAGTTATTATTTCACATAATTGCTCATATACTTTGTCAAATGGCGTTCTCCCATGTATTTCTTCTCTTTATAATATTTTATGGGTATAAAAATAACCAAAAGGTAAAAATCAACACATGCATTCATTTCTTTTTTATAACACCGACATTTATCTTTATATATCATATATAGCTTAAAATTGAAGAATTTTAATATTTCTTGAATATGAATTTTCATCAGGTAAACGTTTTTCTTCTCCTTCAACTTCACATTCAAGTAATCTGTCATTGAGAGAGACAGATCCAGCGGGGTCTCTTTAAAATAAGAATTTGGTGGTGATAAAACCATGTTTTCTTGGATAATAAACAGCTTTCGTAGCTTAAATGTGATACAGACCAGAGCTTGGAAGTCTAAATCAATAATTATTATGAAATCCTGAAAGGAAACTACGCAGAGATAACACAGGCACATGCTTTCTCACGTCTCACGTCCCCGACGAACATGGGCAGATATGCAAGCGAGAATGCTTGCTTGCTTCATCAATAATGCGGTAGCTTTGCCTCCAAGTTAGCGTGAGCCAGCACTGCTTTTATAAATCAATTGTATACGTATATATATATATATATATATATATATATATATATATATATATATGATCTCATGTGGGAGATAGGGGGAGAGTGGAGCTTTACTGGGCATCCACTCTTCTTCCTCTCACTGCTTGAAGGAATTCATAAATAATGCAGTATCATTGTATACAAAATTACCAAATATTGATAATTTTAGGGTTACTAAATAGGTTATTTGAATATTGCTATAATTAGAATGATTTTTTTATGTAAAACAGTTCTATTTCTTTATTTTAAATTTACTAATCAAATATTATATTTATTAATCAAATATTAAATATAAATGTTTTTTTAATAATATTAAATATATTACCAATAGGTTAACTACAAGACATATTCATTAACAATTGTAGGGTTACTAAATGGTTTGGAGTGGCATATTCACCTATATAGGTTTGAATAATGCTATTTTTTTCTTTCTTTATTTGTTTTGTTTCCTTCAAGGTTCATTCTTTCTTTTATCCACTTGGCTCAATTTTAAGTTTTTGTTTATTTATTTATTTTTTAAGAGTGTTTAGGAATAATATGTCACTGTACAATTTAATAAGAAAAAATAAATTATATAATTACTGAAAAAGGCTTGTGCACATTGCCCATTGTACTACATTGTGGGTTGAACAAAAAAAAATACATGATTTTTTCTAAAATATATAGAGAACAATATAATAGATTGATTCAGAATAACTCAAGTTAACATATTGAATTTGTTATTTGAATCATAAACTTTATTACATTCCATTTTTTTTTAATATGACAGAAATATAAAGACCAATTGAAAATCAAAGATATACTAAATGATAGAATTAAAGAGAAAAATTCATTAAAAACCTTTTTTATTTTAGGGACGGATAACATGTGTTATTTGCCCCTTTATTTTAGAAAAAGAAGTAATAGGTGATGTGCAAGCAAATTGAAATATTATTTTTAAAATTAAATTATGCTCTTACCTATAGGTTAAGTTTAATAATATAATTAAAGTGTTTTCTGTGTGACCTAAACACAGTTTTTTTAATTGAAAAACGTTTTGGTCCTCGGTAGTTAAGATGTTAGATTCAAGTGTTTGTCATGGAAAGTAGAACAACCTATCATCTTAGCATGATGAAAATATAATTTAAAAAAAAAAAACTCAACAATTAAAGATGCAAATCACCACAAAATACCATGATAATTTTAATTATTCATGATTTAAAAGCTTGATGAAACTTAGTGCATGTTTAAGACAGTGGTTGAGGTTGTTTTTGAAAGTGTTTTTCATTCAGAAATGTATCAAAATGATATTTTTTTATCTTTTTAAATATTATTTTTGACATCAACACATAAAAATGATCTAAAAATATCAAACAAATTTAATTTAAAATAAAATAAAAATTAATATACCAAGGTAATTCTTCGTTTAATATACCCTCCCTCCCTTTATGAGTTCTAAGTTGTTGAATTTATCATCTTAAATGAATGACTTTTTACTTGTGAATTATAATTTTTTCTTACACGAGTAAAATAATCTTCCTTTTCTCTTTATGATACCGGAAGGCCAGACAATTTTATGGAGCATCGAACCAAAGGGCTCCAGTAGTTTAAAAAAGAATAATGGAGATCGTCCCAAAACCGATCGAGTAAAACCCTAAAGTCAAAAATCATGTGTAAGATAGCACCAAGCCCAAAGAATGAGTGCTTCGTAAAGCAACCAGTGCCATGATTCAATCTATCTTTTCTGACTTTCCAGTTGTTCTACTAATAATTAATGAGTCTGAAGAGAAAGATGAATCTGATAATCTTGATGATGAAATGGTCAAGGTTGATCCGATATATTTTCTTAATTTCAATTAAAGAAAAACATGTCAATCTATAGCAGCCATTGATTTATTCTTGGAGGTTCTTCGACTTTTCAGGACGCAATCTTCTGTGGTGGATACTGTTTCCCTGTTCTGTTTTCATCGTCTGGGACCTGCTTTCTTTGAATCATTCGTCGGAATATGCCCTAATTTCAGGGCAATCTTCTGTGCTGGACGGTTTTTTGACCTGGTAGGGATTCATGAATGGCGTGTTGACTTAATTACTTGTTGATTTCATCAAAATATTATTATGATTATGATCATGATCATGATCATGAACAGTAAAGGGAAAGCAATGTCTCGAAATATCTTGAGCAAAAAGACAAGGAATAAAATAACTTTCATCAAATGAAGGTCCTATGTGGGAGCTCATCATCTGTTCTTCTTCTCACCTTAAATTTGCTTGCTGAACTATGGTGTTAGCCTTTCTATTCATAGCAGGTGTGGGAGGGTGACATTTGCTTGCTACCAAATATCATTTTCTTCATATATATATATATATATATATATATATATATATATATACATACACACATATTTCTTGATAGCAAGCAATTGTAAACCCTAAAGTCGTACCAGAACTTACGTGCTCTATGAAACTTGATTCTTATAAGGGCAGTTTCTTGTATCATATACCATAATCTTTAATGCTAGTTCATCCATTTTGATACTCCAAGTTAGGTTACTTCCGATGTCTGCAAACATTTAGTAGGTGATTAGTTGTGAGAGCTTGGGATTAAAGAGTTTATTTTCTATATAGTTTCAAGTTTAAATCTTGTAATTGTTAATATAATAACTACTAAAGATTTACATAGTAATTAATTTTAAGATCCATAGAATTAATCGAGTTGTATGCAAGATTTCCGAACACTCATGTTAATAAAAAAAAAATAAGCAAGCTGCGAGCCTCCACTTACACATGGCATCAACTGTTTAGTTCTGGTAATTTTTTCTGATATAGAAAATAAAAAAAAAAAACATTAAAATATTTAATTTAAAATAAAAAAAATAATATTTTTCAAAAACAAAGTTTGCAAACAGTGCCTTAAAGTCACGCCAATTAAAGAGCACAGCTGTGATGTCCTCGGGATACTAACGTCGCTTTAGATCTTCGAGGTATCTTTATAGGTGTCCTCTAAAAATCAACGAACCTTACAGGCCCCACGTGTCCAGTCCCTCAGGTCTAATCATGACCCAACACACACCCGATCCACCCCAGCAAGATTAGAAACATAAATTCCTTTCGCATACAAGGAGACATACTCGTCAGTACAATCCAAGTCCCCTGTTGGTTGGCTTTCCTGCCTTTTAATTCGCTGTTTTAAAATCAGATCCGAACCCACTGATTGGTCAGGACACAGGCGATCCAGAACATAAATCGGGCCGATTTTCAAGAATTACTGGGAGAAGTGAGCAGGTTAAAAATCTAGAATGCCCCGATTAGCTCGGAAAAAACTCGGTCGAAGCTCATTGATTTTTTAAGAAGAACAATTCAAAATAAGATCAATCAAATTAAAGCTCAGATTAACTCCTCTAATTATGTTTTTCAATCACTTTGTGAATTAATTGCAAATTTCGGATTTAATTTCCATTTTTAGTTGCTTTAATTTACAGCATTGTTCCATGCAATGAATCAATTTTGATATTAACAAAACATTAAATTGAGATTATGCTTTCATTAATCACCAACTCATAAAGCAACATTTGTTATAATAATATTTTTATTAATATATATATTTTTAAATTTAATTTTATTCTTTGACATCTCGATTTTTGAGAATTAGACTTTATATTTTTTTTATATATATGAAGATATTATAGAAGCCTTGTGATCTAGAGTGGGTTTTGAAAGTTAATCTTGTTACTCGATTTTCTTTATTTATTTGAGTGACTTTTTCATAATTTCATTCTTCAATATTTTATTAATTGAGAATAAAATTTTGTTATTTATTTTAGTTTTTTATCTTTTAATATTAGGTTGATTGCGAATTGGATTTTATAATTTATTTTTAATTTGCTTTCTATGAGGCTGTCTTGGCCTTGTAACCCGAGTTGCAAAAAGTCTAGCAGGTTAGCTCAGTTTTACTCGAGTTATTTTTTATTTTTTTTAATTTTATATTCAACATTGAGTTGGTAGAAAATCAAATTTCATAAATTGTTTTGATTTGTTTTATGTGCGGGTATCATGATTTCATTACTAGGGTTGTGGATTTTTCATGTTAAACTTGAATCCATTTAATATGCTGTTGTTTTAATATTATATATAAAAAAATGTTGTCTTCATTTTTTTTTTAATCAAACCATGCTTATGTTGACCGTCCGGGTTGTTTTTGGATCGATCAAGTCACATCGAGTCATCACTTATATTGTTTTTTTTTTAATTATAATTGCACAATATGACATCTTATCCTAAAGTTTTATTATATAATTAATCTTAAGATAGGTAATGGTAGATTTCATGGTGCTTAAATTATAATTAATAATGTCATATAAGTTACAACTTATCCCATTACCTAAAACACTATATTATAGTTTTGATGTGGATGTGTAGAAAAAGAAGGCTTGATATAATCAGTCAAATCTTATTCTAGTTTTGATGAGGATAATAATAAAGAAAAGTTTAATATGGGTAGTCAACGTTTTAATTTAGAAAAGTATCTAAATCTAAATAATCAAAGGGGAAAATAATTATGAAAATCATGAAATAAGAAATTATTATGTTTTCCAAATAATGTAATTATAACCAGCAAGAAATCAACATCACCCACGCAAAAAAAAAAAAAAAAAAAAAAACACTCAATTTCCAAAAAATAAATTTACAATCCTATAAGCACCGCATCAAGTTGTACTTAGATAAATGTTTAAGAATATAATTCCTTTTAAAGTTATATTTCCGTTTTTGGTAATTTATTTTATAGAAACTAATAAATTAGCATAATTACATTCTTTGAAAAGCATAATAAATTTTTATTCTGTTATTTTCTCTTAAAACAATTCTCATGCGGATTATTTGGATCATCTTTCTAGATTAAATCCCACTGCCCATATAAACTTTATTTTTCTCTTACCATCTACATTAAAATTAGAAGATAATGTGGTATATTATATAATATAATGAAGTTGTAACTTATAAAATGTCACTAATTATAATATTTGAGCTCTATAAATTTTTTGTTTGGTTATTATAGCGAGATAAAAAGACAAAAATAGTTGGCATAAAGATAACATGTTTCTTATATATTTTTTATTATTTTAAAATAATAAAAATCCATTCTAAAATTGTTTTAGAAATATATTTATTTTTAGTTTTATTTATTTCAAAAAGATATAGACACCCATGTTAATAAAAAAAATAAGAATATTTTCTTGCTTGAAAAAAACATTAATAGGTCATTATGTTGTAGTTTGATTATGAATTTGAATTAAATGCACTTTTGGAAATATGAAGTAACGTATTATTTATATATAAATATATTTAAAAATATGATATGAAAAAACTTAAAAAATAAACCAACAATTAGAATTCAGATCTCATTAGTTTAACAATATATATATATATATATATATATATATATATATATATATTCATATAGTTTTTTATTATATTTTTTAATACTTATCATTACTATTTAAATATACATTAAACCCACTTCCCTCAAAATCAAAATTCAGTAATTCATGAGAATCTTAAATATGAAGTTATACCTCCCATTCGGACAATCATGTAAGGGTGTATTTGTGAGAAAAAGAGCATCAAACAACAAAAAAAAATAATTAAAAAATATCATTATTTTTTATTTATTTCTACACTCTATACACAATAGTAATAATAATAATGAATACATAAAAGTTGTCATTAGCTCTGACTTTGTCTGTCACATACAATATCAAGAGTGTCTCTCTTCACCTCGAAGCACATCCTGCCTGACTGCAGCTGCTGCTCTTTTTCTCGGCATTCTTTAGATTTTCTTCTCTCTCACACAAAATCATATAAAAAACCTCACTTTTCTCTTTTCACCAAAAAAAACCCTCAAAATCTTACTCTTTTTTTTTCCTTAGCCCGAAGTAACGGTCAGTAATTCTCTCAAACCGGTTCCCTTTCTCTGCCTACGAAGCATACAGGTAATGGATATTTTTGAACTCCAAAATGGGTGGAAAACTTCTTACGTTTCTTAAAAGAATGTGCCTTTGTTTTTCTCTTTTACATTTCTGATCTGGGTGTTTTGAGTTCTTCTTTCTTCTGAACCAAACAGATCATTAGTGTTTTGTGAGTTAGTGTTTCTTGTTTGAATATAATTGGAATGGTGTGCATACCTACAAAGTTCGTGTATTGAATGGTTTAAAGATGCTGTCTTTTTGGAGCAGGTCCTTGAAAATCATACAGGTCAGACTGAGTTAATGTTTTGCGAGGTACAAGCATTGATCAAGTTGTATTTTTTATTATGTTTTTCAATGCAAATCTTATCTCAGTATTCTAAAGTAAGCACACAATTTAATGTGTGCTAAATAGTTTTGCTTGCTTCTCTTTTTCTTCAACTTTTATCTGTGGCTTCCTCTTTTAAACTTTATTCAAGATGGAATCCAAGTTCTTATGAAGTACGGATTGTGGGTTTGTCTTCTTCTTTTTAGTTATAAAATCGAGTTTCGTTTTGTTTTCTTTGCTTCTTTAGTGAATGATTATGTGTTAATGATACTTACTTAAGGACAAATTGGTGTAATCTAAAATGGGTTCCTTACGTGGTGTAAACGTATTGTATCAGTTTTTAGTTTTTACATGGTAGACTAATCTGTCTAGATGCAGAGTTGTTGTTTCTTTGTCTTTTTAACAATTCAATACTAATCTGCATATTGACTTTTATTTTTAGTTAAACAGAATTATAAATTTGACCACCCTTTTGCTATTAATTCCATGATCTGCTAGTATATGAATTTCAAGGAAATATTTATTGCTAGAAATAATAATTGAAAGGGCAGATTCAAGAACCTGTTAACTACTGCTGTAACTATAGAAAATTGGTGTATATTGCTTTGTTTGACTTTTATAAGATGCAAAGTGGCGCGGTTTTTTCTTACGTTGATAAGATTTTCTTTGTTGCAGTTGTATAAATGGATTGGAGAATCCAATAGCAAATAGTGAAATAGAACGCAAAAATGGAGTCATCAGGGTTGATTATTGGGATTTCAATTGGGGTGGTGATTGGAGTGTTTTTGGCTATTTTAGCGTTGTTTTGTATGAGATACCATAGAAAGCGGTCGCAGATTGGAAGTAGCAGTTCTAGGAGGGCGGTGACAATCCCTATACGGGCTAATGGAGCGGATGCATGTACTATTATGTCTGACTCGACCATTGATCCAGAGTCACCTGTGAAATCTGGAAGAAACAGGGTGCCCTTGTGGCTGGAAGGATTTAAGAGGAGTAATACGGTTTCATTTTCTGGGATACCTGAGTATTCTTACAAGTATGTTTTTCTCTGATCTGTTTCCGTGATGAATTTATCTGTTGATTTTAAATGAATTTGCTTTTGGGTTATTCATATGATAGAGTGATGAGGCTGATTGCAACTGGGTGGCCTGATCATAATTATTATGATGTTAGAGTTTGTTTTCGCCGTCTTATTTCCAGCACATGTAGAAGGTCCTGTGCTGCTTGGAACAGTTGATGATGGTGAATGGATAATTGTGCTTCAAATTTAAAGTCTTCAAAATGATTTGATTTGAAGTTCAATTATACCAGCAATTAGCTTATTTTGGGGGTCCAAGCTAGAAGAAGAAACTACTGGAGCTTTTTAAGTTCAGAATGTGTTTAATACCTGATTATTAGTCTCTTAATGTAGAGGATGGCTTGAATGCTTTGTATGGGTTTAACCTCCTGATGTGTTGCTACAGAATTACATTTGAGTAGCATATGCAGTACCTTAAATCTATAACTGTGGTATTTAGTTAAGCTTAAACTGGTAATGGGAAGATAACCAATCTGAAGATTTATGTTGCGACAAAGAGAGGGCGTTAGATGGTGTGTGTGTGTAAAGTAAATAGGATTATGATCAGTAATTCATGTTAATTTATAGTTCTTCACTTTCTTTAGAGGTTCAAGATTAAATTTTGTTTCTGGTGTTATCGTGCAGGGATCTTCAAAAAGCAACCCATAATTTTACAACACTAATAGGACAAGGAGCATTTGGTCCTGTTTATAAAGCTCAGATTACAACGGGTGAGACTGTTGCTGTTAAGGTGCTTGCAACTGATTCTAAGCAAGGGGAGAAAGAATTTCAGACGGAGGTATTGTTGGTTAACAATTTCACTTTCATGCTCATATTGGTTTATTACTGTTACTGCAAGTTGCAATTGGCATGTGTCTTAAACATTGGCGCATATAAATCTATTTCCCCTTTTGTTTGACTTCTAATGGCATGTTAGTCAACAGATGGGAAGTTTTTAATGAAGTTTTGTAATAAGTGGAAAGGAAATAACATAAGCAACAAAGAAAGAGATGCATGCATAAATAGTGAAAAATAATAAATTCTACTTTGCACATGATTCATGTACTGAAATTTTTGAGTGTGATGAAATCAAGAGAGTCATTCAATTGTAAAATTATGTTCTGTTTAAGAAATAAAATATACCCAGGTCATAAATAAGAAATTCTTCGCTCTGGAAGACAATTGTTCTTGTTTTGTTCCTACTGCATGAAGTGTGATGTCACTGTTTCGTGAACAAAGAAAGAGCTGCATGCATAAATGGTGAAAAATAATTTATTCTGCTTTGCACATGATTCATGTACTGAAATTTTTGAGTGATGAAATCAAGAGAGTCATCCAATTGTAAAATTATGTTCTGTATAGGAAATAAAATATACCCAGGTCATAAATAAGAAATTCTTCGCTCTGGAAGACAATTGTTCATGTTTTGTTCCTACTGCATGAAGTGTGATGTGTCACTGTTTCGTGTGATTAACTCCCTTGTTTCTGTAGACATTTTTCTGCTATCATATTGTTCATTGCTTTTAACCTTTCAATTTTTTTATAATCATGTTCAGGTTATGCTATTGGGAAGGTTGCATCACAGGAACCTTGTGAACTTGGTTGGATATTGTGCAGAAAAGGGCCAGCATATGCTTATATATGTCTATATGAGTGAAGGCAGCTTGGCTTCTCATTTATACAGTAAGTTGGCATCAATTTTGTGTATGGTAGAAATACACACACGAACTTTCTGGAAGCTGTAGTCGGATAAGCATCTGTGTCTTAGATTGCAAGTAAAATAGTTGCACTTTGATTGACCATCTCTTTGTTACAGAGATCAGAGTTTTTGTCTCTGTCACTCTCTAGGAGAGCTCTTTCTATATAAACTGGAACATACCATTGTGGCCTTTTTTGTAGTTGTCTGTCTTGAATCATGGATCAAGAACCATCATCAAGAGATTTCATTATGGTGATTGTGAAAAGTGACACTGCTTTCTTCTTCACACAGGAGAAGACCTCAAACCATTGGACTGGGATTTGAGGGTTTATATCGCTTTAGATGTAGCAAGGGGCTTGGAGTATCTCCATAATGGGGTAAATTTTCTTTTTATGCAGACTATTCTGTGTGCATGTGTGTCCTCCATGGTAATAAAACTTCTTTATTATTTTATCCGTGAGAAATTTACTATTTTCTATATATTATGCTGCAGGCAATTCCTCCTGTGATTCACCGGGACATTAAATCTTCCAACATTCTGTTGGATCAGTGCATGAGAGCCAGGGTATGTCCAATGTGTTTTTAAAAACTTTGCTTTGTGAGAAATTACAGTAAAGTTCCATCCAATGTTTTGAATGTTAAAGAAAAACTTAGTTCAATTCAATGTGTGCAATCATGGTTGTCTTTCTTCTATCAACAAGTGCTAGGTTCTCATGCTAATTACATACTCCTGTTCATGCTGGTTCGAGTAGGTAGCGGATTTTGGGCTTTCAAGAGAAGAGATGGTGGACAGACATGCAGCCAATATAAGGGGAACTTTTGGGTATCTTGATCCTGAATATGTATCTACAAGGACATTCACAAAGAAAAGCGACGTCTACAGCTATGGAGTGTTGCTCTTTGAGCTTATAGCTGGCAGAAATCCTCAACAAGGTCTTCTAGAATATGTTGAACTTGTAAGTATACACAACTCTTTCTCAACTGGATGGTTAACTTCAAATGGAACAATCAAATTGAAACTTTTGTCAAAGTTCAGATGGTTTTTTTATGTAACTTATTTATTTCAACATCCATTCATTGGATATTGGTGTCTTAATGCACAAACTATGCCCTCGCTTGTGACGGAGACTAAGAATACTTCCAAACAGGTGACAGTAACAGCTTTCCCTTGAATAAGAATCAATTGGAAAACATTTCTAACATTAAAGGGTCTTGAACTAGCTGTTAATTGTTATTTTTCATCATAAACTTGTGAAACCTTCTCCAGTGCATTTCAGAACAATGTCTGCTATCATGTTAGCTTCCATTGGTCCAGTGGATATCTACTTCAGTCTTTTCCTTTTCTGTTTGTAGTTTAAAACTGTTTTTCTAATATGATGAACAGGCAGCAATGAATACTGAAGGAAAAGTTGGGTGGGAGGAAATAGTTGATTCACGTCTGGATGGGAAATTTGATGTTCAAGAGCTCAACGAAGTGGCCGTTCTGGCATATAAATGCGTCAACCGCGCTCCAAGAAAACGGCCTTCCATGCGAGACATTGTGCAAGTTCTTTCCAGGATCCTCAAATTGAGGCACAATAAGAAGCATCACAAGAAGTCCCTTTCTGCCACCACAGCAGATGAAGTTTCCATCGATATGGAACAACCAGAAATCAGAACTCCTCTCTCTGACCGCCACCACCACCGGAGAGCGGAGTCAGCTGACAGTGCTGACACTGGTGAAGCATAGAGATGTTTTAAGACAATTTGTTCATTCTGGACATCCCATGGTTTTGGTTTTGGTTATGGTTTGTGATATACATGCAGTTCAAAAGGAGCTAGGCAGGCAAATTTGTTGTAGCTGTGGTTTTTTTTTTTCCTCTTCTGAGTTAGAAGAGTAGAGGATACATTCAGTTTGTTTATAGGTTTCTTCTTTCTCTTTCGCTACGATAAAAAGACATCCATGATTTTGTACATTAATACTATGAATCATGAATGATAATGCAAGGAAAATTACACCTCCTTACCTCCAACCGTATTCACGTTTCCCTCGAAAGTGTCAGCGCCATGTTGTGAAATGCAATTGGATCATAGTCAGTAGTTGTAGGCTTGTGCCCTTCTATATTTGGGATGAATCATAACTTTATAAACTATGAATCAGAAACAGGGCCAAGAAAGCTATCATTTCATTACGAAGAACAAGAAACAGCGTGGTTGATCAGATAAACATCTTCTGATGACAAAATTCACGCTATCTTTCATTACCCATCTATGAACTATTCAGTGTCAAAAACAGGGCAGGCCAGAGCGTGAACAAGTAGCAGCAGAAGAAGAAATGGCAGCCAGAGCGTGACCAGGAAGAAGAAATGGCATCAATGGCTGCACTTCAAAGCTCAATGTCCTCTCTTTCACTCTACTCCTCCAACTCATTCCTTGGCCAACGCCTATCACTTCTCTCTCCCCAGTAAAAGTAGGCTACATTCTTCTCTGATTTCTTTCCACTGGTTTCTTTTCATATATATTTTTAATGCTCTTGAAATTTAATAGTTGGCTAAATAATTATGTTTGATAACTTTTAAAGAGATTGTTCTTACGCAGAATTTCCCCTTTCGTTTGCCATACTTATAAATGGATCTCGCTTAAATTGGAAGTTAATTGTTCTTTCAGTAGCTGGTCACTTTCGTTCTGCTCGTTTTACATGCAGGTTAAGTCACCAGAGAAGCCTTGCCTCATTTTTGCGAGGCAAGTGCCACAAGTTCCCCCCATCTCAGTTTCAACCTCCTTCGTCTCTCTTTTCACTTAATGAAATGATAAACGGAAAGGAAAAACACAAAATCTTGCAAAGAGAGATTAGAAAGTGTTCCTCATGTGACTAATTTTAGATAAAAAGTATTTGTAGAGTTTATTTGTGCAACCAGTGTGTGTTTCATTGATTTATCTGCCATTGGCTCTTCCGTAGAGGGTTATCCACTTGTTCGGTTATAGTTGTCAATTCTGTTCGGTTGGTGCTTTGTTTTTTCAATTGAAACAGAATGTTTCGGTTTGGGAGTGTTTCTACGCGCCGTTTTGGGGTTGTATTGTTTATGTGTGTGTATATATATATATATAATTAAATATATTAATTCAAAAAAAATTAGTTCAAATCTAAAAATAAAATTATTTAGAATTGTGCAAT
This sequence comes from Salix caprea, assembly GCA_964035475.1. NCBI lineage: Eukaryota > Viridiplantae > Streptophyta > Magnoliopsida > Malpighiales > Salicaceae > Salix > Salix caprea. The sequence continues at coordinate 4,861,010 of OZ037749.1, read as the reverse complement.
TTAATCTAAAAAAGACAAAATAAAATTATTTTTCTGAACAAAATTATGAACATGTATAATATTACGAGAATGTTATCACATTTAATATTCCAATGGCAGATCAAACCTTTAACCACCTGTAAGAGTAAATGTCATGGATCTTTCTGATCACATTTACCAACTCTACAAGATCAATCTCTGGAATAATTGTCACGGGATATAAGCGTTGAAATTTATAGCCTATGACTGGCTATGTAACAGTTCATCCCAACACTGGCAGAAGGAATCAAGGATGTCAATTTCATTTCGGTTGGTGTTTCATTTTTTTAATTGGAATGAAATATTTCGGTTTTGGAGTGTTTTGACATGTTGTTTCGGGGTTGTACTATTTATGTGTGTGTGTGTGTAAATAATTAGTATATTAATTTAAAAAAATTAGTTCAAATCCAAAAATAAAATTATTTAGAATTGTGCAATTTAATCTAAAAAAGACACAATAAAATGATTTTTCTGAACAAAATTATCAACATGTATAATATTACGAGATTACCATTATCAATCTCGCAAGGTCATTACATTCTATGATTGCTCTGAAATTTTAACATAATATATATAAATATGTCAAGAGACTCCTTGTAAAATTTCATCTCAATCTAACAGTCGGATTAAGAGATATGATTGATATTTTAAAATTATTCATTATTTAAAAAAAATATTATTTGACCGAAATGGAACGGGTGGAACAAAACCAGAACGTTCCGGCTGAAATTTGGGTGGAATTTCCAGAACAGGCCGAAATTTTAAGCGAGGTAAAAACTGCATCATTTTATCCTGTTTTTTTAACCAATACAAAGTATTTTGGCCGTTTCAGCCGAAATGAAACGAAATCAACAACACCGAGCAGAAGTGTCAAATAGAAATAAATGAAGCAACATATTCTCAGTGACCCAATCCACTGGTTGTTCGGTATATGTTGTTTTCCCCAATTCCTACTTTCCTAATTCTGAAAATTCATTGTCAATATAAATGCTGGCAAAGACATTAATCCTGTTTCCGAAAGAATGGAATCGTGACTTGCGGTGGTCAACTGATCTGAAGGCACCGATTGCGGCCACCTTAGCACCATCTCATCCGACAGAAGTAATTTATCATTAAACTAGAGATGCTCCAGAATTGAATGGTTTGATAAAATGCTATAGGCAGCCTAATGATTGCATCAGTATGTAGAAATGAAACATTTATTCTGGAAGGCACTGCGACAAGAAGTTCTTAGATCGATGTAATGCAGTTCATCAGCTATGAAAAATTACAGGAACTATGAGAATAATCATAGGAAATAACAATCAGTCCAGAGCCATGAAAGATGATTGCGAAATGGATTAAGATCAAAGTGATGCAGCTTCGTTCAAAACCAGCTCGATGAGGTCTTCACTGGAGTTGTTCCGGTCATAATATAAATCATATCCTGCGATCTCATCTAACAGCTTAAATTTTTAGGTGAGATGGTTCTTTGATATGGTATCAAAACCTTGTTGACCCAGCTCGCGAGATTGAATCTCATCACTTTCATTCTATTTGATAAGCACAAGGTAATGTGAACCTGTGCAAGTTTTAAACCCAAATAGCTTTCACTTAAGGATGTGTGTTAGAAAATAATATAAATTGTATTTTAAGATTTTATCTAATTAATAATTTAAGATTTTAAATGAAATGATTTTTTGATATCACCATGTCCAGCTCAATCGGTCCAATTTTGGACCAATAAAACCCAATGCATTTATTCCCATGTGACGTGATATATCATTAAGGTTGTAAATTTCAAGGAAACCTCTCCAGTTCCAGTTTATATAAGACATGCATCGTCGTCAACCATGTGAGCACATGCTAGGAACATGGCCATCTAAATACTTAATTAGCGGGAAGCAGAAGTTGAGAGAATAGTTCGGTCATATTTATCGATATTTATATTCTATTTATTATTTATTATACTAAAAAAATCTTAATATTCTATATTTTCAGGTTAGGTTCGGTCTAATTTTGAATAGGGTTTGACAATATTCATATTTTACTTATTGTTTATCATGTCCAAGAAACTCATATCAATTTGGGTTGGATTAGATCAGTATTAATGAATTCAAATTAAATTGTTATTCCTAGTAGTACAACTCGACCAAGGTCATGGTTCATTGCAAATCAACCTGAAATGTTTTTTAAAAAATTAACAAGTTAGGAGTCAAGTTTTAATTGAGTCAAGTACGAGATGAGCAGGTCTACTTAAATTTTGATCAATCAATCAATTTTCAACCCACACCGATTCAAACTCCAGTAAACCCTGCATGTGTCTTTTTTTATTAATGTAGGTATTCGAGCTAGCTTGTATGTATCTTGATTAATCTTATGTATCCTGAAATTAATGAGCATATAAGTCTCAAGTGATCATCATATTATCAACTATAGAACTCGAATCTAAAATCATATAGAAAATAAATCTCTGAGTCTCAAGCGTATACTACTGATCCACCTTCTAGATGATTACTCTTTACATGTTTTACAACTATGGATGAGAGCACAAGAGAAACAAAGCAGTAAACACTGGCCATTTTTTTTTATTAACATAGGTATCCGAGCTAGATTGTATGTATCTTGACTAATTTTATAGGTCCTGAAATTAATGACCATATAAGTCTCAAGTGATCATCATATTATCAACTATAGAACTCGAATCTGAGACCATATAGAAAAGAAATCTCTTAGTCTCAAGCGTATACTACTGATCCATCTACCAGATGATTAACTATGTGCCCGTTTGGCATTGTGATGCCATCTGCGTTTAGAAATAAGCTGATTGAATAAGCAGAATTTTGGTGTATGGTAAAGTTTGATAAGCAGAGTTTTGACTGGGCCCCACGATGCAATCGGCGTTTCAAAAAAAGCTACAAATACATGCTTTCTCTGCGATTCAATTCAGTGATTTATGTTGGGTGCTTGCTTTTCTATATATATATATATTAAATTAATCTAAAAATTAATTAAAATATAAATAATTTTTACACGTGAAACTATTTTTTTTCAACCTCCAATTCAACCACAGTTTTAACCAAATACTTCATAATTTATTTTGAACCGCAGTAAAAGCGCTTTTTTTAAAACTATTTTTTTTTCAACTTCAATCACAAAAACAAAAGCAATGTCAAACACATTCCATGTATAAGAGCACGAGAGAAACAAAACAGTAAACACTGGCAGGAAATTGTTGCAAACTGGCAATTTTATCATTCCATGAGAATCCTTCTTTCAAATTACGTTGGGCTGTCTTTTCTAATTCTTTGTTGTTTTTTGTAACAGTGTTCTCCTACCCTAAATTGCTTTTTTACTATTTCCAGAAGAGAAACTATTTAATTAAAATAAAAGATGGGGGGAACCCTGAATTCAAATCTAATAATTTAATTTGGTGTTTCTTACACGAGCGTTGTTAGAATCACCTAGTCTGCATGCTAACGTAGCAGCAGCCCTTGGAGTAACCATGGCTCAGCAGATGGCATCCCCGCCAGAACGAGCAGTCCCAATCACGGGGGCCACATCGACTGCGCCGAGTATCTTAATTTGTGTTCATCTGATCTCAAACTACTCCCCCGGAAATATTTAAGACTGTCAACTGGATTCCATTCAATTTTCCTGGAATCATAAATAGTTCAGAGAACTGCTGCAATGGCTAGCCTTCATTTATGATGACCATGTGCCAGCATTTATAGCTTTCACGGATGTTATCAAAGAGAGAAACGAAACCCTAATCTCGCTGCTTCTTCACCAAGAGGATCTGCAGGCGAAAGATTAACCTGGTCAAAGAATTTACAGAAAAAATTCAAAAAGGGATGTGAATATATGAGACAAAACAAGTCCAACTCTCCAGTAATCCGTATGGATTGCTGTCTGCTGGTTTGGACTAACCCTTGTTTCAAGCACAGCCCTCCAGCTTGGACCACATGAAATTTTTTGTGCAGAGTAATGCAAGTGGATTGAAAGAATTGCATATTTTACACCACAAGAATCCACATATTTGGACTAATTTTATATTCATAAGACTCGCTAATTTCTGCTGAGGGAAGATGGTCCTCTTGTGAATTATATTTAATGGAAACTGAGTTTGATTCATTTGATAATTCTATTACTTTGTTTTCAAGTGAGACAGGAATTCATATAATAACATATGCTAGCTGGGTTTAATTTGTCTTAGAGTGTTTGATGCATGTGTGCAAGACTTTGAAGTTCTCAAATATCAAAGCGGTGGGCGTGATGGCAAATGACTTGAGATCTGCATAGCAGGTCTCGAGTTTGAGTCAGGGTGTGCATCTCTTGTAAGAGCCTGGGACAGCCGGGGTTTTACTTGCTCACCTGAGCCCACAAAGTGCACTTATCGAGAGGTGGGGTTTCCTCGAATCTAAAAAAGAAAAAAGCAGTAGCAGCATATAAGTCGAGCCTGCAACTCCAGTGCATTTCAAACTAACCTGCAAGCTCATAACTCTATCATTCAAAGTGGGATGCCTGATGTTACAATACAGAATTTAATTATCAGGCAGACTTTTTTTCTTGAATTCCTCAATTATTTTGAAGTTTTTGCTCTTAAATTCACCTGTTATGAGGTGTTTTCGAGATAACTTGGGTCCCCATGTATACAGCTTTATTTCTGAATAAATGTGTCCTAAATCCTGAATCTATAACTCCAATCAGGAACTAACTGGAATGAAAATTGTGATCTATGCTATAACTCCAATCATGGACAGGGTAGCGTAAACATTTCCATGAATCTTTTCATTAAAATACAGGCCTAAATATGAAGATGAAGCAATACAGTAGCATGAGATGTGAAAATGTGTTGTGGGGCAGATACAGCTAAACTATGAAGCATTAAATTTGATATACTAACAAGGGATATAGCCTTGAAAGAAGAATCATAATTCCTCAAAACATAAGATTCAAGAAAATTTCCTCTAAACAAAAGTGCAAAAGCGATTCATAATGTAATGTAAACATTTTCCTCTCTTTCTTCAGGATTTGCAGATCACTACAAAGCAAGGAAGCAGAGCTCTAGGGTTGAGCAGATAAAGTTCTTCAATATTGGAGTAGAGACCAACTTTTCCAGCCAGGGAATCAAACCCAGTTTGCCCAGATATTTCCTGTATATTCTCCAAAGGTCTATGAACTCTCCCAGCAATCACTCTGCATACGATCAAAGCTTTCCTTGTAGATGGATCATCTTCAAATATTTCAGTAGATTCGTAAGCTCTTCCACTGGTAGAAGTTGTGAACACACCTACTCCACTTTTAAGCTCCTTTTTTGCAGAAAAACCGTTTCTGATAATTCGACAAACACAGCATTTTTCAGATATGCAGAGACTTGAAGAACCGTTTATGCCGAGAGAGCATGCAACAGTAGTGCCATAAAACCTCAAAAGCTCATTCCCATCAGCTATGCACCGAGAATGTTTCTTCGGTAGCTTGCTGGCCTTGATTTTCACCGTCTCTCTATACTCCTCGAATCGGGCTAGAGTTTTCTGCATATTGTGAACCTTCAACACTCTTTCTATTCGACCACAATGGTTTTCACTCTTTAACCAGCTCGTTCGACATATGATTTCAACAATTTTTCTTGACGAGTCACCTTCCACAAGTTCAGTGACTGCCAAAAGGAGAAATAGAATGAGCTGCTGGTAAGGAACAGCAAGCCACTTAAATATATGACTTTGGTTTTCAAAGACTAGCATCAAAATGAAAGATCAAAATAAATTGTTTCGAGTACAACTTTATAAAGTTCAAAGTCATCAAAACCAACTAGCAACTATGCCTCTCTTGAGCTTCACAAAAAATAATTGGATATCTCGGACGAAGATATTGCAGGAAAAAAGAAATGGTTTGTTGCAGAGTGATATCTAGTAAATTATATATAAAAAAATAAGATTTTATATTAAAAAGAACATTTTGCTGGTGGTTAGAATCCGGGTTCACATTAACAGCAATTGAAATGGAAAACTCAGTTCAATTGCCACAAAGCCTGCAAAGTATCCATGTCTTGAAAAAAAAACCCTTCACCACTATCTCTGAGCACTTGGTGATCTCAATAGTTGCAAGGCAAAAGTGCCTACTCAATTTCTGAGGTCAGAATCAAGTGTGTGACTGCTATTGTGAGGATAAGAGAACAAGAAAGAGACAAAAGAACTTGCAAATATGGTTTAAATTCAAAACTAAACATATGCAGAAAAGGGGGTGAAAAATTAGATGAAAGATGTTTATGTTAGCAAATAATTTCAAGATAGGAGAATCTTACCAGCATGCTTGGAGAGATGATGATTTTCAGCAGCTTCCCATTTGGTAAACTGTTCTCCACATTTATGGCAAGTGATTGTAGAAGAACCATTAAAATCTGTCTCGAGAGAGACCCTACTGCTTGAATGTGCACCAGCACCAAATACACCAGAGCCTCCATATCCAGACCCTTCTCTGTCTGATGAAAGAAAAGGAGACTTTCTTGGAGGAGTTGGTGCGTTCCTAAATGAAGGGTTGAAATAATGCATCGTAGGATGTCCTCCAGGTCCTGGAGTACCTGGCCTTAAAGTACCGACAAAAGTTGAACCAACACCACCGTTACTGCCACCGCCGCCACCATTATGGTTGTTGCCATGACTACCACCAGTACCAACCCCTTCTTGGAACCCACCAAAACCAGTGATTTTGAGCTCACACCTCGAGTTACTCAAAATAACTTCATGGGTTATTGGGTTAAGAAACTCGCTGCTTCCAATGGATCTTGGACTACAACTTGGTGGCTTCTCCATGTGTCTTTTGCTTCCATGGATGACATCTTTGAGATTTGCTATGGACCTTGAACACCCCGACCTTCCTGCTTTTCTTGTCAAGATTGTACTCAAATTCTTTGTGGATTTTGGGTCATGAACTTCTGACGGCTCTGACTTGCAATGTAGAGATCTCTTCAAAGAGAACCAAACTGTTGGCATTCTTCTATCTTTACTGTCCTTCACTCCTTTCCTTTTCTTTTTGGGCTTCAAAATGTCTCAGAAAAACAGCTTTTCAAAGTAAAACTCCTCTGCAAGTCCATGTTTTCTTCCTTTTTCCACCATGAAAGCTAGCTGAAAAGAAGAATCTGAATATACCGATAGTCACTATACAGCTTACTCTCTACTTGTGCTACAGAGCTCTCTTTCCCTTCAATTTCCTTTCTATTTTGAGAAGCTAACAGCCAATCTCTTAACGAACTCTATCTATCAACTACTAATTAAGCATGCTTGAGAACTCAGAAGAATCAAGAACCAAAATTTCTCACGAAGCATCCAAAAAAATCTGAACTTTTTCCTATATTGCAGGCTTGTTTGGCGCATTCCATGTTGATAACCACATGAGAATCATCTGTCGAAGCTGAGGAAGAGAAAGGCAGATTGAAAGCCGAAAGGCCAAAGAAAGCCCATTACAAGAAAGACAAAGGAGGAGTAAAGCAATTACTGCACAGAAGAAATTCAAAAAATGGAGAATCTATGGTCGATGAGGAACATGACAACCCAACATGAAGAACCATGGTCAGTGGTGTCTGTAATAAATGACAGTTACAGCTTGAGAATGGCGACCTGTTAAAAAGTGAAAACAACTCCTGCAAAATATTTTAAGGACATTCTTAAATTGACGCTTGTGCTGTACTATGCTTGCCTGCCTTGATTTTGTTTTAGATTTTTTGTGGAAGGAATTCACAGGCTTTTTTTTTTTTTTTTTTTTACAATCTAATTATCCTCATGTTTTTATTTGTTTATTATTTAGAAAGGTAGACTTTCTTAAAATATAACAAACAAAATTATTTTTAAGAAAAAATGGTTTAATATTTGATAAAAAGTAATTAGTATTATCTTATTAATTATTTTCTGAACACATTTAAATAAAGAGTATATATATATATATATATATATATATATAGACAAGTAAGAGAGAGAGAGAGAAAACCCATGACTCAAAAAAACAATAAAAATATCTTGATTTAAAACTATTCTCTCATACTTGTCCCTCAATCTTTCCTAATAATGCTAATAAAATTGTTTTTGCAAAATGCTTTTTATCTAAACTTTTAAAACATTTTTATTATTTAAATATATTTTTTCAAATAAAAAATATATTAAAAATATCAAATTTCTTTAATTTAAAATTCTTATTTAATTGAAAGTTAAAGTTTTAGCTTATCAATTCTAATTTTATTGGATATATTCTTAGAAAGAAAATTGTTTTGAATAATTTTTATTTTTATATATTTCTAAAATTCTTATAGATCTATTTTTACTATACATACATACATATATATATTTTTTAAATTATGAATCCAAGTCAAAATCTTCTTTTTACAAGTAATGACGAACGGGTTCTTACATTATCATTGCACATATAGACTTTATACCAAGAATTATTTGGAGATACTCGTGACAATACAGTACATGCATGATTTATTTATTTTTTAATCCGAGGAGACTCAATGCATTTTTTTGTGAATTTAAATTAAATAAATAAAATTTTAATTGTTTTAATCTTTTATATAAGAAATATATATTAACTTAAATCCAAAATTTACAAGACAAAACTCGTACAAGCTATGCATGACAAAAGTATAATTTGTAAGGAATCGGTAGACCTATCTATCAAAGCTGTTGCCTATACAGGACCACTCTGGCGTTCATCATCTCTTCTGAAATTTGCTAAGTCTTTTTTAATCTTCTCAAAATATTTCTCATATATATATATATATATATATATATATATATATATATATATATATATATATATATATATATGGATAATGGGTTTTACGAAAGCCACAAAAACGAAATCACTTTAGAGTGAAAAATCACGATTGGCCAATTAATAACTATTTTTGCTCTCAAAATAATTCATTAAATATATTATTTTCCATGAGTTTGTATAGAGCATAAGAGGTCGAAGCATAAGACAAAGATTATATCGCGTGGAATACATGATTTTGGAACTTGGTGGTTCATAAGATTTTCTCCATGGATGTCCAATCTCTAAACCTATCAAAAACAAAATATGGTGGGGATGATGCGCCTTCGATGTAGAAATGAAATGATTTCGTGTTTTTTGTTTGTTCCTGCAGATTCTTTCGTCGACATTAGGGAATTCGGCTGCAGATTTAAGACCGGCGAGTACGGTGAGGGTGTTTTTTAAGTTTAATATAGGCGTCTGGATTAGCTTGCATGTATTTAATTTAATTTTATAAACTCTAAAGTTAATAATTATATGACTGTTTAAGAATGTTATTGAGATTGTTTTTTTACATTCTTTTCACTCAAAATTACATCAAGATGATGTTTTTTTTTTTTTTAATTATTTTTGATATCAGTACATCAAAATAATCAAAAAAATACCAAAAACAATTAATATAAAGTAAAACAAAAATAAAAAAATCATTTTTTTTCAAATATATTTTTCAAACATATTCCTAAATACCCCTATATAAGCTTTCAATAATCATATAGCAGTTATAGAATTCAAACCTAAAATTAAAAAAAAAAAAAAAAAACATTTTAATCCCAAAATTTTACTATTAGATTTTTAATCCATGGATTGAAGGAGGGCAATAATTGAGCTCTTTAATAGAAGCACGAGTGGATTTTGATTAAAGAAAGAGCTTCATCATAATTAGCCTTTGACACAGATCTCCATGCTCACTTTTCAAAGTGATTTTTGAAATCCAAAGAGTGGTGAAAAAGAGGCATGCAAATTACCGAATAAAAAAAAAACAATTAGGTTTGTCATCTTGCTGTTCGTCTGTAACATGTCGAAGAGGCAAGCTCGAGAAACTAGGTTCAAGAAATGGATTGTTGTTGTTGTCTAATACATTTAAAAGAATTGAGGTGATGATTTATTTATTTTCAAAAATTATTTAGGTTTTATTTCTATAAATTATTGCAACTTCAAACAAACATTTTATAAGCATTTATTTTTATTAATTTATAAAAAAATAAAAAAATATTTTTTAAAAAAGAAATCAAAGTTTTCAAAGTCGATGGAGTTCATTGCAAGAAATTTGAGTTTGGAGAATTAAGCCACAAAATCTAGTTTGATCTATTATATTGAAGTTTTAATATTAAAAATAAATTATCTTAATTTTTTTAATAAAAAATCATGTTTTTTAATAAGACATCCAAGTTATTTTGGGATCTATCAAGTGAATTGAGTCACATCGAATCAACTCTTACATGATCTAATTTTAAACTTGAGTTAGTCAAGAGATTGAGGTTTCAAGATTGACCTATTAGGTTGAGTTTAATAAAAAATATCGAATAAATCCTTGTAGCCCAAAAAAAATTTCATGTTTTTTTTTTTTTATTTGAAATCTTTTGATATTATTTTTTAATGTTAAGAATTATTTTCCTCACAATAGAGTTACCTTTTTTTTATTATTTTATTAGATAAAGATAAATTTATTCAACTCGATCCATGACTTAAACTACAACTCTTTCTTCCTCTTTTTTGAAAAACATTCTTGCAATCTTTTGATATATATTTTTTATATTAAGAATTGTTTTCCTCACAATAGAGTAGCATGGGTCTCATTACTAGTTGGGTCTAAATATATTTGTTTCAAATGTCATTAAATAAACGAACAAGAAACAATTTATAATTTTAAAAATTATACGTACATGTCAACGTTCAAGTCTTCAAAAATACATTTATTTTTTAAAAACAGTAACATTTTATTTTATTTTATTTGTTATAATGACCATTGTAAGCTCCAAAAATGAGAGACATGCACACACGCATAATAAACCTTCGTGCAAAAAAAAGGAGAGGAGGAAGGCCCGGAGAATAAGCCCAAGCACGTAAGGTTTGGAAAGGATGAGGCCCGCACGGCTCTAGGCCTTAAAGCCCAGACTATATTTTTAAAGAAAACAAATAATATTTTGTCTATCAAGGCAGGTGTTGTGCTGTCCAAATGTATTCATTTCCAGTTATCCGAGGTGGTTTGTCTGGTTGAAAAATTAATATCCAAAGTTTTCAGACTTCAAAAATTAAATTTTAACCTTTTTTTTAATAAAATAAAATTTGGGACCTAAAATGAAAATTAAATTTAGGACTAAATCATGAGAATCTAAGAAGAATATATGGACCAAACATGCCAAAAAAATTTAAACTAGAAGGACCAAGTTGACAATTGCCTACTTGATTTGTGAAAAAGGCTTTGATTTTATTTAAATGCTAATTTCAATCCTTATTTTTTTAATAATAACTTCAAATTCTATTTTGAAAATCAAATTGTTAATTCAGTGTTAGAATATTCCATGACATATTATACATGCAAATTAAAATTAATTTAAATACATAAAATTATGCTAATATAACTTGCAAGGACTAAATTAAAAAACAATCATCATTGAAAAATAAAACAAAAAATAAATTAAACTAATATTCCACATCATCAAATTGTATGGCATCAACAACTTCTATGAAATCATCACAATTTCTATAAAGTTAAAACGATTCCCTTAAACTTTTTCCCTTTTCCTCTCTACTGCAGATCTAAAATAATTATTGTTAATGAAATTCATTCTCCTCCATCATTACTTTCTCATACCTTCTTCCTTTCCATCCCATCTTTAAAGATCATATCATGTTTTCCTATAATCATTTTTTCTATTTAAATTATTTTTAAAAAGAAGAACAATGTCTCTCTCATCTTTTTTTTAGTGATAAAAGTTGCTTTTTAATATGTTTTTTATTTAAAAATATATTTTCTAATTTAAAAAAATACAATTAGACTGAAATGCTAAGCAAAACCTTCTTATAAACTCAAAACAATTAATCAAAAATACAAACATTTTATCTTTGGCTTTATTATTTACAATGATCAGAAATCATGAGGGTTTTTACTGCTCACACAACCTGGCAGAATTGAACCCTTTAAAAAAGCAAAAACAAAAAATAATTGACATGTTATTCAAAGATCTCAAATTCTAACCATGAATTCAGCACAGCATCCAAGAAAATCCAGAGTCCAAAAGGTGTGGGGAAAAAACCCATAAATGAAATGCCAAATTGAATTTCTGAATGGTTGAGAGTTTGATTATGTTTATTTAATAAAATATTTTTTATTTAGAAATATATTAAAATAATTTTAAAAAAAATTAATTTTGATATCGGTAAATGAAAATGATATAAAAACATAAAATAAATAAAATAAAAACTAATTCAATTTTTTGAAAAATATTTTTGAAACACGGTGTCAAACACTTCCTTTATCATCAACAAAATCCTAAGTTTTAATCTTTCGATGTTATATATTATTTTGATATTATAATGTTAAAAATAACTTTTAAAAAATAAATAAATATTATTTTAATATAATTTTTAAATAAAAATAATTTAAAATAACAAATTGTAAAAACAACACACAAAAGTCCAAATGTTTGGCGTCTCTCTTTAAATTTGTTCTCAAACCAAAAACTTCTTTTTTTAATATACAGGTGTCCATCTTAAATTCCTAAGCTTACAATAAACTTGGATCTACTATTCTCTTTAATTAGGATAAAGTGAGGGCCCAAGGTTATATTCTCTCATGCCCAGCCCACACGAACTCGATGACGTGTCGTCCCCTCCTGGACCCATATTCCTAAATCAGACAAAACCAACCGCGCATGATAATTTCAAAACCCTCCAAAATTCAAAACCATGTTTAATAAATTCAACCTAGTCGCATCAACTGAATGACACTGTAAGAATCAATGAATTCAACTTTAATTTATTTTTCAAAATAACATCTGTTAAAGTTTCTATATAAAAAATAATGTTTATTAAAAAAACAAAAAAACAATTATTATTTTTTTAAAATAAAATCGAATCAATCAATATTTTCTTTATATATTAAATTAGTCTGGATCAGTCATTCAAGTTATGGGTTATTAAATGCACTCATTAATGTATACTAAACTTTCAAAAATAATGTTTAATTATTTTTTAATATAAGAATTTAATAATAATTCATATAAAAAGTAAAACAAACTATTTTTATATTTTATATCTATCCTCTAACCGAATAATTACTATAATTCTTTTATTATTAATATTATTTTATATCTACCCGACAATATCAGTCACAATTTTATTTCTACCATCGCAATAAACCAAAAGCTACGTTCGAAACCCCATTCCAGTTGATCCATCAATCCCGACGAAAAATTCCCATAACAAAACCAAGAAGTTTACAGAATCTCCACCGTCCTTTCACTTTTAATCCAACGGTTACGGATCTGGATCCGCGTACTGCTCTCTCATTGGCCACCCCGGTTTTCTCTTCTCCTATATAATCCCCAAAACACCCATTTCGGCACTTCAGATGTCCTCTTTTCGCGTTTTCCTCTCCTGCATTTCATTTCGAAAAGAGTCGATCCATGGCTGGCAGAGGCAAAACCCTGGGATCTGGAGCAGCAAAGAAGGCTACATCAAGGAGTAGCAAGGCTGGTTTGCAGTTTCCGGTGGGTCGTATTGCTAGATTCTTGAAGGCTGGCAAGTATGCTGAACGTGTTGGCGCCGGCGCTCCTGTCTACCTCGCTGCTGTCCTTGAATATCTTGCTGCTGAGGTAAAAATGCCTCGGTCTTTCTTTAATTTTCTTTCTTCGAAGTGTTTTGGTATGATTTTGTTTGATTCAGTTTTTGAATCTAGGGTTCTTTTGTTTTGGTAATTTTTGACATTTATTTTTGGAATTATCTTGTTAATTATGTATTTGAAGATGTGGCCGTGGCGAGTCTGTGATTTTAACTTGTTCCTGAGTCAAATTTGGTGTTTTCAAGCTTGTTTAATTTTGTGTATTTAAACTTTGTATTCTATTAAATCTCCGCCTGTATGCATCTTAGAGTTTTGAACTTCTTATTTCAAATCCTAAATCAGGGAAGTATATTATATCAATTGGGTTTATGTTTGATGGGTTTTGCGTATGTTGTGCTGTCAGGTTCTTGAATTGGCTGGAAATGCAGCCAGAGACAACAAGAAGACCCGTATTGTGCCCCGCCACATCCAGCTAGCAGTGAGGAACGACGAGGAGCTAAGCAAGCTCCTCGGTGATGTTACAATTGCTAACGGAGGTGTGATGCCTAACATCCACAACCTTCTTCTCCCAAAGAAGACTGGTGGCTCCTCCAAGGCCTCAGCCGATGACGACAGTTAAATGTGACGGAAGAGATTTAAACGAAGTGTATTTTCTTTCACTGTGATTTCACTACGATATTTAAGTCTTTTAGCTCAATTTTTCTTCAGAATTTAGGAGACTTGAGGCCGTGTTCATGTAAGGGTAGTCTTCGTAGTTAGGGTTTTACAGTTAATGATGTGAATATAAATTGATCATCATCTTTGTGCTCATGTAATGGTGGAAATTAATTTTTTTTCTATGCAAGGACAATCAATGCACGACTTGTCTTTTTTTCCATTGTTTGAACGCGTCGTCTGATTATTGTTGGAATAAGATAGGGATTGCTGGGGCACAAGCATGTGACATAGTGCTCAGGAGTGTTGACCTGTAAGTATTTTGTTAGAGAATAATATAAATTATATTTTGTGATTTCATTTAACAGTTTGAGCTTTTAGGTTAACTGGTTTTTTAATATGGTATTAGAGTCTTGTTGATTTAGTGGTCATGAGTTTGAATCTTATTATCCTCATTTTATTTGATAAAAATCAAACATAAGATGATATGGCTTGTGCAAGTTTCAAGTTCAAAGGGCTTTTATTTAAGGAGGTGTGTTAGAGAATAATATAAATTATATTTTGAAATCTCATTTAATAATTTAAGCTTTTAAATGAGATAATTTCTTAATATTTATAAGAGATGACCACGAGCCTGTTAATAGACGAACGGCCATGATTAGAATTATCAATGCATCAAACTCAGTTAATACACTGTAGTGGTTTAGATCAAGAGATGACCACGAGTTGGTTTATATATTAAAAATATTTTTTTTTTAAATAATAAAAAGTTATTTAAAATTACTTTCAAAACCATCTAATACAGTCAATTTATCAATGACGGTCCCTGCCTTGCTTGTTGACAGCGCGGGACTGTTTTTCCGTTTCTACTGCGAGGAGCTATTTAATGATTGTTTTTTAGCTTGCGTAGTTTCTTTTTAATTGATATATTTTCAGAGAAGCTTCAATCACTGTTGGAGGAAAACAAAGTTGAATATGCCTCATTTAGCAGTTTCATTTTCGTTCTTTGTTACTTTAAAAGTCTGGATGAGATTACTCCATTTGTAAAATTTATGCCCCCTTATTTATTGCATTAAAAAGGGCACTGGACTGCCCAAGGAACTGAAGCTACAAGATGATGATGGCTTTGATGACGTTCTTGACCCGTGGAGATTTCAGAGCAACATTTTAACAAATTAAAGATATCAATGAACTAATGGGGTTGGTTCAAGTGTAAGCAGCTTATTCTGTTTAAGCGAAGTTTCCGTTTTGAATCTTTGTGGAAACAGCAACACTCACTAGTAGCCTCATCTACCACTGCTAGGCATGCGACCCGGGGCGACTACCAGATTAGTCGGGGCAACCCGGATACTGGGGCTGGTGATAAAAAAAAAAGATATCCATGGAAAAAACAATGTTTAACTCAATTCCCTGGTCCATCAAAATTCACAGAACAAGTGCTCAAAACCACTATCATTCGAGAAATGTTTGGAGGAGACATTCATGCAGGTACTCTTACAAATGCATGTAGATCCATGCTGATCTGATAAAAAGTACCTTGTGGATGCCACAGAAACTGCTTTCCCTGCAGAAAGTTTAAACGCTTGGCCGGTGCTAGGAAAGAAATACATCTAAAAGCATTTTCTATATAACAATACTTGAAGATGACAAGACCAAGGGACAGTGGTTGTATAGAAAATGTTAAATCAATCTGAATTTGTAGCAAATTCACTTAAGAAAACAAATTGCTCAAGCGTGCACAACATCATATACATAGCGCAAGCAGAATCCGCGCTTAAAAATCGAATGGTAATATCAACCAGTAAGACATGTTAAAGGAAGAATCACCCTAAATATTCTTTCCCAGTTGAAGCTAGTTGAGTTCTCTAAATGGTGCTCTCTCCTCAAGAGTAGACTGAAATCTCTTTACTGTTGGTGAGGGACAAGTATTGACATTCTCCTTCACAGCATGGAAAAGCTCAGTTTCACACTTCAACATGGTACTAGATGATCCAGTATCTTCATCAAATGACTGCACCATGCATGCCAAGGTTCCCATCAATTGCATGTCTTCGTTGGAGAACTGGCTGATTCTGTCACCAAGTCCCATGAAAAAGGCAAACAAATTGTCCCTTTCCGATGACAACTTCATTACATTTTCAGCCAAACTTTTGTTCCCTTTTCTGAGCTCATCTATCGAGGCTTCTGACATTCTCAGCTTCGTCTCCATTAGATTCTCTAATTTCTTCATCTCCAGAAGTTTTTCCTCTAGTTCAGCTTCAATTTCTAGTGCCTTGTGTTTCGATTCCGAGAGCGATTTTTCCTGCAACTCCAGTTTCTCTTGTACAGAAAAGATGTCATCCTCCAGCTCTGTTAACATCATTTTCTTCTCTTCAATTTCCAGCTGGGCCAGAATCTCGGCTGAAGCAATCTTTTCCCAGGCCTCATGTACCAAACTAATCTCAGCCTTTTTCTCATCAAGCTCCAGAGAGAGAGAGATCAACGAGCCATTAAATTTTTGTTCCCTCGACCTTACACACTGCAAGAGTTCGTCTATTCTTTGATCTTTCTCTTCCATGAGCTGGATAAAATGTTCTTTATCAAGATCAAATTTTCTCTCAGCCTCTGCCAGTGTCAACACTGAAGCTTCAAGTTCTCTTCTCAGCGATTCTTGCTCCAGCCATCCAACCTCTTTCTGCAGATCATTTAAAATTTTGTCCTTCTCTCTCATGGTTCGTAGAAAACCCTCTTTCTCTGATTCAAAGGACATTACTGTCTCCATTGCAGAAGTGGATGCTGCTGACTCTCTTGTTTTAAGTTCTTTCTCAAAGAAATCAATCTGATGCTGCATGTTATCTATTCTACTGTCCCTTGCTTTTAATAGACGGGAAAGGTCATCTTTCTCCTGCTTGATGGTTTCCTCAACTTCTACTTGTGATAGAAGAGAAGCTTCAATGTCTTTGCGCAACAATTGGCTATCTTCAAGATCATCTTTTAAGCGATGTGCAATTGTTTTCCACATCCACAATTCAAACTCCAGAGCATGTCCTTCGTGATTTTTAGCTGCAAAATCAGATTTCAATCTGTCTAAGGCATCACAAACTTCTTGAAGTTTCTCTTTCAAGTCTTTCTCCTTCTGGAAAGCTTGCTTTTCCAATCGGTGTTGGCACCTGGACGACTCCTCGAGCATTTCCTTGTACTTCTCGAGTTCTTTTTGCATCTGGAGGCTCTGCTCTTCAATTTGATCAAGAGATTGAACCCTTGTCAACAAAGAGGCTGTTTTCTCGTTTTCTTTAGCTAATTCAGCATTTGCAGTGTCCAGTGCATCACAAACTTCTTGAAGTTTCTCTTTCAAGTCTTTTTCCTTCTGGAAAGCTTGCTTTTCCAATCGGTGTTGGCACCTGGACGACTCCTCGAGCATTTCCTTGTACTTCTCGAGTTCTTTTTGCATCTGGAGGCTCTGCTCTTCAATTTGATCAAGAGATTGAACCCTTGTCAACAAAGAGGCTGTTTTCTCGTTTTCTTTAGCTAATTCAGCATTTGCAGTGTCCAGTGCATCATAAACCTCTTGTAGTTTCTTCTTTAAGTCAGTTTCCACATCCAAAGCTTTCTTTTCTACAAGAAGCTGCTTCCTCGATGATTGTTCAACCATTTCCTTATACCTCTCAAGCTCTTTCTGCATCAGGAGTCGTTGCTCTTCAACAAGTTCTAAGTGATCAACCCTCCTAAACAAACATTCCACCTTCTCCGCCAATTCAGAACTAGCCATGTCGAATGCATCACAAACTTCTCTGAATCTCTCTTTCGAATCGTTTTCAATCTGCGAAGCTTGCTTTTCTAGGCAAAGTTGATGCCTAGATGACTGCTCAAGCGCTTCCTTGTACTTCTCCAACTCTTTTTGCATCAAGAGACACTTCGCTTCTATAAGATCCAAGGCCTTGGCTTTCCTTGACAAAGATACTACTTTCTCATGTTCTTTGGCTAATTCCGAGTTTGCCACGTCCAAGTCATCACAAACTGCCTTAAGTTTATCTTTCAAGTCAGTTTCTGTCTGCAAAGCTTGCTTCTTGAAGCAAAGTTGACTTCTGGACGATTCCTCAAGCAATTCTTTGTATCTTTCAAGCTCTTTCTGCAACAGTTGTCGCTGGTCTTCAACAAAATCCAGGTCCTCAACTCTCTTCAATAAAGATGCAACCTTTTGACGTTCCTCCTCAAAATCTGTCATCAATTTATTCAGAGCAGTGGTCTTTGTCTCCAGCTGCCTCATCAAGAGAGAGACATTTTCTCCCCTTTCTTTTTCACGAAGTCTTGCCTCAGTATCAGCATTCTCAATGTTCAGCTGAGCCTCAGTTATACTTGATTTCAACACCAGTAGCGTTGTCGAAGCCTCCTCATTCTGCATCTTCAACTGCAAGATCACAGTGTGACAAATTTCCAATTCCATCCCAAGTTCTTCTACTGTTGTTTCTTTGCTCTCTAGTGCAGTCCTGTAATTATCCAGCTCTTCAGTCAATTTCTTCATTTGAAAGCTCCATTCAGCTTCTTTAGCTCTAAGATCTGAAGAACAATTTCTGTGCATCTGCTCCAAACTCTTGAGTTTGTTTCGCATTTTTCCCAAAGAAGAATTTCCCGACTCCCGAATCCCAGCCTCCTGAAGTTCTTTAAGGGACACCAGTAACTCCTGATTTTCTTGCTCTAGCCTCCTTGCTTTGTACTCGATTTCTTTGTAAAATGTCTCCTTTGTAGCCAAAGAATGTCTCAGAGCTGCAATTTCTCTGTCCCTCTGAGTGGCCATGCATTCTAGTTGTGACTTTGCATCCTGACACTCAGTGAAAACATTCTCAAAGCGTGCTTTATATTCAGAAACCTCAACTTCCAGATGCTTTCTCCTGCTTTCTTCACGAGCTAAGGCTTCATTGCACATCTTGAACCGTCTTTCAAGATCTTCTAAGATTCTGGTCTGAGAATCTAAGCGTGACTGCAGTGAGCAAATTTCGTCAATCAATGTGGACTTCTCCATCTCCCACCCTTTCTTGCTTTCCTTGAACTGATCTCGGAGCTTTTCATGTGCTTCTTCTAGATGACTGAACTGCTCCTTCTTCCATTTTAGCTGATTTTCTACTTTCCTGCTCTCCTCCTCTAACTTGAGTAGCACAGCATCCCTTTTCCTCATCTCTATGGATGCTTTGGCATTTTTCTCTGCTTCCAAGCATTTCTTCTGAGAAGCTGATAGAAGCCCCTTGAGACCTTCAATTTCTGCCATAAACACATTAATCTTTTGCTCTTGATCAATGTTCTTCTCATTTGCCTCATCTAGTGCCAATACTAACCCCCTTTTCTCCTCCTCCCATTTTTTATACTTCTCACCGGAATCAACTCTAAGCTTATCATTTGCAGTGCTTAGACGTCTGATTATGGACTCTTTTTCATGCAAACTGCTTTGAAAATCTTCACACATTCCCTTCGCCTTGGAGATCTCCTCTTCCTTTCCATTTAATTCTCGTGCCAGTTTCTCAATCTTAGAACATGCTTCTTGAGTTCGGATAAGCTGTTCACCATGAGCTTTCCTCAAGTTGTCAGCCAATTCTGTTTTGAGTTTCAAGTTTTCCCTGAGCTTCTCAATCTCAGCTTTCGCTTCATCAAACTCTTCACCCATTTCCTCTCAAGTTTAAAAGAAACAAATCTCACCTGTTCACCAGATAAAATCTTTCAGTTGACAAATTGAAGTTGATTTAAGAGCAATTATGTCAATGGAGACCACAGTACCACAAATAGATATATATATTGAAGACCACATTGTGGATATATCAAGAGGTTCAAATCCAACTAACCAAACCAAATACTGTGCAACAGCATAATAAATCCTGTGATGCTGTTTTTATTTTTCCAAAAGGCATTGCATCTCCTCTTCCGGGTCCAATTAAGAACAGATGGACAGTATACAGCACCACCATCAACAAAGTGATTAAAATCCTAAAGACCACAGACCCTATTTGCTGTCCTATCTATATTATGAAGAATATTTTCTGTCCTATTTGTATATGAAGAACCTACATGTCAACGAGCAAGGCCAGTCTTTAGTTTCCAGATCATAAGAAATCAAATAAAACCCAAAATAAACAAAGATTTAGATACCGATTTTTATATAATTTTTTTTCCCTCCCAAGATTAAACAAAGACTAAATATTATTATTATTATTATTATTATTATTAAAATCTAAAAAGTCTATTTCTTTTCAGTTTTTGCATCCAATAATAGACCAAACTATGTATCTTAGTGTCAAAATCAAGGAAACCCAAAAGAAAAGGCCTTTAGTTCTCATCTTCTGTCAATATTTCACAATTGCTAACTTAATTCACTATGTAGTCCAGTAAGAATCCAGCATTCAAATAAATAAATCAATAAAGTCCCTGACAAAATATAGAGAGGCCCAGGAAGAAAGAATCAAAGGGATAAATTAAAATGACTTGTACCAGCAGAAAAACATGTTAAAGCTAAGGAATTGAGAGATCAAGAAACCTCACTGCTTGATGATTCTTTTAATACTTGAACAGGCAAGAATAAGAGAGACCCACACACACACACACAAAAAAAAATACCTGGTTGCCGTCCTCGTTGTTGCTATGGGTTTGGTTTATTATTGTTAGGGACTTTATCCATGTAACAAAGAGAGTTTCCGGTGATTTTGTTGGGTTGCAGAGAGAGAGAGAGAGAGAGAGAGAGATAAGAAGATGAAAGCAAATACAGAAAGTGCAAAAGATAGCCGTTGGGAGGGAGGGGCATTTGATTTGAAATCGAAATCACGAATCACACGGCGTCAGGGTTTCTGTTTTAACGGTGTGAGAGATTCGTTGGACTTGGAGCTTGGGCCTACTATATTGGGTTGGTCTGGGCTCCACGGGTTTTAATTGTTTTGAATTTCATTCGTAAAATAATAAAAATAAAAATAAAAATGGTTTCAATGAGTTGCCAGTACCTTTCCAATATTTCTCCCGCTTTGCCCATCTCCCATAGCGTCTTCTTCCTCGCCGAATCCTTTCTTTCTATTTTTTACTGCATGCAGATGAGCACAAGAAGCGGCAGCCATGTGAGATGCTGCAGAGGCAGCGAATTGACCAAGGGAACCCCGTCTTTCTTCCTCAACCTGTAAAATTTCAATGAATCAATGCCTACAATGGAGGTTTCAGTCTTTAACCTCCAGCTTGCTCCTCCATCCTCAACAAGAGAAGAAGAAGGAAGATGGTCTCCGCCGACTTTTTTCTCAGCTCCATCATCCGGATAAACTCTTCCATCATCCTTCAAATTCGGATTCATTTCCCGAGGGTTCACTCTCGTTATCTAATGGACAAATTAAATACTGGGTACTTCAGCAACAGAGAACAAGCATAGCACAACAGCTTTGCAGAGAATGACTTCAATGTGCTCGACACATTTACAACATGAAACAATAATGGTGACACATGCTGACCTTAACAAAAAAAAAAAGATGAAGAAACAGCAGTACCTCTTCAGCAGGGGGGGTTCTCTGGCTCATGTTCAACTCTAACTGTTGGCATTCTCCCGGCATTTTTCGCAGGCGTAATCATTCAATCCAAGCCCAATTCTTTCCTGGCGATGTCTATTTTGTTTGGATTCTCTGCCGTCTTCTTCAAATATTCATTAAATTATCAAGGTACAATTACTGTAGCTCCATACCGTTAAAACCATTTGTTAGTTGATTGAAAACTTTTCTCACGAGTTAATTTTTAATATTTATTTCACATTTTAATATATAAAGAATATTTAGCATCTAGTATCATTTTGTTATCAAATTTTCGTGTGATGATGACAGTGATCTGAGAAATTTTCAATACACCTTTTACTTAAAAATTCATTATCTAGAGATTTTATTTTTTTTTAATTAATTTTAAATTTTTATTTTTGATATTAGTACATCAAAACAACCTAAAAATACACAAAAATAATTTATAACTGGTTAGTGGTTAAGGACTTGAGGTCATGAAAAATTGTGGCGCCTGTAGTTGCACAAATTTTATGTTTGAGTGCATCGTCCCATATATTCCACATTTCATACTACTATTTAACATAAAAAGAGAAAGCAACTACTTTTTAGGCGATTGTAATTTCCAACTATTTCTCTAATTGCTCCACTGTTGACATCAAAATTCTACAAAAAGAATTGATCTTGTTTGAGCAAAGAATTTCGAATGAAATAAGAATAAACATCAACACACCTAACTACTACCAATGCACAAGTTAATACATTTAAGGGATTGTGAAACGAGAATCCATTGAGCTCCGACTGAAATTGCTGGCTTAATTTACTGTCTGTTTTCAGCTCCATTAATCTATCTGCTGAAATTGCAATTTGGTCTCTATGTGTGATCGCAATTTGGCAGCTTTCGTGCACTTCCCCACGATTCCCTCAAAAATGCGGATACCACCAGCAAACACACCCATGATCAGCAACCTGGAGAACACAAGTGATGATCAAGTACCTGTGTGTTTGTATAAAGTATAAGAGGGGAAACCACAGATTAATTATCGATAGGGTCTTCGCTTACCTCTTTCGATTAACCCTCGTCATCTGAACTGGAACCAGAATCTCCCATGCGTCGCTCTGCAATTGCTGGAAATAGCCTCTGGCGAATATCAGGCGAGGGTTGCTGGTGCTTATGAGAGGGAGATGATGCAGTTGATGCCTCTTTTTTCCGTGTTTTTGCTGACCTCTTCTGTGCCTCTCCCACCTCTTTGCATACCTTATCTAATATTATTAAAAAGTCTCGTACAACAATGAATAATCGTAGCCCCTCATCTTTCCCGGCATTCCCATGGAAATAGTCAACAGTGTTCTTCACCAGAGCCACAATTCTTTTTTCTTCTTCCAGAAGTGACATGGTATCAATCTCAGCATTCTGCACAAAACTTTTTAATGTTTCATGGAATCCATTATCTTCCTCTAACTTCTTCATGTCTTTATTCAGGAAATTTCTGATCACTAAGAATGACTGCCTGAGTTTAGCCACGGATCCTGTTAAGCTGTCAGCATCCACAACCGCTGCTCTTTTGACATTTTCTAGTTCGCTGCTCAATTGAGAAACAACCTGAAGACCAAGACTGCTATAGTTGTCTTCTGTATCAGGGGAAATCTCCTCAAGGAGATCGTCTGTTTTTATACTGACATTAGAGATGCTGCTGCTCTCTCGTCCAGCACGAGCAGCTCTTACACCTTCTGAGCGAATTATCTCCTGAACAACAAAGTGTAAGAGAGTAGTCTTCCCATCTAATCCCTTTACATCAGATAATTTCAAGAGTGTGTCAAGCTTGAATGCTTGTGCACCGCCACGAAATGTTCCATTGTTCATTCGGTTGCCCGTTTTAAGAACAGCTTCTAGAAGCTTGAGGAACAACCGACTATTTCTGAGTTCTTTGCAAGCAACCTGCCATATTAGATGGAGATGGCATCACATTCAATTTTGGAAAGTGGAGAAATTCAAGAAATTGCCAGAAAAGAGAGTCAGATTGTGAGATGCACGGACTCTATCATAACCAAGAGAAACTGGCCACCTCTACATGCTATTATAATCAAATTTTACAAATCTAGGAATATTTTTATACAGCCAGGCAGCATCTTAGATACATATGTTCTAAGAATATGCATACGTTCTAAAAGCCAAACTCATCAAGTCACAGTATTCTACCATCGCTATCTATTATATCAAATCCTACCAATCCTCTAATGTCTAATAAGTGGTTGGTCTCTTTTGCTCTATGCATTAGAAGGGATGCATGCACTTTCCAAGTCACATATGAAGGGAAACCGATTCGAGGCACCAAACTGATATCAATATGTAGTTTTTTGCAAAAAAAAAAATACTCCGTTGTGGGTCTCCACAAAAAAATACAGTTAACATTTTTAAAATACATCTCCATAATTTGGCATGCCTTTCCAAAATCATGAAGCTCCACCAAGGGCAGCTTCCCCCTTCGTAGAAAAAGTGTAACTATCAAGTTCATCATCAGACCATGATTAAAAAATGATAACCAGCATCTACAAGCAAGAATTAAACCAAGTGCTGAAAAGAAACACAGTTTCCAGTTTCCTACCTCTAAGGTTTCAAAAGACTCTTTAGTGGTGGCAACCTCTTCCTGTAGAGTGCACATGAAAAGCAGTGCTTCCAGTCGTTTAAAAGCAAATGGTATGTCAACCAATGCTTTTAGGAACCTCTCAGCAGGCCCAAGTTGAGCAAGTTCACCGCTGTAGAGCCTAAGCTTCAGTTCTTCATCTTCTGTGGGTGCCATCCTCAACAAATTTTGAAGAAGCTCCACAGGAAGCTCATTTCCTGCATTAACTAACAGAAGTTAGAATATGTCTATACATCAAAACCAAAGGACACTATCACTACCCAAACCATTGAAATGGGGTAATTACATACCATCCACAGCAAAAAGATTTTCCTAGACAAGGAACAAATCCCCCCCCCCAAAGACAAGAATAAACAAACAAATAAATTGTTCTTGGGAAATGGAGTCCATGAATGTATTATCTACTGAAAGAAGCAAAGAGAGTTGATCACCTTCACGGAGTGCGTCACAGACTTCCTCTATCGTCACATTCAGTGCCCGCAAAAGAATAGATAAATTTTGTGCCTTTTTCGGATCAAGTATTTGAATATACTGGGGTGGAGGATCATGAGAAGAAGACTCTTTCTTGTGTTCATTTTTGTTTTTATCAGGTGCATATCCAAACAGGGTTTCTATCATTTCCTCATTGAACCTGTATAAAACATATTCAGCAGCGAAGGTTATTTAGAGATTCAGGAACAACAAAATTAAAATAACAATTAAACTAAAAGCTTAACTTACTGGAACGATCCTGATTTAATCTGATGCCAAACCATTGAATGATCAGGGTTGGCTAGAACTTTATCCCAGAAAAATGGCTTTAGTTTGGCTTTAGGAGCATCAGAATCATCCTCCACACCAGCGCCTTCACTTGATGTACTATTGGAAGGACGCTTTGATCCAAGAGGGGGTCGAGGAGCCTGAGGAGCCTTTGGACCTGGGGGCATTGGTGGTGGAGGTCGAGGAACGGAACCTCCAATTGGAGGTGGAGGAGGGCGTGGACCAGGTCTCACTCCCGGAGCAATAGGTGGTGGAGGAGGTGAACCACGGGGAGGGGGGGGCGCACTACTCGATGATTTCACAGGGGCAGGTGGTGCAGGAGGGGGAGCGGGAGGGGGAGGGGACGGAGTAGGACCAACCCTGCTGGGAGGAGGCCTGATATTAGCAGGTGGTTCATGGGGAAGTGGTTCTGCCCTTCCAGGAGGAGGCTTCAGAAAAGGGTTGCTGCCTGCCCTTCCTGGTGGAGGTGGTACAAGCATGTTCATCTTGCTGTCAGTAGAGGATTTGGCAGCACCACTACCAACTCCTGATGATAGACTTTCATGTAACGATACATTCAGAGCATCAGGGTTATAAATATTGCTCTCCAAAGATGATCCTGTTTTCTCATGGCTTGATATATTTCCAAAAGATTGATGACCAACCTTTTCTTCTTTGATAGAATTTCCTAAACCAAAAGTTTTATGTGTAGAACCTGGAAGATAAAATTTTGAAGCAATATCAGGACTATATTAAAGAATTGTAGATTAAAAGAAAACATCTGACAGAATATTTACTAACCGACAGAATAGTCACTTAAGCTTATGCTAAGTAGGGGCCTTTCATCATTTCGTCTGGCACCAGATCCTCTCCTACAAACCGTAGTACAGAACAAGAAGAACAAAGCTGCAAGAACAAATGTCACCGCAGCAGTCACAAGTATTGCAATGAGAACTGTTTTGTTGTTATTTTTGCCATTATCTGGCTCAATATTTGGACCAGAAGTTGAGCCTCCAGAAGAGTTTTCGCTGAGACTGAGAGGAGGAGGTGATAGTCGAGGAAAAAATGGCTCATCCGATGAAGGGGCAGGGTTTTGAGTAGAAACTGGATAAGGAGCCAGATATGGAGCTGGTGCAGGGCTAGGAATCATGGATCCAGCAGAAGGAGCTGGTGCAGGGCTAGGAATCATGGATCCATCAGAAGGAGCTGGTGCAGGGCTAGGAATCATGGATGCAATGCTCTGAAGCAAATTCCTTCTTGCACCAGCACGCCTATGAAATAACGAATTTAGAAAAGTTGAGTGATAAATATCTGCGCTACCTTCATCTCCAGAAACATGGAACAGGTAATTGTTTTTTCTTATACAATCTGTAAGAGTTTCCTTTAACTGGGGATGTAGGACTTTAATCAATCTCTGACTGTTTTCTTTTTCCACTGACCAACCCTTTGAGCTAAGTTCATCGGCCCCACTAAATGTTTCCTCTGGTAAACAGAAGTTAGGATTTTCACCAGCTTCCTTCAGACGAATGAAATCTACCTTGCAAATGATGCATAGTAGCTCTGCCTGCAGTAAACAAAAAATTCAAGTAATATTTGCCCGTTTGAGAAGATTAAATTGGTATCTCAGATGCACATTAAGAAGCAGGCATATATAAATATGAATTAAGAACAAACAGTAGACATGTAAGGATGCATCTCTCTCTCTATCACACACACGTATATTAAGAACAACAAAATAAGTATCCAAAAGAACATAAATAATCAGTACAAAGGAAGAACTTGGGAGGGCATATCCCAAATTAGGCATAGACGCAAGCACATGCAAAATTGATAAATCATGGATGCAATAGTGCAAATTACACATCAGGTCATAGTTTATTGTGGTATTATGATCCTTATCAATGATCATTGTTTATCTTCAGCAATAACTACATTTCAGATAAATAAAAAATATTGTTGCTTTTTATATGATAAAAGAATTCAATAATCACAACTCTTCCATCTGGTCCTCCCCTCCTCCGGTGCCCAGAATTAATATTTAAGAAAATCGCAAGGCCCTAAACAGAGAAGAGAAAGGAAGAAATTCAGGACTGAGAGTAAGCAGTATTGTGATCGTGATCGTGATTCACGTGGGTTGCAACAAGTTTAAACCATACATCTCGATGAAATGTTACATAAGTATAACTCATAGTCACATCAACTTATCAGCCAATAATCATATTATACAAATAATTTTTAACACCGATTTGCATAATTATGATGAATCTAAACCTTTGCACCATGAACCATACACGCCATAACTCTCATTTATAGGCTGTAAAAGGGTATTTGAAGCAAGATGACCTCAATTGTCATCACAAATTTACTAAACTGTAAGAAATATAATTATAGAAGAGTACGTGAGGTGTAAGGTCCTACCGTGTCCTTTTCAACATCTCCAGTTGCTGGATTAACTAATTGCCTCAAAAACACTTCTTCTGTCCTTCCTCTGTATTCCAAGCTCACCACCACCGATGCACACAGCAGAATCACCAAAAAAATGAAACAACTTGACTTCATATGAACCATTTGTTGTTGATTCATCCTTGTAAGCATGCAATATCCTTCTCATTTCATCAATAGTTAAACCCCCGGTAGAAGAATCAAAACCCTTACAATACCTTCACACAAAAACCAACCCAAAACGCTTCAAGCTTTTACCACTTGACTGAATTCAACTTTTATCAGGATAAACCTTTTAGTACAACCCAACCACCAAAATCTCGATACTTTTCTCAAAAACCCAGATAAAGTTTTTGCCTAAAAATTCAAACTTGGAGTCAAAACTCAATTCACCAAACAAAACTCAGAATACATCTCCTAAAACAGGTCAAAATATAGAATCAAATAACATAGATAGCGAAACCCACAAAGAATTTACAGAAATGAGCCTTATTTAGGGCCTGTGACATACCTAGAAAATCCAAAATGTGAAAAGGAGATTTGGCAAGAAAAACAAAAGGGTGTTAGATTTTGACTAGATCCAATCAAAAGAAGCTCAATGGGAACATTGGCTGTACATGAATAGATAGTGCTGTTGACCTGGAAAACGGTGAATTTTTCTTTTTTGTCTCTCTTTCTTCAAAGAGGTTCCATTGAAAAGTAAGAGATGACCGAAGAATTTAAGAGAAATCGTAAATCTTCACCCTTTTTTTTATTGCCACTGAAATCTTATATTTTGAAACTTGCTGATGAGGGTGGGCTTCTTGAAATATAGATAGTAAGATAGAGAAAGAAGAGAGAGATGGACGCGGTAAGGAAAACCCAAAACCTATATTTTTTATTCACTTAAAAAATCTCTTATTTTTCTAGAAAAAGAAATTGAGCCTTTTTATTTTTAAAAATCTGTTTACTAGTGATTGTCGGACTGTTAATTATGTCGAGTAGATAGCTAGCTCGTGCCATATCGTGGCTGAATCAAAAAATTTGTAAATGTAAAAACACTATTTAGATTATTGAGTAAAAATATTTTTTTATTTGAAATATATTAAAATATTTTTTTATATTTATTAAAAAATATTTTTAATATCAACAAATACAAATAGTTAATAATGAATTTTTCATATCAAACTTCTTATCTATTTTGATTTACAAATGAAATTATTTAGAGTTTTCTTAACATTATATAATCACGAGTTTAAATTTAAGTTAGATGATTAGTAGAATTATAGTCTAATTTAAATAAAAATTTCAAGATAATATAGTGTTTAATATTGAGATGATGATATATTTGATTGATTTGAGTTTTATTACTTAACTTGTTAAATTCATGATGATCATAGACTTAAATGGGAAAATAAGCTATTTTTTATTTAATTATATGATAATAAAAATAATTGTTTATAAAATTAACCATTAACTCAATGTTATGATGTTTGTTTAAAACTATGATAACTTTATAAAAATCAAATCAAAATAAATTCTTAAAACTTAGTTCCTAATCAACCGAAATTAACATGTCAAACATGTGACTCAGGCTATAGATTCTATAAGGTCTAATATTTTTTTATTTAATTATATGATTAAAATAAATACTCATAAAATTGAGCATCAAGTCACAACCGGACTTTTTATTTGACAACATAATAACTCTATAAAAATAAATTAAAATAACTTATAAAATTCAATTATCAATCAATCTAAGATAGCTCGTTAAAATACGTGATCCAAGTAATTGATCTTATTTGGTGTAACAACATTATTCTTTCTGAATTTATTTGTTATTTAAATATATAATAAAAAATATCTACAAATTATGATGATATTTATTTATAATCATTATAAATCTAAAAAAAATAAACCAAAACAAATTACACAATCAATTGAAAATTAACAAAATAATAAGGATAAAATTATATAAAAAAATTTAATATAAACCCAATTTTACATTATAAAAAAAAAAAGACACGATACTCCCTAAGACAACACCAAAAAGAACCCTAATTGTTTATTATTCGATAATTTTAACGTTTTTTTGTCGGCCAAATGAAATCTGTGAGTGTTTGTGGGCTTCCTGGAGAGAGAGAGAGAGAGAGAGAGAGATGAGACGGGTTGACACGGAAAGGAATTAGGAATTTTATATTTGTTTTTCTTACTAGAAAAAGAAATTCTGGTTTTTGATTTTTGATTTTTGAATTTTTTTAAATCTGTTGGCTAGAGATTATCGGTCAGCTAATCATGATTAGTGGTGATTTATTGCTTCACTAAAACAGTCTTAAGAATATTAAGTGTCCAAGAGTTAATTATATGTAGGGATTGAAAGCCACTGTCGGTTGATGTGAAGAAGATAGATATAACTTGCAAGCATTTCCCAATGTATGTATGTATGTATGTATGGTCACTCATGGGATGATTTAAACCGGATGTACATTGATCTCATTTAAATGGTTAGAATTTTTTAAGATAAGATAGAATGAATATCGTTAAATTTGGTCTGAAATATTACCAAATTTAATCCAAAAAATATATTTACAAGACAGAAATATCAACCGACAGGAAACCTAATCCACATTAAAAAAAAAAAAAACATCCCCCATGCTTCCCTGGCCCTCCAATGAAAGCAACGAAAAAACCACAACAACACGCAGAAAGAAAGAAAAAAAAAACCAAGTCATCACCCAACGACACACAACATTGAATTTATTAAAGGCGCAATATATTATCATAGTCCACATTAAAATCATCTATGAAACTATAGTGCAGCAAACAAGAAAACTCCAACACGCATTTAAATACACTAGTCAATGCCCCCGCGCCTTGTCGCGGGCGGCATCATATTTTTTTTCAACATAAAAAATATTAATTATGTGTATTTTTTATTATAATATAAATTTAGCCAAAATAATAAATTTGTGCAGAATTCATGTCAAATGCAAGTTTTCTATAAAATATGTGAATTTTAAATTTCTATAAATTTATCTGTTTAGTAGTTTTCAACGAAATAACCAGTATCAATTTATCATCATTATTAAAAAAACAAGAAGATTCGGATATCTGAATTATTAAGTTCACTGTATTAAGATTAGTTCATTTTATAATTTTATTTAAATCAAATAAAAACAAAAGGTGTATTATTACAGATGCAGGGTTTTTCATTCTTGTTCATAACAAAATGTTTCGAGGAACAATTAAGATATTCTCTTATTAGTTTTCAATTATAAATAGACTATTTATATTAAAATTTGATATTTATGAAAAATGTTTGTACAAAATATCCTTGCATTTTCACTTAAGATGAAAATAATATAAATAAACGAAGAGGAAGCTTAGTTTACCCTGGGATTTTTTTAATAAATATAAAAAACACTGGAGAATAAAATTCTCAAGATTGTGCTGTCATCCATTTAGATTCGATGATATATTGCAGAAATGAGATGAGATTTTGGCAAGACAAGACATTGTGTTTGGGAAAAATTTGAATTTTTTTTTTAAAAACCTGCGGTTTGGTGTTTTTAGATCATTTTGATGTGCTACTGTCAAAAATAATTTTTAAATAATAAAAAAAATATCATTTTGATGTATTTCAGCATGAAAAGCACTTTGAAAAGCTACCGCAACCGCACTCCCAAACAGGCCTATAGTGCACAAAGGGCACCGATGCATGGTTATTTTAAGGGTTTTTTTTAATCATTTTGAAGAGAGAGAAAAGTCATTTTTTTTATATCTGGAATTAAAATATTTTTTTAAAATAAAAATGAAATATTTTTTATTTAAAATAATATTTATTTTAAAAATAAATTATTTATAATGATATCATATTAAAAATACTAAAAATAATCTTTTTTTTTAATTTTTGTTTTTAAAACACAACAACAAACCTCAATCATTATTAAAGCACGAGCAGCAGTGCCCCAGGTAGGTTCGTTGGGTCCCCTTTTCGTGTTATTCAACGCGTCGCTCACCTACCGCCTCTCCCGGACGAGGGTGGAATGCCGTCGCCACAATTGCCACTGGCCGTCGCTTTGGACACTCTCTATATTATATTGCCGCCGTAATTGATTACCACGAACTTTCTCCGGTCATTCCCTGCTGTTATTCTTGCTTCGTATATACAACTAGCTACTTCACCCACTTTCTGTAGCTGATCACACACTTAAGAAAAAAAAAGGTGAAAATATAGGTTTTTTCATGTGTTTTTTTATTTAAAAAAATTATAAAGGTGAATTAAAAAGTATAAACAAACATTTAATTGATTAATTAATTAATCACATGGGTAAGAAAATATTAATAATAACTAAAAGTAAAACCGGAGAAATTGAGAAATAATTGTAGACTAAGATATTTTATTCATGTAATATAGAACATTTATCATGATGTGTTAATTGAATTTGTTTATTAAATCAAATGATAATATAAGTAAATACACACATAAGGATTATTGAATAAAATAAATATATATCGATTGCACATATTAAAAATATTATTTAAAAATAAATATTTTATATTTTTTTTGGATTCGAAGAAACCACACTTCTCAGAAAGCGTCTTTTGTGGACTCAGTTGAGTGAATAAAACCCTTGCTGTCCCAGGCTCTTACAAGAAATATATGCCCTGATTTAAACTCGAGACTTGTTGTGCAAATCTCGATCCATTTGCCACCACACCATACCTCTTGGGGACAATATTTTATATTCTTAAAAATAAAATTCATCTATTTAAAACTAAAAACAAAAAATAATTTAAAATTAAAAGATTTTAAAGACAATCATACCATAACACTAAACAATCATTTAATCCCTATTCAGGAATGCATTTAGGAAACATTTTTGAAAGAAAAAAATTTGACTTGAAATTATTTTTTATGATGTTGTTTTCATAAACTAATATTTTATTTTAATATATATTTAAATAAAAAACAACCTCAAATCTCAAATACTACCCATAATCTTGGTTAAAAAGTGGCTGCGAAATTGTCGGTGGGGTAACGTCATGGTAGACAAAAAGAACAAAATAGGTTGCTACAATTTTATGGAACTCTCCGAGTATTTGCTATTCCACAGACCATGTTTCTAAGCTCCATTGAATTTTCTTCCCATTTGAAAACAGAGGCTTCATATTCTAGAAGAAAAGTGTGAAAATAATTTTAATTTAGTTTTTTTTTTTAAATCATTACATTGAAATTGTCAAAAACACTAAAAAAATATTATCAATTTCATACTTTTCATGGCCAACACATGTTTTTCTAATTAAAAAACAAACCGAGACTATCAAATCATATTTCCCTGTAAAAGAATTTCCAAACTCTGTTTTCCTAATCGTAATTTGTGCTCAAACTTCTTTGCACATGGAGTGTTCTCAGCATTTTGCACTCCCAGATCATCGCAGATTTAAGTTGGCGAGATCAAGCAGGTTTTGCATATGATTATCGCAGGATTTCCACGTAAATTCCATGTTAATGCAACTAAAACAGTGTTTTGCATACAAATCATGTTGTAATTAACATATAAAGCTATATTCTATTTTCCTTTTGCCTAATCCCGAAACATAAACAACAATGGACTGCATTTAAGCATCATGAACTGTAAGAACTGCTAAAAACTTAGCAGGCTAATGAAAAAAATAATCTACTTGCTACTTTCCTTCTTCTATAAGTAATCTTAGTTACTTCCCTTCTTCTCCTTGGCTCAAAATATACAAAATTACTGGGCAGCGTGACAGTTTTGACCCAAAAACGTGTGAAATTGTCTGAGTTTCACAACGATCGAGGTGTTTTCATTCGCTTAAACACATCAAGATTGTGACAAATTACAGACAAAAAACTGATGAAGGGTCCTGCTATAGTAATTGTGTGGACAGCTGGGGTATATATAGTTCCTGGAAAGCTACTGAAGATTCTCTTCTAAAGGCTGAATGAGCGATCAGATCCGTTCGTTCAATCTAATCTATCAGCATGCTGATTTCAGTGGGTAGCCACATGGCATCAGTGCATGGCTCTTCCATTACTTCTTACTGTTGAACAACGTCTAAAAGGAATATATTCCTTCTTGCTTTACAGCCCTCCAAATCTTCTCAGGGAATTTGTTCTTTGCTTTATCTAAAGGCTGCTCTCACACTATAAGAAGTCTAAAAGCTTATAAAGTATGAACTGCTCCAAGAAAAATTCTTAAAATTTCCAGCTCTAGGTGGTAATGGCAAGTTGGAAACAGCTAGAAGTTCATACAGAAGATCAAACTCCACACAAATGGAGTGTTCCATTGAGTGAGGACATGTTCAAAAGATTCTTTGCCCCGGGGAGTCCAATTGTGCATAAGATTTTTGGGGACGGATCACTGTTCAGTCCATTGTTGTTTGGGAAATATTTCGATCCTTCAGATGCCTTTCCACTCTGGGAGTTTGAGTCAGATGTCTTCTTATCTAATCTTCGGAGCTCTGGCAAGACTAGTATTGACTGGTTTCAGACAGATGATGCCTATGTACTAAAAGCTGATTTATCAGGTA
Organism: Salix caprea; assembly: GCA_964035475.1. NCBI lineage: Eukaryota > Viridiplantae > Streptophyta > Magnoliopsida > Malpighiales > Salicaceae > Salix > Salix caprea. Next base: position 4,826,931 of record OZ037749.1, on the reverse strand, counting down.
AGTGTTCTTAACAGTTCGTGAACATCTTTAAAATTTCTGAACTTTGACTGAAACGATGATTGTGAACCAAGGAAACAATAAAACCTAGGGGGTCACAGGCTTAGATATGATTATACCAGAAGACTCGAAGATAAGGCCAAAACTCCATAGGTTTAAACTGAAGCAAATTTTCCCTTCAAGGAATGCTCTGAATTTTCTCAAATTTTGTGATTTATTACAGCAGGAGTGGAGAATAACACCCTGCAATTCTTTGTCGAAAATGGGAAAATCATGGAAATTAGTGGGCAGTGGAAACCAAAAGGAGACCAGTCGAAAACGAAAGACTGGAGAAGTGGCAACTGGTGGGAACATGGTTATGTTAGAAGGCTTGAGCTTCCAGGAGATGCTGATTGGAAAGATACGGAGGCGTATGTGAGTAATGACATGTTTGTAGAGGTAAGAATTCCCAAGAGCTCTCTGGATTCTGATAATCCTCCAGCTCCTGGGAAAGGCATCCTGGCCAAAAATTCTGATCGTCTGTAAGTTTTAAGTGAGTCTGTGGGTGTAAGAAATTAAACTTTTCAAGGTAATGTTACTCCTGATTCCTAGCATAATCAAATATCTCAAATCATTAGAGTAATTGACAAAAAACCTGCAAGAATATAGTTTGTGCTGAACCTTCAGCTATAATGGAGTAGAGGTAAATGCCCATCAAAGGATCATCCTTGAAACACGAGCAAACACTACTGAATTTTGGACAGCTTCCACCCAACAAGCATCTGATCTAATGAGCAACGAATTGAAAGACTGCAATTCATGAAGAAAACCATGAATTAGTGCCGGGAATGAGATCAAACTAGAGAATTTGAATGAGAGAAAGGCAAAACCACAGAAAACAATTTCTGTTGGAGCTAACTTAAACCAGAAATCATCCCTCCCATGCCCATTCATGGTGGCATGAAGTAGATTATAACCAAAAAAGAGTTCATCTTCTTTCCAGCTGCAGAGTTCACTAACATACAGAGAAAAAGAAGAAAAATCAAGAGAGAGGGAGAAAACTTTATTATGATTGGCAATAGGAAAAAGCCGAAACCCGAAAAATCTTTACCTCCCGTGTGTGTTTGGTAACTTTGTTTTCTCAAGTATTTTTATTTAAAACTTAAATAAAAAAATATTAAAAAAAACATTTATTAGCATTATCATATCAAAATAATTTAAAAAATATATATAATTTTAAACAAAAAATATATATATTCTCAAATTGTAGAACAAAAGCTAAGACAAAAATGAAAAGTTTTTTTCGTGTTTCAAAAATATTTTTATAAGAAAATAATTCTCTCCATATTTCAAATTATTATTTTTATGTTTTTAGATTATTTTTTTGTTTTAATGTCAAAAATAAATTTAAAAAAAATAAAAAAAAATTATAATTCTGATACATTTTCAAATAAAAACATACATTGAAAAATAACCATTACATATACTCTAATTAGCATAATCTAAAAACAAATCCATGCATTTCAGTAATGCTTGGAAAGGCAAACTATAAAAATTCAATATCAGCTGATAAAATTAAGACTTTATTTGGCATTACATTTCAAAAAAAATTATTTTTTTATATTAAATTAAATTTTTTTGATATTTTTATATCATTTTTATATATTAATATTAAAAATAATATTTTAAAAATAAAAAACATCATTTAACATATTTTTAAATAAAAATAAAAAAATATTTTTAGAAACAACTTCAACAAAACTCTCGAACTAGTACGAAGCTACTGGATTCAGCAGTAGCATACACATGTCAAAACGAGCATACGAAGGTGTTTGGTAGTGCGGTGGGATCTTGGTTTGAAAAAAGTTTGTGTTTTAGTGTTTGATAAATGAAAAAAACTGATAAATTTCAGCGGGTCTCACCTTCAAAAATCAACAAAACACCGTTCCAGGAAAAGCAGAAAAGAGGTGCTTTTCATGGCTTCGATCACAAGCTTTTCATGGGTTCGACCTGTGATAATTTATGAGCTGCTTTTAATTCAACTGATTCTTACAACAACAATACCGTTAGCATTTTAATTCCCAAAAAAAACCCTCATTCGTTCACCTGCTAACACCGCCTCCCTCGCTCGTTTTGATCAAGGGCACAATAATTTTGAGGTTGCAGAACTCGGCCATATATATATAAATATGTGTGTATATGTCTATATTCTTTAAAGTAATTTTATAAGTTAAAAATAGTATAAAAAGCTTGGTAATCAAACACATAAAATTGTTTTTCATTAACATTAAACTGTTTTTCATTAACATCAAACTCAACCGTAGTTTTAACTAAATACTTCAATGATTATTATAAACCGCAGATAAAAATGTTTTTCATGAAACTATTTTTTTTAAATCTTAACCACAAAACAAAAATAATATCAAACACCCGTAAGGCTATAATTGTAACCTGCTTTTGTGAAAACAAGGAATATTTATTAATCGACAGCATAAATCTAAGATTGATTATTTAAAGAATTAATATGTTTCTTTATAAATACATTTAAAAGAGAAATCATCAAGGGGATGTAGCTCAGATGGTAGAGCGCTCGCTTAGCATGCGAGAGGTACGGGGATCGATACCCCGCATCTCCATTCGTCTCTTTTCTTTTTTAGTTAGTTCTTCTAAATTCTAATTAATGAATAATTAATGGGCCCTAAATAGGATTATGGATGCAGGCAAAGCTTGCTTAGATCCGTTGACAAAGGCTCCGGATAAAGATAATCAGATGGCCAGTTTTTTATTTGTAATTAATTATGAGCCCCAACACGTTTTGATTTTTGACGTGGCATTATTAATTAGCCCGAACAATATTCGAGTTTTTTCTTTTAATATTTCAACGCATTGTGCATTAAAAAACTCCCTTCTATAAAGTGTTTTATGCTAGTTTGTAAATTAAATTCATTTCGGGGGCAATGCCACTATCCTGTCATTTTTATATTTAAAAGTGCTTTTAACAAAATTTATATTTATCTCATCAATTTTTTTAATTATTTTAATTATTTGATATCATAAATAAAATTAAAAATAAAATTATTTTGATGTGGTTTTAAATAAAAAAGATATTGAAAAGTAACATCATTACTTCAATATCAACATGCTATAAGAATACATTTTCTATGTGGATTCAAGGTTTCAATTTTAAAAAATAGATTTTTTTTTTCTTCTTAAAATTCAAATTTTTTTCTTAAAAATTATTCTTTATAAACAATAAAAATTAATTAACAAGCAAATCACAAATTTGTCTATGAATTAGTAATAAAACAAGTGGACACTGTTTCCTTGTTTAAAAGGAAAATAAATTGAGAAATAAAGAAAAGTCTAGTTAGAACGTAGTTATTAGTTATTGTGATAATAATTATTTTTCAAAGTATTTTGTATAATTTTTTTAATATTAACAAAATCTAAATAATCTTAGAACATAAAAAATAAATTTAAAGCAGAGAAAAAAAACTATTTTTTTTCAAAACTATTTTTAAAATACAAAAACAAACACTATGTAACATGAAAAAAAAAACAAGTGGCAACAAGCAAACAATCAATATTGTCTGCCACGTGGCAATGGAACAGGGGCATCTGATCAATGAATTTAGCAACACTAAGTCTGTGAAAATAGTCAAATGCAATATCCATAGGAATTTGGACACTAAATCTCACAAATATTCTCTCTTTCCCCCCCCCCCCCCCCCACCTTTCTGGCCTGCCATTATTTTCTAGTTGCTCCTGAGGTTTTGGCAGGCATTTTTCGATAGGTGAACTTGCCAAAAGCAACAAATCTGCTAAGATTGTGTTTGGTATTATTTTTATTTTTGTGATTGAAATTTTAAAAATATAGTTTCATGAAAAGCACGTTAGCTGCGGTTCAAAATAAATTTTGAAGTGTTTGGTTAAAACTGTGATTGAGTTTGAGGTTGATAAAAATCAGTTTCGTGTATTTGGTTAACATGTTTTTTATATTGCTGTCAACTTGTGAAATTTCTTTAAAGTGTATATATATATATAGTTTTTAAATATTTAATAATTATAATAATAAAATATAATTAATAATTCAAGTAAATTAGACACTTGCTTTTATTCTCTCATCAAACTACTTGTAATTTCATCACTAACTAAATCTATATGTAAAGGTCTCTGCGATCCCGGAACAACATATAGTAAAATATCATTTGAAATAAAATTAAAATTGCAAGACAAAAATTATATTGTGATATCCTTCTAGTATATTTATTTATATTTTAATTAATTTTTAAATTATTTTAACATTAAAAATATATTACCCCTCCCCAGCCCCCCCTCCCTTCCTGCATCCCGAAATTCCACTCTCCTCTGTCTCACTCAAGTGAATTGGTTTTGAGTGAAATGCAAGAAAAGCAACTAATAGCTGGTTTTCTTGCACCGACTTTTCGTTGTAATTTTTTATGTGAGATCCATGCCTTGTATCCTTCTTCTTACACTAACTAAACACTAGATTAAAGTGTTTTTTTTGTAAATTCCGGTTGCACCACAATCCCAAATACCCTCTAAGTGTCTGGCTATTAGTGGGTGTTTGAGAGTCCTTTTAGAAAGAGTTTTTGAAAAAAAAAATATTATTTTTTATTTTATTTTAATTTTTTTGTGTTTTATATTATTTTGATGTGCTGGTATCAAAAATAATTTTTAAAAAATAAAAAAATATATTATTTTAATGTATTTCTAAACAAAAAAATACTTTAAAAAACAACCATAATCACACTCTCAAAGATACTAAGCCAACAGACAACATAATTAGAGCATCAGGTTTTATTTTATCCCACGGATTAACCAGAGGAGTGAAGTTGACTGAGCAATGATGGCAATGGGGGTTAAATTGACTAAACAACACACATTCTCTTATTGTTTTCTGAAGAAAGGATTGCCTTTTTGTTTTTTAAAATGATTATGCTTGTGATAGTTTTTGTGGCTGTGATTTTTAGAAAATAAATTTGAAAAAAATATATTTAATTGTAGCTTTATAAAATTGGATTTAAGAAAACATGTATTTAGTGCCTGTTTGAGAGTATAGTTGGAGTTGTTTTTTAAAATGATTTTCGTTCAAAAATACATCAAAATAATATTTTTTTATTATTTTTTAAAAATCATTTTTGGCATTAGTATATCAAAACACCAATTTTTTTAATTTAAAATAAAAAATAAAAATAAAAACTTTCAAATTTTGTTAAAAACACTTTTAAAACGAAGTGTCAAACACCCCCTAAGTTGAAACCGCTATCAAATGAGTTCTTGTATGCTAAATAAACAAAAAACAAGTCTTCAAAATCTTATTTATTGTAGGCAAAGTATCTTCCTAATAGCTCCTTTTACCCTAATTATTGTAATCAAAAGTGGATTTAACTCCAAAAAAGTTAAATCTTCAAAAAGAAAATCCAAAAAAGTTGTGGGAAAACTCACAAGTTAGTTAATTGATAATCAACGATCGAAGACCTGCAAGGTTGAACAAATAGTTTACAAATGAAAAGGAGAATCAAAATCAACATCAAATCCAAAAAAAATAAAAAAAGAAAGGGAAATACAAACACACGATAAGATGCTTTCTTATTCTATACAAAAACCTTTTTTATTTCTTATTTTTTTATTGGGTTTTTTTAGTAATATTTTTCACTCGGAAATGCATTAAAAAAATATATTTTTTATTTTTTAATAAGTTATTTTTGCTATCAACATGTCAAAACTACTCAAAAACATTAAAAAAAAAAACAAAAAAAAACATAATTAATAGCTTCTTTTTTTATTGCTAAAAATATTATTCACGGAATCCGAGTCCTAGATCCATTTTTGTTTCTAGAATTTGCATGCACTTAACATTCTTAAATGCTTCATCACGCATTCAAAGACACCAAATTTGATCATCTTTACGCTGAATCAAAGTAGATCCTACCTCACTTTCTTGATAAAGACGCAAATATCTTTCACACAAATGCCATTAAAGTTACTATCTCGTGATGAAAACAGATAAAAATATATTTATTTTTGTGTATTTTTCTTTATCACTTTAATCAAATATATTTTTATTCATTCTGTGTTTGTCTTCTCTGCTAAAAAATAGTAAGCAACCGACAACCAAAATCACGAATGATTTATTTGCCCATTATACACTTATATATATATATATATATGGCTTGGACCCAGAAAGATAGTTAAGCTATTAACATCAAATGAAAGAACGATGCCGAAGCATTGATTTATATTAGGTATAATTGTTTTTTCAAGGTGGGGAATAATTTAACATATCATCATCCATGCAACACTCTTTTCCAGAGAAAATGTTAGGGCACGCATGGGGTAAAACCTGAAAAAAAATTAAAGCAAGATACAAATTAATTGTTAAAGAAGAAGAATCCAAGAAGGGATTTGTTATTATTATGTGGAAAGGACCGCATGAAGGGAACTGAGCACCAGAGCCAAATTGATATGGCAACTACTCGCACCATGCGAGATGGAGACTTTTGCTCTTTGAATGTTATGTTACCAGAAGTAATTTTTATTTAAAAATATATATTTTTTATTTTTAAAAATTATTTTTGATATTAATATTAAAAATATTTAATTTAAAATAAAAATAAAAATATTTATTTTTAAAAAAAAAATATTTTTAAAATATAATGCCAACAGGACCGAACTCTTAGGAGGGAGTGATGAGAAAGCTTTTATTAAAGAGATGGTGAAAATTTCTCCACGCCCATTTTACCCGAAATTTATGTACAAGTAATTTAAATTCAAAACAAAATTTAATTAGGACAATAAAAACTAAATTTGATATAAAATTATACGAAATCAAGAAACAAAAAAAGCACATGATAAAAAACAATAAGAATGACACTAGATGTATAATTTTATATCTATGTATTTTTTATTGTATGTCTATGTATGAAAAATGATATATAAAAAAATAAAATAAAATAAAAGTATGTCTATGTATTTTTTTTCAGTGTTTCTTTTATATATATATATATATATATATATATATATATATATATATATATATATATATATATATAATATTTGCTTGTTTGAGTCCTTCCATTTCATGTATATGGAAACGTGCATTAATTATATAACTAGATTCTTGGATTGCGTTACACTGAAAATTTCTTAAAAATCAACGAGTAAAAAATTTAATGCATGATAGACAATTTTCTTAAATACCACATCAATATATTAGAAAACATAAAATAATATATTAAATCAGTTCATATCAATTCTAATTAATTTATAAAATATGCAATCTAGATTATGAGAGTATAATAATTTCATAAAAGAATTGAAAGGCAAATGAGACTAATAAGAAAAGAATTTAAGTCAATTTTTGTCAAGTCGACAAAACCACGACTAAGATCATAAAATCAAAATAATTTAATAGAAAACATAATTAAAAAAATCATAAAATTCAATTCTTAACTAACTAGACTAGTGACTTGAGTCTTAAAAGCAAGATTAATCCATAAAAAAACTAGATTGAAAAAAAATTATAAAGTCAATATCTCAATCAACTTAAAAAATCTTTTTAATAAAAAGTGAAAAATAATAATTTGAGTCATCTTAGACTAGCTTGAAAAACCTGAGTTATAAGATTATGATAATTTAATAAAAAAAACTAATAGAAAAAAAATAAAGTTCAATTTCAACCAACCAAACCCTCAATTTTAGTGATAACCTTATAAAAATAAAATTGAAATAGGTTAAGTAGTCCAACTCTAAATTAGCTCATTGTAAAGAGAGAAATTAACGAGACCAATATAATTTAATAGAAAAAAAATAAAAAATATTAAAACCCAAACCCCAACCATCTAAAATCACGATCCAAGCCACAAGAATGATAGTATCCTGTAGAAAAAAAATTGAATTACTGGATGATAAAAAAAAAAAAATCAAAAAAAATATCAGAGTCAATCCAATTTAACCTAACAAACCTGTGATTCATTATAAAATCAGAATAACTTAATAATAAACAAATCCAAAAAAAAAAAAATTAAGCTGAATTCTAAATCAATTAAACAGCTGAAATTCACAAGAAAACAAATTTACAAAAAAAAAATCGTAAAAAAAGAGAGATATAATAATAATAATAATAATAAATACTAATATGACATTATGATGATACTACATAATACAAATCAAAATAAGTTATGAACACAGTTACTAATCAAAATCATTTGGATCAATAATCACAATGAATAAAGGGCCACGTAGGCAGCCATCAATTTAAAATATAACTCATGTAAGACTTTGGGTGCCTACAATTTCTGTGAAGGGGTTAAAATGACCACAAATAGAAACTTGGAGGACCACACAATCATGTTTCAAACAACCGAAAGCAGAGAGAAAATTAAAGATCCACTACTTTTTCTCTTTTTTCACCGCCACTTTCTATTTTCCAAAAATGATCTCTGCAAATAAATATATCCTTCCTGCTGTTAAAAGCAATGCTTGTGATTCCCAGTGGTAGCTTTGAATGCAATCAATGGCCCCACCAAACTCAAGACCAAACTTACCCATCTCTCTTTCTCTCTCAAAATAAATAAATATTACTAGTACTCCTAGCTTCCTTCAATGATAATGATAATGATAATAATAATAATAATAAGAATAATAAAACACAAACTCTGTCTCTCCCCTGCTGCTTCAAAGTTCAAAGTGGCCTGGAAGAATCAGAACAAGCCTCCACTTAAGCCTTAACTCTACCATATCCGTTTCTACTGCCACTAATCCTTCTGCGCAAGTGAGCTCCCTTTAAATTTCTACAATGTGGGTTTTCTTCTTCATGCTCTTCTTACTAATGGGTCTGGTCTTTTTTGTAGATGATGAAATTTTCTTCTTCTTTTGTTGTTGTCTTTAAAGAGAAGTTTATTTGTGATCTTCACATCTAAAGCTTCTTTTTTTACTATTTAAAAATCAGGGCTCTCATCTCTATGCGAGGGATTATTTTTTTGTTTTTTGTTTTGTGTTTTGGGCTAATGGTTTTTTCTCTTATGTTTTCTTTTTGTTATTTTCTTAGAAGTATATTGGTGACGAGGTGCGTGTAGATAACCGGCAAGAACTTGGATTTTTGAAAAAAATGGTCGGGACGGCAAATAATGGCAGAATGAGGCATGCATTTTCAGTTGTAAATAGTGAAGAGGTTGGTCTGAATAGTGCACCACCTAGTAATGCTGGATCAGAGTATGGTGGGTTTGAGTTCACAAGAGAAGATGTTTATGGTTTGTTGAATGAGAGAATGAAATACAAAAACAAGTTCAATTACAAAGTTAGTGAACGTTTATTTATTTCTTCTTCTTCTGTTAATTTTAAAACAGCTAATTGGCAATTGTGTTTTAAGATTGGCTGCTTGTGGGGGGGTTCTGTAGGAAAGATGTGAAAACATGATGGATTATATAAAGAGGTTAAGGCTTTGTATCAAATGGTTTCAAGAGCTAGAAGGAGGTTACCTCTTTGAGCAGGAGAAGTTGCAAAATGCGTTGGATTTTACTGAGAGTAAATGTGTTGAAATGGGTACGCTTGATTATTGTTTCCCTTAGTTTTCTTTGTGTTTATTGGATGCTAGCTAATCATATGGTTGCCGGTGGAACTTTTTTCTCATTTTAGATTTGATACTAAAAAACAAGGAAGAAGAGTTGAGTTTGATAATTGTGGAGTTGAGAAAGAGCCTTGCTTCTCTGCAGGAAAAACTTTCCAAAGAGAAATCTGAGAAGTTGGTAAGAAAGAGTAAATGAAAACTTCACAGTATGCTTCACCAATAAAATACTGATTTGTGGATTGATTTCTTCTTTTCTCGATTCTCCAGGCTGCATTGGATTCTCTTGCCAAAGAGAAAGAGGCCAGACTTACTGTTGAGAAGTCACAAGCTTCCCTCTTGGAAGAGAAAGGAAAGATTCAAGGAGAGCTTCAAAGTGCTAACCAAAGGGTAACAAAATAAATGTTTTTTGAATTAGTCCTGATGATTTTATAGAAGTGACCTACCTTGGGTGCTTATATTCTTTGTTGAATCCTGCAGATAACATCAGTAAACGATATGTACAAGTTACTACAAGAGTACAACTCAAGCTTACAACTCTACAATAGCAAGCTTCAGACAGATCTTGATACAGCTCATGAAAATGTAAAGCGCGGAGAAAAAGAGAAAGCTGCTATAGTTGAGAATCTTTGCACCCTAAGGGGTCAATTCACGTCATTGCAAGATCAATTCAATTCATGCAAAGTAAGCTTTTATTGCTCTTCTTCTTTTCTTTCTTCTTGTTGAAGTGTTGAATCATTTCCCGTGACATACACTAGTTAACTACATGGTGCAATGTTACTCTTAATGAATAGTCAGGAAACTGAATTCATTGTGCTTGCAAGAGTAGACACCTGTTAAGAAGAAGAGATAAGTAGTTCGTTGAATTTTTTTTATTAGTAGGTATTACCTATGAGGTAGTTAGGAACCATTTTTTGTTAGCTCAGAGTACAGAAATAAACATTCTACTAGCTAGATTTGTCGTTGCCCACTTGAGAAAAACACTTACAAGGTTGTAGTTCTAACTTTGTTATCGGGATTGCCGTTGATTATTGATGCACTTGGCTTCAAGCACCGTTTGACATATATGTTGGATCTATTGCTTTTAAAATGTAGGCCGGCAATATTAACTTCTCTTATTGTACTAGTGTTCACCAAGGAACGCTTGAAAATTTTGGATAGAAGCATTTTCTTGAAATAAAACTGTTTAAAATGCAAGGCTGCCCAAAAGATTAAATATGCTGTGAATATTTAAGAAGGAAAGATGCACAGAGTCTAGACTCAATTTATATATACATTACTAAAAAATGTATCCAAAATGTGGGAAATTAAATTCCACTCTAGAGGCTTCTTTATGTTAAGCAGTTTAATTGTGATATCTTAAGTTGCTAAAATGTTTTAACTTCATCTCAAATGGTGTTGATATACAAAATTGAAAAATTATCCAACCTAAAATTCTAAGCTGTTTGGAATATTGATATCTTAACAGATCCGTGGTGTGGGATGTAAGGAAGGTTGAAAAATGCTTTTCATTCAACATTAAAGTTAAAATTTGAATGCCAACATTCTTGATCTTGAAGGATGATGATGGCAGTTCTGAAAGTATGGGCCCACCTATATTTAACTTTTGAAGACAAAAAGCCTAGCATTACAGGAATTGACATCTGCATAGAGATGCAAACAGTGTCAATAAATCTGGCGGGCTTGTCCCAGTTCAGTGATCTAACTTAAATTCCCTTGCTATAGGAAACTGCTCTCAATATTCGACATGGAAGGTCCAAAATCCACATTCCTTTGCCAAGGATTTTAAGATGGGTAAACTATTAAAATGGGCCTCATCATATACAGATAAATTTTTAATTAGGTTGAGTGCTCTGACCATGAAATCATTTGGATAAGATTTTTGTCTAGTCTAAGAATATTCAGTTCAGGAGTACCGACTTATTTTCTTGCATAGCCTTATCTTTTTTGGTTATAAAGTAGAGGTTTTAGCTTGAGACCTCTTTGCATAGCCTTGTTAAAGATTGTCAAATCATGCCATTTGATCTTAGTGGGGGCATGTTAATATTGTTAGTTATACATGATCCCCAAAATATCCCTGCATTGTTTTCTAACTATATTTTACCTAGTTTAAGTATAGGGGAAAAACTTTTTCTCTACTTTTCTTTTAGTATTCTCACTCTATTATTGATGGATAATCCTATCAGGCAACTGTGGATGAAGGTGTAAAGCAAAAGGATGCACTGGTGAATGAAGTTGCATCTTTAAGGGCAGAGTTGCAACAGGTGAGCGAGGATCGTGAAAGTCTGCTATTGCAAGTGCAAACTTTAACAGCTGAAGTAGTTAATTGTGAAGAGCTCGTTGTAAAATCTAATGAATTGAAGGTTTGTTGTAAAATTTGATTTACTTCCTAAGCATTTAAAATTGTATTTCCTTACATTTTAAATTTATGCTCAGGAAAAATGTTTATCCCAGAGTAACCAGTTGAAGACTCTGCAGAATGAGCTAGAGGCTACCCAAAATAAATTAAGGGTACAATTATCTAGTTCTTAAAAGATTTTTCATTTTCGTGTTTAATTTGCAGGTATTTTATATGGTCATTTGGATTTATTATTATGGCTAGGGTTATTCTCTTTTTAGGTATCTGATTTATCTGCATTTGAGACAAAAACTGAATTTGAAGAGCAAAAGAAACTCATAAGCGAGTTACAAAACCGCTTAGAGGATGCAGAACTTAAGATTATTGACGGAGAGAAGTTTCGAAAAAAGCTACACAATACAATATTGGTAATCGTAAAGTCTCTTACTATATTCTTTTTCGAGGACGGCATACATTTATCTTAAGAAGCTCTGCTATGCTGCAGGAACTGAAGGGAAATATTCGTGTGTTTTGTCGAGTGCGTCCTCTGATACCAGAGGACAGCCCTGGTGCTGATGGAAGAGTTATATCTTTTCCCACAACAACAGAAGCTCTAGGGCGAGGCATTGATTTGGCACAAAATGGTATGCTTGAAATAACTTAATATTATATAGAACTTTGTTGTATTCCACAATAATATTCTCTTATTCAAATTGTTGTATCTTGAACCTCTGAAACTAATGTTATGCTTATGTTCTCACCAGGGCAAAAATATTCTTTCACTTTTGATAAAGTTTTTATGCCTGATGCGTCACAAGAGGATGTTTTTGTGGAAATTTCACAGCTTGTTCAAAGTGCTCTTGATGGCTATAAGGTGATTTACCTAACACCAAGTCTTTTCTATTGCAATTTCAAGAACACAAGTGGGTCAGCAACTGCATGTGTGCACTTATTTGCTTTTCGATTGTTTTCTTCTTTCCCAATTCCTTCAAGTGAACACTTAAAAAATATGAACATATAAAATAACATTTTTTTTTTTTATATATTTTCAATCAATCACTGACTTTTATTCTTTCTTTTTTTAGCACAATTTTAACAATAAACAAGCCCAATAAATGCTTTTACATAATGCTGAAAGGGTGTCCTAAACGCTCCCATTAGCTTTTCCCACTTTAAATCAATTGTTTCAACTCATTATCTCTTCTTAATTTTTCAGTTACATTGGCACTGAAGTTATCTTAAGTAGTTCATTCATTATTGATGGAAAGAGAAATCTTGAACTTTTCTTTTCTTTTGTATTAAGAGTTGATTAGATTTGTTTTTTCAGGTTTGCATCTTTGCCTATGGCCAAACAGGTTCAGGTAAAACTTATACCATGATGGGCAAACCGGGAAACCCAGAGCAGAAGGGGTTGATACCCAGGTCATTGGAACAAATATTCCAGACCAAGCAATCTCTTCAGTCCCAAGGCTGGAAATATGAAATGCAGGTGAATAGTAATGCCATTAGATTATCTCTGTTAGAATCCATGACATAATTTTATGTATACAACAATAACAGGTGTCAATGTTGGAAATATACAATGAAACAATTCGAGATTTATTGTCTACGAAAGATTCATCACGAACAGAGTATGGTAGTAACGGAAAGCAATATGCAATTAAACACGATGCCAATGGGAACACCCTCGTTTCCGATCTTACTGTTGTGGATGTTTGCAGTACAAGAGAGGTTTCTTTTCTTTTGGATCAGGCATCTCATAGTAGGTGAGTACAGTTTGGAACATGAATTTTCCTTGAGCTTTCTCAAGTCATTTACTTTAATCTCGACAATATGGCTTTGTATATCCAAAATAGATGTTTCAACTATCTTGTATGTTTATTCAATACTGTATTTGCAATGTCTGCGAATCTCCATATTTCTTTTTGTGTTGGCAACTCTACTTATTGCTGATACTTGCTACTCTGGATTAAAAACTTGCAGTAAAACAATATAATTTTGCCTATATTAAAGAAAGGAAAATTGTTCGACATGCACACACAACTACAATGTGTTGTATGTCTTCAACTTGGTTTCCCTCAAATACAGGGATATGGAACCACAAACTAAAATCGCTTCTTGTAGGTCTGTTGGCAAGACTCAAATGAATGAGCAATCATCTAGAAGTCACTTTGTTTTCACATTGCGAATATCTGGTGTTAATGAGGTAAGAATACTCTTTTTTTTTTAATGTCTTTTATGATGTTCCTTTTCTTTTCTCCTCTTTAAATTGAATGTCTGTTTGCATCCCTTAGAACACAGAACAACAAGTACAAGGTGTTTTGAATCTTATTGATCTTGCTGGGAGTGAGCGTCTTTCTAAGAGTGGCTCAACTGGAGATAGACTGAGAGAAACCCAAGTATGTGAATTAACTATTATGATCTGATAGTATTTTATGATTTATTCACTCTTTGTAATCAATTACTTCGTGCAATTTTTATCAGGCTATCAATAGAAGTTTATCATCTTTAAGCGATGTTATATTTGCCTTGGCGAAGAAGGAGGATCATGTGCCGTTTAGACACTCAAAGCTTACTTATCTTCTGCAGGTGAGTTACTTTAAGGACCTTGAAGATAAATCTTAAACTGCTTTTCTATGATATTACCTTTGATAGATCAAGTCATTTATCTTTATATGATTCTAGTAGAAAAATATCATACACAACAATGAAAGAAACTTTCTTCGGTGTGAGGATAATTCTTCTTCCAAGATCTTCACACTAAACTATTACATGAAGCTTATTTTTCTTCCACGCTGGATCTAGTATTTTCATCTATCTTATTAAGATCTCCTATGCCATCATTTAAGCCAAAACGGTTTTTATATATAAATTAATAGCTCTTCTTGGAGCTTTGTGCTACAGAATTACATGTTTGACCTACCTACATGCATCCCAAGAAAATCACTTGAATGGTTTTGTCTGGGAAGTTAAACGTAAATAGGTGGCATTTCAAATTAAATCCTGGCTACCATGAACATTCCACACCATGCTTTCCCACTGTTTTGGTTTATCTTGGTGATCTAAGATATTCTTCTTCTTCAATTCCATCTTCTTTCAGCCATGTTTGGGTGGAGACTCAAAGACACTGATGTTCGCAAACATATCTCCTGATAACTCTTCATTGGGCGAGTCACTTTGCTCACTCCGATTTGCATCCAGGGTTAATGCTTGTGAGATAGGTACTCCTCGTCGTCAAGCCAACATGCGGTCTTTTGAGTCTCGCTTGAGCTTGGGCTGATTCTAACACGAGTTGATAGTATTATGCATCTCTGTCACGAGTATTGGTAAGTTGAGAAAGTGAGAGTGATCCTAACATGAGCTGATAGTTAGTAACTTGTATAGTGAACTAAGTTGGTATTATTTCAAGTCTTTTTCCCTACTGTTGTTCTGTTTTAATTTACAATGAGTTCCTTGTGAAATCCAGTTGCAATTACTTATTCACACTATTTTACTTGCTTACTTCCTAGCTTCTTTTATTCCCTTACATTAGAGATTATATTTGTGTCATCTGCCTAAAAATACATGAACAAGAATTTTGAAATAAAAGTGGGAAGGCTAAATTGCAATTTATGAAACAATAGAAAGTACTCTGTAATGTGAATATATTTCTCCATCACTGTAAAAGCTCGATTAACTTTAAGGTCCATCTGGGTACTAGGTAAATTTACTCTGCCTGCAGAACAAATGGATTATGTTGCATGACCTTTTGCACAAGTACTTCCATGTCTCGATAACTTGATTATGTATCAGACAGGTTTTTCCTCCTTGATGCATCTTCAAGCTGTCAATTAATCAGAAACCGAACAAATAGTGCAAATAAAACTTTCGAAATTCAAGTTCAAATAAGAGGAAGTCTATCTGTGCACGGAACCATTGTTTTACATTTTCAAAATTGTCAAACAATCTGTCAGCCAGATCAGTAAGAGGTTGCTGCAGAGATAATCTTGTCCGAATAATAGTGCATGAAGGTGCACTTGATTCTCAAGTATCTCCTGACATGGTTCAGGTTGTCTGGTCCTATCAAATCCTCCAGAGCCAGGAGATCAAAGGCTTATCTCTTTACCCTGCACATGCTACCTTGTAACCCAACATTTACCATATAGATTGCCCTCTTTAGAAATAGAAATAAATGCATGATGTTAGAAAATAATATAAATTATATTTTGATGTTTTATGTAACAATTTAAATTTTTAAATGAGATGGTTCTTTAACATGATATCAGACTTTTGTTCACGAGTTCGAATCTCACCACCCCCATTTTATTTGATAAACAAATTAAGCATAGGATAGTGTGAGTCTGTGCAAGTTTCAAGTATAAAGGGCTTTCACTAGAGGGGTGTGCTAGAAAATAATATAAATTATATTCTGGGATCTCAGCTATCAGCTTAAACTCTTAGGTCAGATGGATTAACACAGGTTCTTATCTCCTCTTTTGCAAGTTCTGCATCGCATGGACAAGAAAAAATGGTTGCAGTAATCATGTCAGAACTCTACACTCAGGCAACTTTTTTCATACAATGAGAAACTCAGCATTAAGTTGTGATCTTGCAAGAAACAAAGCTCACTATTCTCCCCAGAAGGCACACAGAAGGGGATATCACGTGCCCACCAATTATCCTCTGCGAGAGAGACGTCAGTACTGGAGTTTCCAATAAGAGCTACCGAAGCAAGGCCTATAGCTAGTCTTCTGTGGTTTGAAATGAGTTATCTTGAAGATTACTCGGCCTCTTGCCAAGCAATCCAGCTATTTTCATCCTTTTCTGTGCTTTCTGCATGTTTGTAATCTTTGGTATGGCTGGGATGGTCTCAGTGACACCATTTAAGTTTGCTAACTGAGCCATTGTGCAGGGTGAGAGTGACAGTTTTGCATAATCAGAAACATATCCTGACAGAGGATATTTTTCCCCAATTAGGTTTGGCATGTAAACTTTAGACCATATCTTTTGCATATTGTGCACTCAGTGGTGAAAGAATCATTTTCAACCATCCCTGTATTCTAAAAGTCGAGCAGATTTCAGACCTTGGAGTCTTAATATAGGGTAAATCTACCCTATAAAAGTTTCAATTATAACAGTATTAGAAGCTTTATTATCTAGTTTTTTCTATGCCAAGAGTCCCTATATAAGAAATGGGAAAATGATAAGCTACTAGTTAACTTAACACAGGTGTTTCCATATTTTTGTAGCTGAAGTTCAAGATTTTGGCAGTCTCTTCCTATTCTAAACCAGGTTTCGTTCTATTTCGTCTGAAACGTTTTGTACCGGTTAAAAAAACGAGACAAAACAGCGTTATTTTTATCTTGGTTTAAATTCCAGTCTGTTTTGGATTTTTCGTCCAAATACCGGCCGAAACATACCGGTTTCGTTCCGCTCATTCCTTTCGGCCAAATAGTGTTTTTTTAAATAATAAATAATTTTACAATATCAATCATATCTTTTAATTCGACTGTTATATTAAGATGAAATTTTACGAGGAGTCTCTTGACTTGTTTATATATTATGCTAAAAGTTCAGCGCAATCAGAGAATGTAATGACTTTGCGAGATTGATGATGATATTCTCGTAATATTATACATGTTCATAATTTTGTTCAGAAAAATCATTTTATTGTGTCTTTTTTAGATTAAATTGCACAATTCTAAATAATTTTATTTTGGATTTGTACTAATTTTTTTTATAACTAATATATATATATATAACAATACAACCCCGAAACGGTATGCCGAAACGTTCTGAAACTGAAACATTCAATTTCAATTGAAAAAACAAAGCATAAATCAAAACGGTATTATCAACAACTTTGATTAGAATAACTTAAACCAAAAGTGGGTCCAATACCACCAGTTTAGTCACATCTTATTCAAATGGAGACTGCATAAATTCTGAAGAAAATAGGGAAAAACAAGCAGCACCCCTAGTTAAACTTGCCCAACTTGCTATTCGGTCCAAGCCTCTATAAATCAGCGACAAGAGAAACAACAAGACAAGGGGAATAAAATGGCTGGACACGCAAAAGCCAAGAAGTCCAGAGTTGTCAGAATAGACTCAGAGGAATCATGGGATTTCTTCATCAAACAGGCCACCGATAAAGACTGCCCTGTAAGTAATTTTTCTTTTCTTTTCATGCGAACCACTGTATTGATGATCCAGCTGCTTGGAGCTAACGTTTCAAGAAATGTTACACGATTCTGTCAGCTTTTATCCTTCGAAGAGTTCAATCTGGAGGCTAAAACTCTCTCTCTCTCTCTCTCTCTCTCTCTATATATATATATATATATATATATATATAGTATTGATGATCCAGCTGCTTGGGGCTAACGTTTCAAGAAATGTTACACGATTCTGTCAGCTGCTTGGTGCATTTTACAGCTTCTTGGTGCAAGCCTTCAGTAGCAATGAATCCTTTCTTTGAGGAAATAGCCATGAGCTATAAAGATCTTGTGTTTCTCTCTGTGGATGTCGATGAAGTTAAGGTATGATTTTTTGCCATCAACTACTTAGAAATTGATGTCCACAGGCCACAGTGACTAGGGCTTTATTTTCCAGTTTCATATATGCGTGTGGATTGATTTTTCAAGGATGAGAAGCTTTTGGTGAGTTACCAAGGGGGGTGTTTATGATGTGGTTGGAGAGTATTTTATTTATTTATTTTGTATTAAAAATTAGAATTTGTTTGCACTCTGACGAGTATAATGGTTAATAAAAAAAATGAAGCCCAAATGTCTAATTAAATATGTCTAATTTATGATATGATGTCACATGACTAGTGTATTTTAATTTGTTTTTTTTCTACACCATCATCAAGCACAAGAGGCTTAGAAAACCTTATCCATAAACCCAATACAAAAACAGGTAAAGATATAAAATAAAATTATATAAAGAGAATCCAAAGGAGAATCTTTCATTGCAAAGATAGTTTTTGTTTTGGTAAACCATCAAACACAAGGCTTGTAGTGCCAAGAATCCAAGGGATTAATCATTAACTTTTTAAAACTTGAAGGGGTTTAACTCGGTCACATGACAAGTTAACCGAGTCAAATTAAATTAACTAAATGTTGACCTTTTCTCTTAAAACCCGGCCTGGGTCTAGCCGGTCGAGTTTAATCGGGTTTAATTGCATGTAAGGTGTTCTTTATCATGAACAGGGGGTGGGAGCCAAGATGAAGATAAAAGCCATGCCAACATTTTTATTGATGAGGGGAGGGGGCGAGGTTGACAAGCTTGTGGGTGCAAATCCAGGGGAGACCAGGAAGAGGATTGGTGGCTTTGCTCACACTATTCGTAGATGCAAATCGGCAGCTTAGATTCGGTACGAAAGGGATTAGTCTAGGCCAGCGTTCAGGATACCCTTTGTTATACCAAAAAAAAAATCGGCAGCTTAGATTGTGGATGAAGGTGCCTCTCTAGCCACTTCAGAAATTCACAGATGTTTGTGATTGATCCAATTTTACTAGCTAGCTTGTTGGAATGAAGATTGTTGTGAGACATGAATCGTGATTTTCATTCAGTAAATACCTGCAATTAAGTTCATAATTATGTTTTTATTTATGTTATGTTAAAAATAAATTTTAGAAACCAATTAATTTAAAAATATATTTAGATTATTTTTTTTATTTTCTTAAAATTTATTTTTAATATCAGTACATTAAAATAATTTAAAAATAATATAAAATACAAAAAATTAAAAATATTTTTTAAACGCAAAATTAGACTTGCTTTTAAAATCATTACTCCCCAGTTGCCTCACTGCATTGTAGACTTCTTGCATTTAGGTTATATTTAATATTGTGTTTTAAAAGTATTTTCAAAAAATATTAAAAAAATTTATTTTTATTTTTTACTTAAATTTTTATTTTTTTTTTTGGTGATTTTTGATTATTTTCAAGTGTTGATGTTAAAAATAATTTTTTAAAAAATAAAAATATATCTTAATAAATTTTTAAACGAGAAATATTTTTAAAAATAACTTCAACCACACACCCGATACACACTTAAACCTCACATGAAAAATGATCAAGCAGTGCTTGCCACTATTCTAATAATCCATTAAAAACCGTTTTATTTGGATAAAAGTTTTAATCCATTTATTAAAAATTGAATAAATTCTATTTAAATTAGAAACCTTTCAATTGAGTACAAACTTTGATTTAATATACTTTTACTTTGTAATAAGTTCAATAATTTCCTTCTTTTTAAAATTTGATTTTTTATTTTATTTCAAACAAAATTACTTAGTATGTATTTTTGTACAGATATTCCAAATAATTTAATTAATTTATTCACCTCTACCTATAACATAATCAATTCAATATAATTTAATTAATCCTAGATTTATGACAGTTTTTCCTTCTTTTTAAAATTTGATTTTTTATTTTATTTCAAACAAAATTACTTAGTATGTATTTTTGTACAGATATTCCAAATAATTTAATTAATTTATTCACCTCTACCTATAACATAATCAATTCAATATAATTTAATTAATTGATATATTCAATAAACAAATCTATTTTTTATTTGAATTATATATATATAAATCACCAATGATTGAAATTATTGTGACAATTACCGATGATTCTCAAAGCTATGAACGTTGACTTGAATAGAGTACATTTTGCTACCCCCGATGCACTCGAAATGAGCTCATGTGGTTTCAAAACTATAACATTGTTTGTGCTATCTTTATAATGGTGTTTCTATTTTTTTTAAAAAATAGTATATTAAAATGATTTTTAAAAATAAAAATTAAGTATTTTTCTTCTTCAAAATCTAGTAAACATCATTTGGAAAGCCATTCCAATGTGTTCCAAATGACCCTTTAAGTTGTAAGACCACTTGTTTTAACATAACAAAATCCAAGCATTGTTAATGTAATAAATAATAATAATAATAATAATAATAATAATAATAATAATAAATTCAAAATATAATGCATATTAGATGATATATTTTTAAATATTAGTAATACAGTTGATTGGATAATTTTTTCTTAAAATATTGAAAACAATATATTAAATCAATCTTGATTAATGTATCAAATTCATAACTGATATTTTGAAACTATAATAACTCAATAAAATAAAAAGTAATGATTTAATGTGTATTTGGTATTGTGATAATTTTTATAGTTGCATTTTTTTAAAATAAGTTTAAAATAAATTATAAACTATATCCTTATAAAAATTAAGGTTTTAATACAGAGTTTTTTTAATGAGATTAATGTGAAACTATAATATATTAATTAAATATATTTAAAATTGTAATAGAAACAAACACAATTTCAACCGCACCGCACTAATTAACTATTTTTTTCTCAGATCAGCTTTAAAAATTAAATCCGACAAAAATATTCCAAAGAATTAATAGATAAATCGACTCTTATTATATCCACCTCCACAATTAATATAGGCAAAAAGACAGGAAAAAAAGAAAGAAATACCCAAAACCAAAATTAATATGGACAAGGAGGGTAAAGAAAGCCCAGAGAGAAAAAGCCCAACAAAAGCGGATACTGGGGGGGTGGAGCATGACGAACGAATCTTCATCACCACCACCACCACCTCCCACCAATCAAATCCTCTTCTGCTTCTCCCCCATATTTTTATTCCACCCCACCAGAAGAAAGCACAACCCCCAAACGCCTACACCAGATAACCCTTCCGCCCTCCAATCCTGTTTGTTTGTCTGGAAAATCTGAACGGAAAAAACACACCCACATATTATTTCTGGTAAATCAATTGCTGATTGATTGGAAAGGGAAGAAATGGCGACAGCGGGAAACGCGGGTTGGGCGAGTGATTCGTTTTTTATGGATGATATTACAGCTCATGATCCCAATTTCTCTGGTTTCTCTTGGCCATCTCCTTCGCCCCCTGTTCAACAACACCAGCACCACCAAACCCTAAACGCTTTTGCTCCTGTTGCTGCTGCTGCTGCGGCTTCGTCTCCTAATTTCGGGTAGGATCTCTCTCTCTCTCTCTCTTATTACGGTTTTTCCTTTGAATATTCGTTCCTTTTACATTATATTAATATGAAAAGCAGCTTTTTTCTGGCGGATTTAGGGGTTTTTGTGATTAGGATTTGTTAAGAATAGTGAGATGCTATGTTTCTATGTTGTTCTGTGCTGTTAATGCCAGTAGTAAATGGGATATGTAATTGTTCTAAGCATGGTTGACTTTTGGATTATTCCTTTCAGAATTTGGTTGATGCATGACTTGATTTAACTAGTAGGTTGATTACAAGATGAATTGAGGTGGGTCTTGGTGGAAATTTGAGGGGTAGTTACTAGGGAGTGTATATGCCTTGAATAATCTTGTAGTTAGAGGCCAATGCGCTTTTACTCTTTTTTTTCTTTTTATTTCATGTGACACGAGCTTCAGTTTTAAGTAGTGGAAGTTTGATTTGCATCATTTACACGCGGAAGAATGGTATAGCTATTTTGTATAATGAGAGCAGTACTCACTGATAAGCAAGTGGACAGAGTAGTACTTATTGAGACCTTGTGTAAGTTGCATGGTACATGGGTTTTCTGTAAGAAGTAAAAACTTGCAAACAGAGAGGGTTTACTTTCTTTCTGTTATAGTTTGAAATGGGCAGCTTTTGACTTTTGCTTCGTAGTAATTAGTGCTTCATATTTCCATTAATGAGAGTGAGAGATATCAACTCTTTTCACTTGAAGGACCTTTTAGCATTTTCCATTCCAAGCTCCTTGTTAGTTTTTTTTTGCTCGCCTTATTTTTTATCTTTTATGAAATTTACTATTGTTGTTTTTGATTATATAAAATACATCTGTAACAATTACTTAATTGGATCTGAATGTCATCTTTCTAGTGCTTATTCACTTGATCTTTTAACTCCATTTGTGCACGTGTGATTATATGTTTAGTGTGGAAATTGATGGATCTATTGGGGACTGTGATGTGCAGAAGGAACCAAACTCCAAGAAGAGGTACACTACTTTTTTTGCTTTTCTCTGCTCTAAAGGGAATGGGTTGGGGTTTGGTGATGAATTCCCCGTAATGATTATGTGGTTATTGATGTTTTTTAGCTGATTCATCTTTATTCCCTGTATATGTGTTTTCTTTGGAAAGTTTGGGAGTTGGAATTGAGAATTTGTGCACCCACCTTTGACGTGTTTATGCTGAGACAGAACAACATAGACCTTGTTTCGGAGCATAGATAATTAAATGTTGTTTTTTAGATGCCATAATTGAGGAAAAATAAACCAGATTGTCCTTTACTGTCAAGTCTGTTGCAATCATGCTTGCTGGTAAGGTTGTCTTTGAAGTGAAAGTCTGAAAGATATTATGCCAATATATCTGAATCAGAGAGCCATTCCAATTGTGCTCATTGCTACCAGTCCCTCAGTGACCCATACAATTTAGAGGAGTTTCTAAACAAGCACCATGAAGATGATATTAAATGTAGTAGCACTAGCGTAGAGTTATCATGTCTTCTATTCTTAATGCAGTTTATGGAATAATTTTTAACATGGTACTATGTTAATCTGTTTTGCATGTACAAAAGTGATACATGCATGAATTATTTGTTTGCCTTTTTTACATTTTAAATAAGTGGTTTGGAGTGGGCATGTTGTGGAGTGATGTCATGCCACCTTTCTCTCACACATATTTCCTTGCTGCAGGAGTAGATCTGAATTGTGTAGTGCATCTAGCTCCAAAGCATGTAGGGAAAAGTTGCGAAGGGATAAGCTAAATGACAAGTACTCATATTCTTTCATATCCCTTTTTGTCTGTCTCTCTGTGCTTCTCCTAGCCACTCACGCTCTGTATTTGGAATGTCTACCAGGTTTATGGAATTGGGCTCTATCTTGGATCCTGGGAGAACTCCCAAAACGGACAAGGCTGCTATTTTGCTTGATGCTATCCGCATTGTGACTCAGTTACAAGGTGAAGCCAAGAAGTTAAAGGACTCAAATTCAAGTCTTCAAGAGAGGATTAAAGAGTTGAAGGTCTATTGACATTTATGTGCTTCTGATTCTATTTTTTATTTTGATGGGCTTCTGGGCTCCAGTTATTTATTTATGTGTTTGATTTCTTCCCTTTGCATAATATCCTGCCACCTAACACATCTGCTACAATTCTTTTGAACTGCCCTTTGTCATGCATAGGCTGAGAAGAATGAGCTTCGTGACGAGAAGCAGAGGCTGAAGGCAGAGAAGGAGAAGTTGGAGCAGCAACTGAAAGCCATGAACTCACAACCCAGCTTCATGCCTGCCCCTCCTGCAATCCCTGCAGCATTCACTACTCAAGGCCAAGCACCTGGCAACAAATTAATGCCCTTCATTAGTTATCCTGGGGTTGCCATGTGGCAATTCATGCCACCTGCTGCAGTGGATACATCGCAAGATCACGTGCTCCGCCCACCAGTTGCTTAAGATGGTGACCTGCTGTGAATTGGGTTTGCATTTTGCACCCAAACAAGTGCATTTATTTTGCCATTGCTTTGTATTAGTTTCTGCTGAGATTTTCTCACTGGATTTGGTGGCCGACTGATTGTATTTCAATCTGGACTTTATATGAATCGTATCTGGTGTTAACTTGTAAATTTAATAAGTTTAGCCTGGCAAGCTATGTTTTGTTTGACTGCTGGTAGGGGTTTCTCTAATTGTTGTTGCCTAGAGTTTGTAAATTGGGATTGCAATGCAGGCTTAAGCTTTAGAAATTGACTGGTTTCTTCCAGTTCATATGTTACTGGTAACGTCTACGAGGGGACTCTTCAAACTAGGGGGTCATTGCACGGTATTTGAATAAATAAATTTCCACTCTGGCTGAGTACTCATTTCTTGTTCTCAATGGTTTGAAGACTTAAGCATGCATGTCCCTTGATCTTTGTAGTAAGGGTTGGAAGGAAGTTGAATCTGGGTTAACCGAATTATCAAACATGCAATCTTGAATGTTACCAGAGAATAGTATAAATTATATTTTAGGGTTTTATCTATCAGTTTAAATTTTTAAGTGAGATAATTTTTTATTATGATATTAGAGTCTTGTTGATCCAACTATTATGAGTTGAAATTGAATTTGGGTTGACGAATATCTATATCCAATCATCAAACATGCAACTTTGACCGGAATCTGGAATGATAGAGAATAATATAAATGGAATTCTTAAGTTTTATTTAACAATTTAATCTTATTTTAAGTTTTTAAATAAGATAGTTTTTTGATATAATATTAGAGCTTTGATGATCAACGATTATAAGTTTGAATTTTACTATTCTATTTTATTTAATAAAAATCAAATGTGTAAATTTCAAGGTTAAGGTTAAAAGATTTTTATTTAAAATAATATATTAAAAAATAATATAAATTATATTATAGAATTGCCACTACAAATTCATTTATATGAAATATTTATCCCATACAATGCTTTCATGCAGTGTTGATTGGGTGAAATTGCCACTACAAATTGTAGCTTTGTACCCGGCCTATGAACAGATTATAATACGACAAGAACTTGTGGTGTTTGGCTTCGTCCAATCAACACAGCGAGTGGAATTATGTTTTCTGACAAACATGAAAGCAGCAATGGAAATTGCAAATTGGAAGCTGGTTAATGCCTTAATGAAGATAAAATATAAACCCTCCACCCGTGGGGCCATCAAGCGTTATGTGGTTGCCAATCCGCCATGATTTCTTCTATCTACTTACAGCTCGTGTCTCATCTTGGTTTCAAGTTCTTGCTACCCTGTTTACAAAAACTCCCATGGCTTCCAATCTCCTCAAATTTCACATCCAATCATTCAAAACTACAAATCGTTCTACACAATCTCTTCAACAAAAAACCCACTTTCCACATATTGCTTTCCCGGAAAACCACCACCACCACCACCTTGTCCATTTCCGTGTTTTCTTCCCCTCACCTCTCCTTTACCAATCCAGAAGTCCCGCTCTTTCTATCCACTCCTTATCTTCCTCCAACTCCCCTCCTACCTCCAAAGAAGAAGCCGTTGTTCAAGCAAAAAACTGTCTCTCAACCAGCCTAGAGAAGCCCCTAAACAACCCAAAACTAGCTGGCAAACTCAAGAAACTGAAGCAACCTAAATTCCAGATAGAAATCCCAGTCATGGATGACTCGCCAACTTCTCTCTCTCAACTTGCCTTTGATGTTTTCAAAGACCTTCCCATCAAGAGAAGAGGGGCACCGGTCAAGATTTTAATCCTCTGGCCGAATCCTACATTGAAGAACAGAGGCATAGAAGCATTTCAATCTTATAAATCATCGAAAAATCTTGAGCACGCTGACATTTCTTCAGTCAGAAACACAGACAGCAGAATTTTAAGTTCTGCTGAAGTGGCAGTGTTTTTGGCGCCGGTGACTTCACAGTTGCCTGATATCAAAACTGTTACTGATATTTTGTACCCAAAGCCAGTAGTCATATTCAACCCCAAATGGGGGTTTGGAGAAGAGAATGAGTTTGGTGATTTGAGTGGCTTTGTGGGATCCTTTGAGGTGATATATTCATTCATGGGGTTGGAGGTTAGAGGTATTTTGAGCAAGCGAAAAGGAGTGATCTTCAAGTGTGTCAGAGATGGGGTTGTGAGCGGTGAGAAATGGACTGTTCTTGTTGAAGAAGAAGGAGGAGAATTGAAGGTTGTTTCAAGGTTCAAGGCACGACCATCCATCGTTGAAGTAGAGAATGTTTTATATAATTTGATGGCTATCAATTCGCCAATTACCAAGTCTGCCAAGTTTTTCAAGGATTTGGTGTCAAATGTAACAGGAAGAAAGTGAGTAGAATTCGAGAATATAAGCTCTGGATTTTGCGTCAATGTAGTTTGGTAATTCACTTGAATCTTCAAATGTTTTGTTGTTATACTTTTGTTTGCTCCATCACACCTGCCGCCATAATATATATATATATATATATATATATATATATATTTTAATTTTATTATATTAAATGAATGATTCCTTAATTCAAAACTTGAGTTAGTCAAATTGACAGGTTTCATGATTGAATTTAATGATACAACAAATAAATCTCAACTCTTAATATTCTTTAAAATTTTACAAGAAAAATTGATCCGCAGTTGTTGAGAATTCTCTCCTCTCCTACCCTTAAGATGTCCTAATATGACAGCCCGTAATGAACTTGTCAGAAGAGTTGATGTACTTGGCCCACAGGGGCCGGAGTTGAGTGAATGCTATATCTAGCCAAGGCTTTGCTCGGCCATTGAAATGGATGACGCCGGCGGTCTCAGCACCGGCCAAGCTAGTATTTTCCTGGTAGCCTAGTCCCAACATGTGCCAGAAAGGATCAATAACATGGACGTGACCATGGAATGCTATCAGACCTGGTGGTAATGTTCCTAGCTGCCACAAGCTCAGGCCTGATTTCAAGTTCTGCAATGAGAAAATGAGAACAATTTTCGATTACTGAATGCTGAGGATCGTCACATATTGCCTGAAAACAATGTGATTTATATTGGTGATTACCTCTTCAACCCAGTGATGATATGTCAAGCTTATGTTGGTTTTCCTCCAAGCCTCTAGATCGAAGATATTCATGCCATAAGCCCAAGCACATTCGTTCGGGTTGAAATTTTCTGCTATCATAGGATGAGAAAAGTTCAGATAGTTCTCTAACCGCTTCGACATGACAAACTTGTCTTCTCCTCGACAGGTTTCGACGGCCCCGTTAACCTTTCCATTCATGTCGATGTCCCAAAGAGGCGACAGATCGGCCTGCACCACTATGTCGTCGTCTAGGAACACAACCTTGTTTAGACTTGGGAACAACTGCAAAAACAGGAAAGTTGACACCAAGCATTGCAAGGATTGAATAAAGCTTATGTTTGCATGACATTTCTGGAAATTTATTACCTCAGGTAGATGAATTCGAATGTGATTCATCACTGAATTGTATTTTGGACTAAGTGTCTGCAGCTTTGCTGCGATAATATGGGGTTTCTCGGAGTTGTTTTCCACAATTGCAGATGAGCCCCCTCTAAACCGTGACCTCACCCTTTGATCCTTTTCCATTGCTTCTAAAACTGGGACCTTCCCCTTTGCGAACCAATCAAAGTGCTGCAATGCTTTGACCTCAATTATTGCAGGGGATAGAGGGTGCAATGAGAACCATGCTTGCATAGGTGAATATGTTTTCCCATCTGTTATCACGTGCAGAACAACCTTTTTGGGGCGCAAAGAATTCTGGACAAGTGAGTTGGCGACTACAGAAGCAGCAAGCACATTGTCTGAAGCTAGGACAAAGTGAAAATAAGAATCGTCGACAAGCGCCGGGACGAGTTCCGGCAACGGGAGCTGGCGTCTAGCAGCCGCGTTGGTGGAGTGTTCATGGGCTAACCTCAAGGCAAGGCAAAGGAGCTGTTTAGGTATGCTACTTGATGCAACATGCCTGTAAAGATATTCTTGGATTTTGGCATTTCTAGTCCTTTGTTCAAGTAGAGTGACCTGAAATAGATCCATTGTTAATTGACAACGAAAATCCCCATCTGTTAGTATTGACATCAAACAAAAGATTGAAACAACAAGATACCATTTCTCTGAGCTTGAAAGCAAAATCTTTCGCATCTAATATGTTGTTCTTCACTTCATCCATTAATTCCTCTAATGTTTCAGGAACATCACTTCTTCCCTTCAATTCATCACTGCCTAGTGGCTGTTCTAGAACTTGATATATCACCTCCGGTACCTTTAGCCACCAAACAATGAATCCAATCATCAGCAATTGACATTACAGAAAGTTTGGTAAGCAATAATATATACAAGAAGGGTTAAGGGGTTTACAGCAGAATCAAGCCTTCTCCCCAGTATTCTTGGTCCTAGTCTTTTCCCCAGGCAACCTATCAGTATTGGATTAAATATTAAGGCTAGGTCATAAAACTGTTAAATGACAAATTATACTGCATTAGCAAGTACTAATAACATTACCATCCTTATCTTAATCATTATTAGGATATAGGATTCATTTGGAAGTGGTTGTCAGTTTCGTTCTGTTTCAGCCGAAATATTTTGTACCAGTTAAAAAAATAAGACAAAACGGTATTGTTTTTACCTCGGTTTAAATTCTGGATTTTTCAGCCAAATACCGGCCGAAACGTTCCGGTTTTGTTCTGCCCGTTCTGTTTCGTTCAAATAGTATTTTTTTTTAAATAATTAATAATTTTACAATATCAATCATATTTCTTAATTTGGTCATTAGATTGAGATGAAATTTTAAGAGGAGTCTCTTGACATATTTATATATATTATGTTAAAATTTCAGAACAAGCAGAGAATGTAATGACCTTGCAAAATTGATAATGATATTCTCGTAATATTATACATGCTCATAATTTTATTCAGAAAATCATTTTATTTTCTTTTTTAAAGATTAAATTGCATAATTCTAAATAATTTTATTTTTGCATTATTTTTTTTAACTAATATATTTAATTATATATATATATATATATATATATATATATACACATAAATAGTACAATCCGAAACAACGTGCTGAAATGCTTCGAAACCAAAACATTTTATTCCAATTAAAAAAATAAATGGACAGCCTTATTTGGAAGTGTGGCATAACATGGTTGAAACTATGTTTTGCCGTAACTATAGTTTTGAAAGTATTTGATTAATCAACATGTATTTTACAATTTATAACCTATTTTTTAATGTTTCTTTTAAACCACAGCCTAAGAAATTATCACAATAAACACATACTAAATATTAAGGCAGCCTCTTAAGAGATCAGGGTGGTCTCACACCAACCATTGATGAATAAATCATATGGTTGGATCTTTCCTTTTCAAATCTGCTGATGTGCTAATTAACTATTTGAATGTGCCAATTGACTGGCTACATTTGTTTGTTTTATTATTATTAATTGATAAAATTTTCGTAAATAAATGTTAAAATTGGGATTTCAGACGATCTCTCATTTTCACAGAATACTTAAGCAAGCTCTCAAAATCCTAGGGGCATGTGTTTCAATGAAATAACCACCTTATGCTTTGGTACCCACAAGGGATTAATATTTTCTAATTTGGTCCTTGTATTCTTATTTATTTCCTAATAGACATGCATTTGGTCCCCAAAAAGTATCATATTTTCTCACCAACCTTTTTCTAGTTTAATTCATTTCCAATTTTCGAAATCCCCGTTAAAAGATTTCTAATTCACTCCATGATGCTTGGATCCTTAATTTCTTCCGGATCAAAAAAATAATATATGTTCTTTCTTCGATAGCCAAATCATTTCCCAATTAGATTTTGATTCAATGATGTTATTAAATAAAGAAACTAAAATTAAAATGCCATTGCCTCCTATTATATTCATAACAGGTCAGTCATTAGTTGTTCTGCATCAATCTTAACAAAGATTTTGTTCATAATTTGAAGCTATATCATTAATTTCTAGCTTTGCAGAAACATTCTTCTTAAAATCCTTAACTATAGCATCAATCAACGCAAGCAATCTCCATTTTGAAAATCTACTGAAAGACATGACAAGAAGAAGCTAAAAGATGTAGGACTAATAAAGAGGTTTTAGCAGCGTTTCAAAAGCGTTTTTAAAAATTTTTTAATTTTTTTTTATTTTTTTGTATTTTAAATTAAAAAATTAGTGTTTTTAGATCATTTTGATGTGCTGATATCAAAAATAATTTTTAAAAAAATAAAAAAAACATCATTTTGATGCATTTCTGAATGAAAAAACACTTTAAAAAACAACTTCAAGACACTCTCAAACAGGCACTAATTAATGCAATACAATAGTGATATTTAAAATGTACCTAGTGTAGAGCACCTGGTTTCTGCATCAATGGTGCCAACGGTGGACAAAAGGAACACAAACCGAAGAAGAAATGTGAAGAACAAGAGAGAGTAGAAGAGGATTCGATATGAAACCCTTCTTGCTCTAACCTTCACCTTGATAAATTCTCTAACACCATTTCCTGGAAGAACTGTTACATGTCTCAAACTTGGTGATATATGAAGCTGCATTTTATTTCAAACCGAACACCTAAAATACAGAAAAACCAAGAATCAAGAAGCAATATCAACCCCCAAAGCAGATTAGTTTCTTGTTTTCTTTTCCTGGTCGGTCATTTCATCATTCGGCAGTCGAACTCGAAGAACTGATGAGTAGAATCGCAAGAATTCTGCTGTAAGAGGAAGGATTTGGTAGGGGTTAATTTAAGGAGGTTTCTATCAGTCACCTAAACTTGCTTAGCAATTGGGCTAGACATGTGCGTGGATTCATGTGTGTTTAGACTTGTTTTTTATATGTTTTAGGTTACATGAGATGGATCGAAGAGGGTTGTTAAGGAGAAAGAGACGTGGGACTTAGAAGAAGCTGTGGTGTTTCTTTTTGAAGGGTTTGGAGTTCTTTGTCTTGGCCCTGAAGGAGGGAAGTTGACAGTAATGGTTTGATATATATATATATATATATATATATATATATATATATATATATAAGTTGTTTGGTGTCACTTAACTTTGCCAACACATGAAGTTTTTTTTGGCTGTGTCATGTTAAAGGGGGGTTGGACATCGACATTACAGGGCTTGTAAATGGAAAATGACTTCGTTTTGGACTGTATTTGGAGTGTAAAAACAGGAAACTATTCTTCTCCAGAAACAAATCGAGCTTATCAGTGTATTATATGGAATAAAAATCAGATTACTCAGGGAGTGATTGATTTGATATATTCACAATATAATAATAGGTTTATGAACTAGCAAGCTGATGACCGATCTCTGATACTGACAAGCACGCGCGCAGGAAATTTTCCAATTATATATGCCTGCAAAACGCAAATACAACATGCATCCAGGTTGGTCCTTCTATATCTTAAAAAATAATATAAATCATATTCTGAGATTTCACCTAATAATTTAAGTTTTTTAGATAAGATAGTTCCTTAACTTATGTCAACATTCCCCTTCAAGTTAGTGCACATATATTTCTAATGCCGAGTCATTGAAAACTTGGCTTGATATTGCTTTTATCAAAATATATGTAAGGTTTTACATTCAGAAATCACAGTTTTTATATTTCAATTTTGTGTATATATCAAGGTTGTCAATTCCGTTTTAATTAGTACTTTATTTTTCAATTTGAACAAAATATTTTGATTTCGAAGCGTTTCGGCACTTCGTTCGAGGTTATACTATATATATATATATATATATATATATATATTAATTCAAAAAAATATAGTTATAATCCAAAAATAAAATTATTTAGAATTGTACAATTTAATCTAAAAAAACAATAAAATGATTTTTTTGAATAAAATTATGAACATGTATAATATTACGAGAATGTCATCATCAATCTCGCAAGATCATTATATTATTTGATTGCTTTAAAATTTTAACATAATATATATAAATATGTCAAGACACTCCTCGTAAAATTTCATCTCAATCTAACCATTATATTAAAAATTATTATTGATATTGTAAAATTATTCATTATGTAAAAAAATATTATTTGACCAAAATAGAATGGACAAAATGAAACTAGAACGTTCCGAGCAAAATTTGGGTGGAATTTTTGGAATAAAAATTTAAGCGAGTTAAGAACTGTGCCGTTTTATCTCGTTTTTTTAACTAATACAAAACATTTATAATTATAGTCAAATTTCATGTGCTTAGTTCGATCTTGTTATATCATATTCTGAGCAGTCAATATAACTTAACATCATCATATGGTAGTTGTTTTCCTTCACTGATTTTTTACTCTTTCAGACAACCTCCGTACGTAAAATAGCCTCATGGAGACCGCCA
The DNA here is from genome assembly GCA_964035475.1 of Salix caprea. Taxonomy (NCBI): domain Eukaryota; kingdom Viridiplantae; phylum Streptophyta; class Magnoliopsida; order Malpighiales; family Salicaceae; genus Salix; species Salix caprea. Next base: position 4,794,212 of record OZ037749.1, on the reverse strand, counting down.
TCTTACACCATTGGCGTCCACATTTGAGTTGGTATAACTCGTAACCCTAGCATGTCCATGCTGTGAGGCCACTAGCCTAACGTGGAATTTAATTATCACAACATTCTCATCCATGAGTTTCACAAGGGTTTTGCCTAAATCGATCCACCATACTTACAATATACGCAATCATCAAGTTTTATATGTGAAAAAAAAGATTAATTGACCATCCAATCTTTGAAATCTTTCGAGGCACTAGTTAAAAGAAGATTATTGGAACTAATAATGTTTGTTATAGAGATAAAGTGGTAGTCAAATCAACTAAAGTAAGTAGATACACCATAGATAATATCAACGTGGGAACAATGAGATGATGGTTTGAAAAGAATTTAATTTGGTATCATTGCACCGTGTTTCAAAAATATTTTTGAAAAAATATAAAAAAAATTAAAAACAATCTCAATTGTACTCTCAAACAATCAACATAAATTATATGATCTGTAGCACCAAGTTTAATAATTCAACCTAAGTGCTATAAAGATTTAATAGAGATGAAAGCACGGCTACCTAAAGCTTCAAATTGTTTAAAATCTAGAACAAAAGTAGTTAGCACACTTGGTGATGTTAATTATCCCTATTTTTTTTCCATTGTTACTGTGATTGATGAAACTAGAGACACCATTTATGCTTCCTTTCCACCATAGTTTTTTAACCTGAAGACACCATATTTGCTTTCTTTCCACTGTAGTTTTTGGACCGGACTCAGGTTTGATTTATGGCAAGTCTTGGATTCTAGGTTTGGTGAGTTAACATGTGGTGGGGAGACCAGATCCACGCTGTAAACTATACGAGTATATGGATAAAGACGACATGGGATGACCCAGTCTGTCATGTTTTGGTTGGGAGACTAAGCTTATTTAGATCCATCTCATTGTTATTTTATTTATTTAAAATTGTTTATATTAAATATTTTTATTTGATGGGCCGAGCCCAATAGCGATATGTTCTAGGGTTTACTATTTATATACTCTTCTATTATTTTGTAAGAGAGCTTTTGATGAATAATGAAATGTTGCAGACTTTACAATTCTCTGAACGCTTTTCTCTCTTCTTTAGCTTTTATCTTTTCTTGCTTTAATTCTTATTGTTTATTGTTCCGCATCAACATGAATTTTATATATATGTGGAACATCTTATGAATCTTCTGGATGCTGAAGTTATTAGGATTGGTGTTGGGGGTATGGAGGGAGTTGGCGAAACCACTCTCGTCAAGACCTTGAACAACAAGGTAAAGAGAATTGATGCAACACAGCCTTAGGTACGGTGATGTGGGTTACGGTGTCCAACGATTTACTTGTGATCCAATAAATACCTCATGTCAAATTTAAGATAATTTTAATTATTGATTCAAAAGTTTATTTGGTTTAGTTTTTTATCTTTGAATTTTAGAAAGAATTCAACTGTGAAAGTAGTCATAAGAGAGGATTATCGGTTTGATCACTGTTCAGTAAAGAAACTCAATGTTTTTTGTGTCAATAAATTTTATATGACAAAATCTTTTTGATGATGATGGTTTTAAATTTCATTCGTTAAAATAAAAAACATCTACGAGAAAGTAGATTGGGTTAGGTTTAGAGATTTTTCATTTAATTGATTTTTATTTTTTTTTGGGTATTTTACAGATATTATGTCATTTGAAAAGGGTTCTATAATACTTTGGAGGTGTGAAAAATAGTTGAAAAATGAATTTTCAACCCAAAAAAGTCTCATCTTTTTTTCTAATCACTTTTATGCGTTGAAATTTACGTTGTAATCCAACAAAGAACACGTTGCTCGTTACAATAAGCAATAAATCACATTATTTTTTAAAATAATCCAACAAAGAACACGTTGTTTGTTACAACAAGCAATAAATCACATATTATTTTAAAAAATAATAATAATAAGTGAATGATTAAAACAGAAATTGTCCAATCCCACAAAAGCATACCAAGATATAAGCTATATTTCATATTACATTTCAAAAACATTTTTGAAAGAAATTGAAATTTTTTAATTGAAATTTTTTAATTTAAAATATTTTTTATATGTTTCAATCATTTTAATATGTTGATTGATGTCAAAAATAATTTTTTTCATGTTTTAAAAAACATTGATCCAAAATGCAGCAGTAGTAAGTAACCTAGTTAAGAACTAAAAGTCATGAAGCTATACCATTACTTACAAATCACAACTGATTGATTGCTGGGAATATTCGTCTGTTATTTACAAAGTGACACAAAATAACAGAGTACAATTCCGCTTCACAGACAAACCACCTAAACCTCGCTCTTGTCTACAATATTTAACATGGTTAATGAACCTTCCACATAATAAAAGAATAATTGCACACCTGAAAGGGAAAAAGAAAAAAAAAAGAAATAAGAGAAGGAAATTTGCACTTTAGTGTTAATTCAATATGATTATGCTCCAGAGGTAATCACTCACAAGGCACTCGTTTTGATGAACTTGAAAGATTTCAAAGTGTAGAAGATTACCTCTAGTCAAATTCATCACCTTCATTTTCGGAATGATTCTCCATTTTCAGACCTTCATTGTTATTATTTACAAACTTGAGCTGAGCCTCCATTCTTGAGGTCTCCCTGTTATTTACAACCTCAAGCCGAGTGTTAGTTTTACTAGTTTCTACTGGCATCCTAGAACCATTCCACCCAGTTTCTTCAACACCATTGTGAACTTCGGCCACTGCCGCACCATTCTCGGTCATGGAGTCGAGGGAACCAGCGCTGCTCCTGCGAGAAAGCCTGCCGTTTTCAGACAGTCCGGAACTTTGACGCTGCAGACGCCCCTTACTATTGCTATCTAAGGAAGGAACCCTGCAAGTGATGGAAATTATATTTGCATGCTAATCAATATGGTTCTCACTGTTGCACATAAAAACTTTGAAAAGGAAAAACAGGAATTAAGAAATAAATCAATGATGTGGACTCCAATAAAGATGTTTCAGTACTTGAACGGTTGCAGTACCCAAAAAATTAAACAAAGTTTTCCTTGGTCACAGATTTCATGATTCAATCATCCCTCAATAAATGGCTCCAATCTGAAAAGCCCACAAAAATATATTTTCTGCCAAAAATCATAATGTTTTTATCCAAAGACCGATCAACTTAATAGCATTTGAGGAAATGAATTTGTTTGACCATAAGATAGAATACACATCATCTACATTAGGAATCTAAAATCACCTTTGATCAACTTTCAGGTCATCTTCTGAGGAAATAAATAGTGTAATCAGGTGAAAAACCAATAATCGAAAACACTAGTTCAGCATAGTAACAATTGTTTTTTCTTTCTACAGATTAAGTCACATTAGGTAAGATCATTTAAAAAAAACTATACTGGGTTGAATAAGAGAACATTGATATTGATAAAAATATAAATTTTTCTTCTAAGAAACAAATATATTTTGGTAGGAAACAAGAGCCTTCTGCAAACAAAATTCAACTTGTAAAAGGCCAGGCCAAATTCTTTTGACACTTCTTAAACCTGAGGGAATTAGAAATATATTTTGGAGGGGCTAACGAGTTTTATTCAATAGAGTTGAAGACATCTACAGAATCAGAAAAGTAAATGGATACAAAAAATGTATGCCTACCTTGTATGTAGAAATTTTGGTGTTTGAAGATAATCAAAAAGTGGGACCAGGTCCTTTGACCTTGCTTCAATCATGCGAGTTGGAATTCTTTCGATCTCAATTTCCCCTTGCATTGCATCTGCATCATCCACATCCATCCCCTCTGTCATCATTGATTGGAAGTATATCTGGCAAAGCAATTGACAGCATTTCAGACACGAATTAAAATGAGCATGTTTTTTATTAACAGTTTTTTTAAACACCTCATGTTTTGCCCATAATGGGAAATGAGCTTGATGCATGTGCAGTTCAGCTTCGGAAATATACAAATAATGCTTTTCCTCGGAGCTGATCTTTTCATTTGTGACTCCACTATCTTCAGGATATATACTATTTCCTTTCTTTAGGCCTTCAGGATGTATCTTGTTGCTATCAGAATTCCCATTCTCACCATATATATCAGCATTATCCTCTCGGTCTCTTCGATTTTGTTTCTGACATATATTCCACTTCTGCATTGCCTCAACTACTAACCGTCCCTCATTTTCTGCAGCTGATTCATAAGTTGCATTATGTCCAGATGCAACTATCATTGAATCTACACCAGCTGATATCCTCAATGCATATTGTATCATAGAACCAGAAGGAGAGAAAACTAGAAGATGGTACTTTGACTTTAAAGAGGCTCCATCCACATACATATCGTTACTGCCTTTGCATTTGTGAAAAGATGAAGCAATAGCACCGGAAAGGTAACCCTGTCTGCCTGTAGCAGCCACTGCAGCACCAGTTACAGTGCCTCTCCAGCCATTATTTCCGTTTCGTATTCTTCTGACAGCAGAGAGTGTAAGTGGGGGGCCTGATGCACAAAGGCTCTGTTGACTATGCATTTGTAAGCCTAAACTGGGCAGGCAATGAGCAGTAGGCTTAGTCATTACTCCCGATCCACTATTTTTCATGACATGACCAGACTCAGAAGATTGAAAGTTCATTGATCCTCCAGAGGGATTAATAGCAAACAAATGGCTTGTTCCCCTTGATGAACTTATCATAATCCAGTAGCTGTCATCACTGAAACTGATGTCCTGTATAACCTGAGAAATAAATCCAGAAGAAACAAAATAAACAAAGATCAAACTTAACTGCTAATGATGCAATAACCAAAAACAAATATCAAATTTAACTGCTAATGATGCAATAACCAAAAACAAAATGTAAGAACATGTGCTCTGGTCTTACTGCATTTGTAAATCCACGTTGCAGCCTGTACAGATGTATATGAGATGCACCAGCATCACCAGCTGAAGAGCTTCCTTGGAGTCCAGGCATTATTTTGAAAACATTAATGTTATGACCCTGGACTGAGGCAGTTACTAAAAGGGTCCCGCTTGAATCAAAGCACAAAGCAGAGATAGGACTCTTGTGTGCTTTAAACTGGGCAATAACAAGTTTACTGACGATATCCCTGACAACAACCTGAAAAAACAAAGAGTACATAAGAGGGGGGGTTCGACAAGAGTAATCATGCTTGTACCAATTCATTAAAGAAAATCCGAATCGAGGCAGAAAAGGCTGGTGCAGATGAAACACAATAGCATCATTTCTTAACTACTTCCTAGCATAACATTCCTGGGCAGAAATTCATCCCTCAAAATAAAGAAACATTACTTACATAGGGGTGCCAGTTAATACTCTTATGAAACCATTGTTATCAAGTAATATCATGCATTTTCTATAAAAAAAAATACGCATTAAAGCAAACAAAACACATTTACTTTAGAATTAACATAAGGGTAAACAGAAACAGTGTGGAAAAGAAAGGTTATAGTGGCACTTGAAACAAAACAAAAAGGGAAGCATGACACACCATTCCAATGTTATCTGCATCTGGAAAATAGCCATTAACAGTTCCATTGCTTTTCCAGCTAGGACTCCCTGATTGGAGGGAACCGTGGGAATCAGGTAAGAGCTCCGAACAATACCTGGACAGCCTCTTATATCCCATGTCTCCTAGGGTCACAATTCCAGAAGCAAGTTGCTTGCTTGATTCTTTTGCATAATGAGAAACCAAACTCCCATTTGAAGTGAAGCCAGAAAAACTCACAGAAGGTGTTAGATGTTGCGGGCTCACACGTCCAGAATTGGAAACAACTGGACTCGCACTATAAGCGAGCCACCTGGGACCGACTGCTAGAGGCCCATAGCCTAAACCACCAGAACCAGGAGAACCCATGACCATAGGGTTTGTAAGAATAGTATATTCTCGCTGTAATGTTGTGGCATTAAAGCAGTGTACCTGCGGCAGAAAAGCCTAACTATCACATGCTTAAAAAAAAAGAGGTGCTTGAAAAAAGACAAATTTGCACAAGCAAACAAACCTGAGCCGATTGAGAAATAGCCACAATTCGAGAGCTGCACCTTACAGAATAAACAGCTGATCTGAACTTTAGCACATGTACATACGATTGAGATCTAAGAGAATAAAACCGGACAACAGTTGACACAGTGCTACCATTAACAGGGTCATGGTTATTAGAAACATTCCCATTACATGAAGTAGCTGGCCCTTCTTGTACCCCGTCAGCACAAACTACCAAAAGAGGTCGGTTGTAAGCAAACTTGTCTTCTGATCTCTTTGATGTTATTGGTTTTGGTAGCATTTGTAAGAATGACACAGGACCATCATGTCTGGAAACAAGGTCACGGACATTATTTGCTTCTTCAACATCCCAAACCTGGAAACCAGATCGATATCCCAATAAGAGGACTTGATGAATGACATCATCATCACCCTCTAACTTGTCAAACCCAGCCCAGCGGACCTGCAAATTATACAAATGATAAAGGATAAGATCTATCTCCATTTAGATCTTGATTTCAAGAATTCCAGAAAGCATATGATTCTAATCAGGTAGAGAATGGAAAAAAAAGACTACATTCTAGAAAAAGATAAATTTACAGATAATTTAAAAAAAAAATCAAAACAGATGAATGCAGAAGGCACATGCCAACAAATTCCTTTTAAGAAGACAATGAAGATGAAAAGCCACATAAATGCAGGAAGCTGCAACCAACTCAAACTAAGCCTCGGTCCAGACTAGCAGGGAATGCAGGATAAAACTACACCTGCAAAGGACATTAAATTCATTCAAGATAAAACTAGAATCTTTCAGCCAAACACCAAATTCCTTTCAAGACTTCAGAACTGAACTGCTAGTAATACCAGTTCCTCCATTCAACTAGCAACTTCCCAAAGCAGAGTGAAAGAGAGAGAATATTTGCAAGGGAGAGAAAACACCTGGCCACTCTCAAGCTGATGCTCTTAAATCCAGATCCCGGTTTACTATCCTCAGAATTTTCTTTGCCAAACTCATAGAAGCTTAATATCAACAATCTCATCTCTAAACACTCACAAAAAAAGAACAAAAAACTATGGCCAAAGTCAATTTTTTCTTAATGTGGTGAAACCTGTGGTAGTCGAAGTGGTCAGTTTTTGGTGAACATGATATTGAAGCTTAGGTTTAATGGTAGTCAAAGTGGTCATTTTTTGGTGAACATGACATTGAAGCTTAGGTTTAAATTATATATTTCTGTTATCGTGAAAAAGAGGGTTCAAGTCCATAACAAATTTGAAGGGTAATCAAATAATTGACTGGGTGAACATGATATCCACTCCTAAAATTCTCCAAGTTTCACAAGCTATAATTCAGCCATACCATTTCCATGTCAAGCATAACTCTTCCCCTCCAAATGCAAAAATTCAGCCAATCAATCATCAGAGAAATTGCAATTGTTTGATCAGGCATCTAAAATCATCCTTCCATAACTAGTAACATGTCCCTCTTCACACAATATAACTTGCCAATGATGTCCAGAATTCTGAACAACCATAAAAATTCATGTTTTAACAGCTTGTCAAGATGCATGCAAGTGGTAAATCACACCATAAAAATTTTCGCAATTAACAAATAACATCTTAACAAACAAATGCATACAGAATCAGCGTGTGAAAATAAAATCTTACTGGTCTTTAACATGGCATCTAACTGGAAAGTTGGATTGTCTATTTCCGAAAAGGCTGAATGAACAATTAAATAAATCACACCATATACATTCAACTTCCTAATGATTTGAAATCAAAAGACTAGAATATTCAATTCTCAAATTGCAGAAAAAACAAAACAAAACATGTATCTCTACTCCCAACACTTTCTGAATGCAGAGATCAGCTGAAGCTTCAACTTGTATTGCATTATTAATAAGACCACCCAGTATTTCGACTTCTCTCCATTATGACCAGATGTCACACACCTAGTAACCCATTCAATTTACAGTGGATTATAAAATTAATGGTCCAAAGCACTGCGCACCAAGAATTTCAACTTCTCTCCATTATGACCAGAAGTCACACACTAGTATCCCAATCAATTTATAGAGGATTATAAAATCAACAGTCCAAATCATTGTGCACCCAGTATTTCGACTTCTCTCCATTATGACTTGAAGTCACACGCTAGTATCCCATTCAATTTATAGTGGATTATAAAATCAGCAGTCCAAATCACTGTGATTTAACTTGCAAGATAAGTACAAATGAGCATGCTAGAATTTTCACTCTCCAAATTGGAGCAGAGAACACCAGCCTTATCATCCAAAATAAAATTACAGAAGACTTGTATTTATATCAATGTCCCCTAAATCAATTGAAATATATATTTGAATTCCTCATACAACAATTTATTCAACAAGTTTGAAATGGATAGCGCCACAGTTTCGCATATCTTTCACATGAAAAGTTTATTTGGTTAGGGAAGGGATGAATTGGCTTAGAGCTAAAAGAAAAGGAAGACAAAAAGCAATCCATCTCTCCAGTTATTTGAGAAGCAAGGAAAGAAGGCAAACTTTGAACCCCGAGCTTCTCTTGTTAGATTTGACAAAGAAGAGTATCTAGATGAAAGATAAGAAAGCAAAAACCAACTCCATTCATGCCTTCTCTCTTAATCCTTTCAACTTTGTCCACTTGAAAATATATCAGAATCGAAGGAGCGGATAGGTCAAGAAGGTACATAGTCCACTCAGTCATGCAAGGCAGTACCTCTCCTACTCTTCCAACCCTAACTATCCATCCACCATTCCCTCTTCACTCAAAAATAACACGCCAGTTCCAGATTTTCCCTGCCTAACCCGAGTGAAACCACTTCCAATTAAAAAAGAACACATTTAACTGGTATCAAAACACCATAAATGAGCTATTTTGCACATTCAAAAGCCATAATCTGGACTTGGATCACAAATTTAACACCAACATCTTAAAATTTCCAAACCAAATCACACACCGTATATGAACTGCTTATGCTTCAAAAATCCCATTTTATTCCCAATCTCAACTTGAGCGCTTTATATTCACACGTTCACACATCTGCACAAACCTCTTAAAAACAACAATACTTTCAGTCAAAAAGTCAACATGCCCCACCCTAAAATACCAGAAACAAAAACCATATAGCCTAACTAGATTGGACATTCAATATCTCTAACCATAAATCAACAATCTAACATCTTCGCCTCTCTACAATCTTACACAACAAAGACGGAAAACGCTATAAGAAAAAGTAGATTTTTTTTTTACTTTTTTACCTGATCATGATTGGCATCATCATCTCTATCCACAATGGACTGTGCAACCGACGCAGCAGACCTCGCAACCGTTGATGCACCGGACGAAACAATCCTCAAGTAACTCGAAATCGCCCGAAACGAGCTCGGCAGAAACCCATTATTATTAATATTATTACCATTAACTCTCCCTTGCAAATTCTTCTGCTGCTGCTGTTGAACATCACTGTTAATACTACTATTCCTCATAATAGTAGTAACAAAGCCAAAAAAACAAAGGTAACAAATACCCAATTTGCTATAACCTCTGACTCTCCAATTTCCCTTTTTAGCATAACAAAAGACTGTTCCTTTTTTGAAGAATCAAAAAGCCATGATAGAAGTAGAACAGGGAGGAAAAACCCTGAACTCAACCCAAAAAAAAAATGAATCTTTCAGGTTACATGTGCATCCATGACTTCCAATTTTGTTTATATGAAAGGGAGAAAAAAAAAAAGCAGCCAAACTAAAGGCAAAAATAATAAATATACATAAGGAAAAAACCACCAATTCAACTTCAAAAAATGTTTTTTTTGGGGCGGGGGGGAGGGTTTGAGGCAAAAGGAAGATCGAAAGAAAGCCCAATTAAGACAATGATTGAGAGAAATGAGGAATATACAAAGAGATGAATAAATAATTTTTTTGTCTAAAAAATTAATTAAATTTATGGCACAGAGAGTTTGATTTAGGCGATTAATTTGATCATTTTTTATTTTTATTTTTTTGAAGGTTTTTTTTAGAGGAATTCGAAAGAGAAAACGATAATGGGGAGGGAGAGAGAGAGGAGAGGAAGGATTTAGTGTGGTGAGAGAGAAAATAGAGGAAACGTGTCTCCGTCTACGTCTCTGTCTCTCTCCGCCTCCAGTTTTATCGTGTTTTTCCTTCTTTCTTTGTGTATGAAAAAACACGATAAAAAGATGGACGTCTGGTTGCTGTCGATCAATTTTCACCTTCTCCATTAAACCAAGTATGAAGATGTATATTTAATTATTTATGATAAGTTTAAACTAAATATTTAGTCCTTCTATCACCCCGTTAACTTTAAAAAATCTTTTCATAATTTTTTTTTAATAAAAAAATATTTCTAGATAAATAAAAAAACATAAAAAGGATTCTTTATATAGTTTTAAAACTCGGTCTGGTCCGACCTGACCTAGCAAATCCACTTGAGATCTAGTCAATTTAGACTCGAAACAAGATTGAGTTTAAAAACAAAATGAAGGTAAGAACACAGGTTGATTTGGTGACTTAGTTGACCCAGCAAAACCTGGCTAAGAAATTAATTACAGTGTGTTAACTATTTATTTTCTAATAAAAATATCGTTGTTTGTTTTTAAAAAAATTTAGGGGTTAACCCTAGACAACCCGGTCAAAACCCGTGATTCGAAACTTGAGTTGGGTCGACTGATAGACCAAATTTAAAAAACTATAACGCGTGTTTGATATTGTAATGTATCTTTTTCACTTACAAATATATCAAAATAATTATTTTTATTTTTAAAATTAACATATTAAAATCATAAAAAATACTAAAAATATTAATTTAATATTTTTTTCAAAATAAATATGTAAAAATAGAAACTACACCATTCCAATCATTACCTTAACTAAGTGGATTAATCCAACAATTAGAGTTGTCCAACCATAAATAAATAGTGTCTATTTGATAATGTGGTTGATGTTGTTTTTTATTCAAAAAATATTAAAATGATATATTTTTTTTAAAATTATTTTTGATATCAACGCATCAAAATAATACATAAAATCAAAAAATTTAATTTAAAATAAAATTTTCATTTTTTTAAAAATATTTTTAAAACGATAAGCATGAATTAAATAATAATAGCATAGATGGAGATAGACAAAGCTGACATCACTATGTGAGCCTATTATTATTTTGTACTATAAAAGTAAATAATAATTATCTCTTAATGTCTAAACGTTTTTTGTCTTCCTTTCGAATCTATGGGTTCGAGAATGCCAGCGGATATGTTTAGTTGGCTTTTCTTGCACGGTAAAACTTGTGTGTATTTCTTGTATTCTTGGCATCTATGTTGAGCTTGCGGTGATCATTAAGAATTGTGATCTAACGGTGCTCATCTCACAATCAAACGGATTTGAAGAGGATCTTACAAAGAATGTAGGGATATTTAAGGGAGCATGAAACATGGGAGTTTTCTTGGCTTCAATGGTTTGCTTGAAAACCTAAGTTTTCTTGAGCGGCAAGCAAACAACATTCAATCTTCCCCTTGATTCCTGTATTCTTCTTTCTAGTTGAGTACAACTATTGAACACAGATAATCTTCGTTTTTTATATATTGCTTAGTTTTTTTAGCATTGCAATTTAAAAAAAGGAAAAAAAAAATTATTATTTTAAATTATTTTTTAATATTTTTAAATTTTTTTGATTTGTTTATATCAAAAATATATTATTTTATGTATTTTTAACAACAAAAAAAAATCTCAACCACCCTTCTAAATGGACTCTTAGAAATATAATGAATCTTAAAAGTATAGTAGAGCTTGTTTTTCAACTTTATTTGAAAATATATTAAAATAATATATATATTTATATATTTTTTATTATATCATCACATTAAAATGGACCCAAAAAAATTAAAACTAAAAAATCTATTTTTTTTTATCAAAAACATGATACCATTATAATCTCAAACGCCCTCTTCGTAGATTATTTAATATTCTAGTTGGGACTTTGTCCAAACATAACTTTATGAAAGATTAAGTCAAAGGATAGGGATTTGAATTGGTTCATGATCCACTACTCGTTCATCGTAGAAAATAATAAGTTTGTATAATGACTTGGAGTAAATTACAGAATAATTAATAATACAATGATTTTGTAATGTTTTGTGTTCATCCTGAAGAGCTCATACAATCCTTAAGACATTCCCAGCCTTTTGATTTTGAAAATTGAAACATATATACGGGTTTTAAAGCTTATTAATTTTCTGTGGTATAATTAGATTAAGTTCAATAATTTATTTATTTATTTATGATTAAGTTCAATATATTTAATTTAAAATAAAAAATATAAAAAATCATTATTTTAAAAAATGTTTTTGAAACACAATTAAAAACATATTTTTATATTCCAATATCAAAGGCAATAGTTTGAATTCAATATCAAAGGCAATAGCTATGTTATAGCTACTGTGTCAATGAATTTTACTGAAAACTATGAAACCCTAATCATGGGGCAATCCCACTTGATTAGTGAATGATTAACTATTAATTTAGCCCATTTTCTTAGGATGGACTTTTAATCCTCGTTGATAAAGGAGGGTGCAATTTTTTATTCTTTTTTTGGAACTTAAAAAAAAAAAGTTACTCTATCAGTAAGATCCGAACATGTTACCATGATGTTTTTTGTACGAAGGAGAGATTGAATTTCAAGAAAATCTTCTTGCATCATGAATTAAAACCAATCTATAATCATATTCTTTATAAATAGTTTTAATATCATCCATATTTTTATTTTAAAAAACATTAAAGAAAGAAAAATATTGTTTTCTTTTCTTCCAATTTTCATTACATTATGATTTTTTTCTCGAATTAACACTATTCATAAAACAATTTAAAGAATAACACAATTACATTGTTTTAGTGAAATAATATAGTATGGTATGTCTTATTTTCCATCAATAATTCTAAATTTCGTGTTTAAAAACCACAATATATATGTATCAATATATTTTATTCCATCAAATCTCTTTACCTATATATACTTGCATGCATGCATACATACATACATATATATATAGATATATATATATATATATATATATATATATATATATATATCTTTTAACAATTTTTAATGTACAAATACACTCATGAACTTATTTTCTTGGATTCGGGCAAATCTTATCTCTCAAAAATCGTATTTTATGAGTCCATGTGAATAAGTAAAATTCTGGCTGTCCCGGATTCTTATAAGAGATGTACATCCTGACTCTAACTCGAGACTTGCTGTATAGATCGCAAGCTATCTATCATCACGTTATGCCCTGTAAGGACATCACATACAATAAATAACAATATTAAATCTTTCGCTCATATTCTTGTCGAAGGATCTTCGTCAATATATTCAAGGGTTGAAGCTTAAGATAATGGCGCGATTGTGCCTCAGGACGTGAAGATATGATCACCTCTCAAATAAGCAAATAGCAGGATATGCACTTCACTTCCAATTGAAAGAGTTTTATCAGAACACCTTGTTGAATATGTTGCATTACAGGGACAGTTCAAATTTAATCATTTAATTTCCCACATATAATCAATTATTTAGTATCTTGTTTATATTATTATAAGCTTGTTCGTGTGTATTTGAAAAAAATATTAATAGAAGCTTTACCCATAAAAATATTTTTTATGGATTTTTTTCCAACTTAGTATCAATTTCTAAGCTTTTCTTTTATTGACTGAAATTGGATATTGAAAAATCCATATCCTTAAACTAAAATAAAAAGGCAGTAATTTGTTTTTCTAAGAAAAACTATATAATATATTTTGTTTTATCAACCCATATCAAGTTTAAAGTCTGAATTATTTTTTGAAAAAAATATATATCATTTCTTATAAATTTATTAAGAAAAATGGTTTAATTAAAAAAAAACATATAAAAAAAATATTACACCCATGACAAGAAAAAAATATTAATAAAACAAGTCAAATAATTTGCACATACAAAATTCAATTAAAATCCTGAAGATGAACCCCATGAAATTAATTACATCATTAAAAGCACAGTATTGTCAAGTGACTTTGCTTGTCAAACCTTAACAGCCTTCCCTTTTGTTCCTAGCCTGACCAAGATTTGATCCAAAACTTTCAGCACAGTATTGTCAAGTGACTTTGCTGGTTGAGTTACTTACCACCGCTCACCATTTCAACCACAGATTTCAAAATAAATAAAAAAATAGAAATTTGATTTACAAGAGTATTTTAAATATCAAATAATCATCTCATCTAAAAGCTTAAACTGTTTGGTGAAATCCTGGAATATGATTTATATTATTTTTTAACATCTTCAAGTGAAAACTATTTGGGCTTGAAACTTGCAAATGCTCACACTACCTATGCTTAAATTTTTATCAAATAGAATGTGGGTGGTAAGATTCAAATTCGTGACCGTTGGGTCAACAAGACTTTAATACCATATCAAGAAACCATCTTACCTAAAAACTTAAACTGTTAGATAAAACTTCAAAATATAATTTATATTATTTTATAAGAGAGACTCATGCATAAAGTTCTTTCAAGGATATTGCAAGAGAATTGAAGGGCAATATTTAATAAGCAACTATGACTGGGAACGCAAATTCCAAACACTGATTTTGTGACAAAAATGGAAAAATATATAATCTATAGACAGACAAGAAAGATTGAAAAAATGGGTGTATAATTCTTGTGAAAGATGAAGCACGCTAAGCAAATGAGAAGAACTAGAGGGAAGTCAGGCTTAAGGAGGTGTTTGTAAGTGCATTTGAAAAATACTTTTGAAAAAAAATGAAATTTTTTAATTTTTAGTTTTTATTTTAAATTAAAAAAAACTGATATTTTTAGATCATTTTGATGTGCTGATATCAAAAATAATTTTTAAAAAATATCATTTTAATGTATTTTTAAATAAAAAACACTTTAAAAAATAATCTCAACCATGTTCCGAAACAGATATTAAATGAGCTGAGTGGTGAAAATTTAAAGTGTGAAATTCTCGAATGCATACAAGGGAAGTTAGTAGACCCTCACGATAAAGACATAAAATGGTTGCTGGCTTGCTGCAAAACATTTCTTGCATCGATAGAAAGTGATGGGGATGATGCCTCCAGATATTCTCTTCCCTATGATTGATTTCGATTTTGCATCAAAGATTTGCTGCCTCAAGCTTTTAGCCGGCTAGATGTTGGCTACGGTGGTTTTCCAAGATCGAGATGTAGTGACAAAAAAATTGAAATTTATTTTTTAAATTTTGGGTTCAATATAATTATTTTATAAAAGATCGGTAGAGACATTGTTTTATTTGTTTAATTCGGCCCGTAAAATATACTTAAATAGAAGTAGAGTTTCCTTGGATAAAAAAAATGTTAGCTAGGGGTTTTTTGAAGAGCGTGATATAATGACAAAATGTTTAAAATCTATTGTATAGGTCTTGAGTTCAAGTCAGTACGTGCTCATTTTATAAAAAATTAAAACAAATGAAATTTTATTCATTTAACCCGGAATTACAAAAAATATCTAAAAAAAAATAGAGTTTCATTGGATAAAAAAAATATTGGTCAGTGCGTACGAAGAACTCAACTTTGGTAGGTGAATTGGTTCATATTTTATGTAATAGAACCTTTTCAATTCAAAATTTTATATTATTTTTTAATATACATACTTGAATTTAGGATAACTTATATTTGATTTTATAAAATAAAATAAAAATAGTGAGATTCAGTGATGTGATGTGATGATTACTTGCATTCTAATATTATGTCACGAATATATCTCAATATTAACATTTAAATTATTATATAGAGTTAAGAATATTATTTATATTTCTATTTAACATGCACAAGGGACATTATATGTAATCTATGGTTGGTAAGCATATCTATGACTTTATTGATTTGCCCGTTTAAAATGTATTCTCTATCTATCACTCAATTAAACAATTACTTCAAAAAGTAACGTGTAAGAATAAAAAAAATTCACAGTACCTAATCTGATCCACAAAAAGACAGTTTATTGTTTGAGAAAATAAAATAGTTGTTAGAGAAAATAAACAGTTATTAGAAAAAAATTAATTACTAAAAAATTAAATTATTGAAACTTCATGGTTTTAGTTTAAAACAAAAATATAAATCATTTTCTTTTAAAAAAAATCTTACTTTTTTATGAGAAAATAGAAATGTATTAGATTTAAATAAGAAAATGTTATCTTTCAAACATACAATAGAAATCTTTTAAAATATTTTATTATACAATATTAAATTATATTATTTACAACTATGGTGCATATGTTCATGTCTTTTCCTATGCAAGCTGTTGGAAAATAAATATTTTTTTTAAATATTATTTTTAATATATTTTCAAGTGAAAAAGTTTTTGAAAAAAAATTGCTACCACAATACCAAATGGGCTCATTAATGTATTTCAAAAAATGTAATAATTATTATTATCTTTTTTATATTTTGGGTAAGAAACTCCCAAGAGTTTTGTTATTTCAGTGTAAATATCATTTTTGTGTTTGTTGGGTCCTTAAGTATTAATTTTAAATATATTTGAAGTGACTTACCGCATCATATGTTATTATTATAATCATAAAATAAAGTCTCATTAATATACAATCAAATGCACCAATATAAATAAATAAGAGATATATCATTTGACATATCATAGATTAAATATGTAAAATCCAAATAATAATATATTATATAAAATGAATAACTTAGTGCTTAAAACAAATTTGATTCATTATTAAAAAATTATGATGATTTTTTTTATTCAAATATCCCTAATAAATTAAAAAAAATTATAGGATTTTGTTGATTTTCATCTTATATTTAGTCACGCAAAGGATACATTAATATTAAAATACTTATAAAATATATTGTAAGCTTCCTCAAGCTAAAGGGATCACTTTCCCCGAAGAGAGAAAAGTGAAGGACTTGAAAATATGAGATTTTCTTGGGGGGGATTCTTGACATGAATTTAATTTAACACAAAAATGCTTAAGATTATAACTTTCCCAACTCACTTTCCCTTCCAATGCAAGGATGAAATCACTGCCAGCAAGCGTTTACCATCCATTCTTTCTTTATTTAAACATAGATTCTTACTTGGAGTCCTGTTATTTTTCTATTATTACTGTTTAAGTTTAAGATTTGATTTACATCTTTAGTGGGGATTCTTGATTAGGTCTGTTAAGGAACCATCTCACCTAAAACAAGACACAAGCCTCCAATAACTCCGCCATGAGCACCACCACGACAACCACAACCGTGATGAGGCCAGCACCTTCTTCCTCCACATCCACCACCGTCCTAAAAAGTCTCACCCGGCAACAGCAACAAACCCTGACTTTGCGCTTAAATCAGCCGAAGAAGAAGGTTTCGTGGGAAGAAGACACTGTAGATAACGAGTATATGCAGAAGAAAAACTCTAGAATATGATTTATATTATTCTTTAACATACCCCCTCAAGTGAAAGCCATTTGGGCTTGAAACTTGCACATAGGCCCACACTACCTTGTGCTTGATTTTTATCAAATAGAATGGGGGTGGTGAGATTCGAACTCGTGACCGTTGGGTCAACAAGGCTCTGATACCATGTTAAGGAACCATCTCACCTAAAAACTTAAGTTTGTAAGTGAGGTTCCAAAATATAATTTATATTATTCTTTAATTAGGGTTGGCCACTTATAACACTACTAACAAATGGAACGATTAGCAACCATCTAATTCATTGTAGATAATAATAAAAATTCAATATTAGCAATGAAAGATCCACTGCAGATATCAACAATGAATTTTGCATTGCAAATACATTAGCAACGAAATATCAGTCCGTTGAGCTTTGTAATTCAAGCTCAAAATTTTGCAAATGGGTCTCTTTAGATTCCTCATTTTGTAGCTAATCCAAGCTCATTCTAGGAGAAGCTGCAATGAAAATCTCCATCTTGATCTCGATATATACATAGTGTCTGTTGAAGATGTTCAGGAGATTTGAAACCTAAAGCATGGCGTCATGCCTTTATTTAGAATTTGATTATTGATCCCTGCATTGTTTCATGAACCAAAAAGAAGCAATGATGAACTGCAGCAGTCGTTGATCAAAGAAGAGGGAGAAGAAGACGATTGGAACCACAGACGTTCAGTACGCAGATCGACTGCAAGGAAAATAAACCTAGAAAAATAAACATGATTTCTGGTGAGAAATTAGCTAGAAAATCTAGAAAGAAATATAGTTTGTGCAAAGAATTAAGAAATCAGTAAACAGAACTGAGAATTACCTATGAACATGAGGAAAGGGCAAATCAACGGTTGCATGAGGAGATCTGGGGAGAGGAAGCGTCATTGAAGATATTCAGCGGCCAATAGATGAAGAAGAGAGATTTAGCAAGTTTTTTTTTTTAATTACTTTGATTTGTTTTTGTTTTTAAATGATAATCGAGCGGGGAAGATGGTGTGAATGTATGTTGTTGATATCTTAAATCAATGTATGAGATTTAAAATAATTATTTTTAATCACCAACAGATTATCCGTTGCAGATTTGAAACAACCATTTCCGCGACGAAGATGAATACTTCATTGCTAAATCAACAACGATATTGTTTTGTTGTTAAAATCCATTGCTAACAACCATGTTTTTTCAATCAGCAATAGATTATTTGTTACAGATTTATAACAACTATATCTGTAATGTATTTTTCATTATTAAACACAATCTGTTACTAAATTAACAATGTTATTATGCCAGCAGGGTCTTGGCCTAGTGGTCAAGAATGATTTCTCCTTTCCTCTCACCTCAAGTTCAAGCCTTGCCAGACACGTCTGTCACCCCACGGTGCCTTACATGCTCATTGGACTTGCATGATGTTCAGTGGGGCCGGGGATTACTTGTGGTGCGCACAAGCTGGCCCGGATATCTCGGTTATTAAAAAAGAAACAATGTTATTATTCCGTGACTAACAGCCCTGTTTGTTAGTAGTGCAAAATTGCAAATACAAGATATTCTTGATTTTTAATAAAAAAAAATTAGAATATAGTTTTGTAACTCGTGGATTCCGGTAAATCTTTCAAGAGAAGAGGGTGAACTTTTGCTAAGCTTTCTGCTACGTCAAGAACCCAGCAGACAATTAAATTTTCATCAAGGGAAAGCGATTATATTTTTTAAGGAATGAGGGTGAATACGTAGGTAGACCCACCTTCTCCTAAGATTTCAGTTTGTCAGAAGGGAATCTTTCTTTTTGGTCTTTCATCAATCAATTTTCATCACGCGTGACAAATTAGCTGGCTATCATTAACAGAAAGGAATAATTAAATTTAAATTGGAGTATCTCCAAATTGATTAGACAAAAAAGAGAAAATGAATAATTGAGGAGTGCTTTAAATTCTACGCACCCCCATCTCGGTATTATTAAGTTTTGAATTTATGAAATTATTTTTTTAATTATTTTGATGTATTAATATTAAAAATATAAAAATATTATTTTAATATATTCATGAACAAAAATATTTTCATTAACAACTGAAATCGCAAGAAATAAAAATACATTTAATGGGATAGAAAAAATATAACTTCTTCTATTTAAAAAAGAAAAGAGTGTGTAAAAGGTTCAGGCTGTCCTTTGCGGCTCATGAGATGAGACAATTACGGAGACACGGCAGCTGGATTAGCCGATTAGGAGCCGAACAACTTAGCCGAGCGCCGTGAGGAAACTCTTTCTTGTCAAACTGTAGGAGCGCCGCAAGTAAAGTTGCGAATGAATAATAAAAGTCTTGTCCTGAAACCACAAGTGAGTAGATTTGCTTACCTCAGCATCCGTCCAACCAAAAACAACCGCAAGTTCCAGCAACTTTTTGTCCGACATGGCTTTTAACTTAAAAACACGTGATGGGCACGTGTTATCTATCATGCCGCCTTCGGAGCTGTTTAGGAGTGCGGTTGCGGTAGCTTTTGAAAGTGCTTTTCATATCGAAATGTATCAAAATGGTGTTTTTTTATTTTTTAAAAATTATTTTTAACATCAGCACATCAAAATGATCTAAAAACACCAAAATATATTCATTTAAAATGCAAAAAACAAATATTCAAATTTCGACCAAAAACAGGTTGGATCGAACAGCCAAACAGGCTCTCAATCAATCACCACCTCTTTCAATGTGATTTGTTTTTCTTAAAAAAAGTGCTTTGAGATTTTTATTATTTACTTATGAATTTATATTATTTTAATATTCTATACTAAAAATAATTTTTTAAATAAAAAGCATTTTAAAAATAATCCTTATCAAAGACTCATAAAATAATCGTTATTTTTATTTCATGAGTTTGAGTATAAATATGTTAGATATT
The DNA here is from genome assembly GCA_964035475.1 of Salix caprea. NCBI lineage: Eukaryota > Viridiplantae > Streptophyta > Magnoliopsida > Malpighiales > Salicaceae > Salix > Salix caprea. The sequence continues at coordinate 4,773,861 of OZ037749.1, read as the reverse complement.
TTCCGCCCTGGCTTTTAACTTGAAAACACGAGATGGACACGTGTTATCTATCATGCCCAGATACGAGCTGAAATCGCTCAACCAATCACCTCTTTCAATATGATTTGTTTTTCTTAAAAAAAGTGCTTTGAGATTTTTATTTTATTTATTTATTTATGAACTCATATTATTTTAATATTCTATATTAAAAAAATAATTTAAATAAAAAACATTTTAAAAATAATAATTATTACAAACTCATAAAATAACAATTATTTTATGAGTTTGAGTATAAATATGTTAGATATTTGTGGAATAACGTGATTCTATTTGGAAGTAATTAATGTTTTTCATTTAAAATTATATTAAAATGATATTTTTAATATCAGCATATGAAAATAATATAAAAATATTATATATTTTTTAATTTAAATTAAAAAATAAAAATAATTTTTTTTAATTTTCTTAAAACGATTTTAAAGCTCAATAACTGTTAAGGAACCATCTCACCTAAAAGCTTAAGCTTGTAGGTGATGCCCCAGAATATGAATTATATTATTCTCTAACACACCCCCTCAAGTGAAAGCCCTTTGGGCTTGAAACTTGCACACAGGCCCACTCTACCTTGTGCTTGATTTTTATCAAATAGAATAGGGGTGGTGAGATTCGAACTCGTGACCGCTGGGTTAACAAGGCTCTGATACCATGTTAAGGAACCATCTCACCTAAAAGCTTAAACTTGTAGGTGAGGCCCCAGAATATGGATTATATTATTCTCTAACAATATCAAACATGTCATCAATTTTAAAGCCATTTTGTGTTTTCAAGCACTAGTTTTTGCGAGCTTTCTTGGAAATCATACAATTTGAGTGAATGATGGCGTGTATGCCTTAGGAAGACTGAACTTTGAATTTGGGGGAAAATTCATACGTATTACCAGAGCTTCATATTCGATTAGGGCAATCTCTCTCTCCCATAAAAGAAAGAAAAAAGTTTCACGTTTACCTTTTAAGTGTTGTGTTTATCTTCTTCCTTCCCTTCCCTTCACAACGACCAAGAAAGCTCGGTTTTCCAAACTCTGTTGAAAATCATGTGTTGTGTCTGAATTTGTCTGGTGTTTTTTTGACTACGGTGAGCCTAATTCCTGATTTTCAAGGGAGTTCTCGGGAAAACAATTGGTTTTGAAAAAGTTTATTTTTTTAATTATTTGTTTTATTGTTTTAAAATTGTTTTAATTTGCTAATATTAATATATATATTTTTTTAAATAAAAACAATATTATTTGAATTATTTCTGAAAAAAAATACTTTGAAAAGTAATCTCAATTACACTTTCAAACGGCACCAAGTGGATTCGGAAATTATAGAAGAAAGTTGATTTTCAATTTTAGAATAATAATAATAAAAAAAGATTATGTTGAAAAAATTATTTTATTTCAATAAAGTTTAAATTATTAAGAATTAAGTTAAACCATATCTATTTTTTTACTATAATATTATATATTAATTACTGTGGATTGTAATAGTATAATTATCATTTGTAACTCACTTAGATAAAACTTAAGCTTTTGACTCATGGGTATTTAACTTCCTTGATAAATATAGACATTTAGGATAGTTATATTTAAATGAATATGTATTGGAAAAAAAAGTTGTTCAATTATTATCAATATAAATGGATATTTATCACTTCGTTAAATATCAACAACCTTGCTCAATGAACAAATATCATGCTCGTCACCTTGCAATTTTTACATTGATATCAAAAATATTTTTTTTAAAAAATAAAAATAGTATTATTTTGAATTATATTTAAACAAAAAATAATTTGAAAAGTAATTTTAATCACGCTTCTAAATAGACACCAATTAGTTTCAGAAATTGTAGAAGAAAGCTGGTTTTCAATTTTTTAAAAATAAAAATAAAAATTATATTGAAGAAATATTTTATTTCAATAAAGTTTAATTTATTAAGAAATATGTTAAACCATGTATGTTTTTCATTATAACGGGAGACAAAGATTATTGTGGATTGCAATAATATAATTATCATTTTGCTACTCAATGCGTTAAAATTAAGTATTTGACTCACGAGTATTTAACTTCCTTGATAAACATGGACATTTAGAAGATTTTTATTTAAATGGATATGTATTGAAAAAAAGAAGTTATTCAATTATTATCAATCTAAATGGATATTTATCACTTCATTAAATATCATCAACCTTGCCCTATGAACAAAGGTCATGCTCGTCACCTTCCAAGATAACTTTGTACTATTGTGTTCACGTAGCTTTCTAATTAATTACTACACTTAATAATGTCAAATTAAAAATTAATGTAATAATTATTTTTAAAGGCATTTATGATGTAATACCATTAATTAATTGATTAATTAATTATTAAATTTATACAGCTGCTATGAATTCATTAAAAAGAAAGAAAATTGTTGCTGGTTTCTCCTTCCAATTAAAACAACGGGCCTACAAAAAGTAACTTCAGAACGGTTGGTGGCCGAGCTGGACCTCGTAGTCTTAGCCCACGGCTGATTCTCCATTCACACTCAAAGTCCATATTGTAAGCACGTAAAGTAGACAGTAAATATTTTCCTTAAAAGTCTTTTATATTTAGACATATATTAAAAAATATTTTTTTAGTTTTTTTAAATCTATTTCTGATATTAAAATAATAAATTTTAAAACCCGATTGGATTAGATATTATTTTGGAATAAAATGCACAATAATTTTCATTCATAAATATATCATAATAATATATTTTTTTATTTTTTAAAAATTATTTTTGACATCAGCACATTAAAATAATCTAAAATCACCAAAAAATTTAATTTTTTTTTTAATTTGTTTAAAAGATACTTTTAAAATACAGTGTCAAACAAAAACCAAGTTAATAGCCACCTCATCCAATAAAAAAGATTTGAATAAACCTCGAAACCAGACTTGATCAATAAAAAGATGCTAATTGATGAGAAATTTTACCGGGGTGAGTTGGTCGAAAACATGTAAAATATCATTATCATTATCATTATCATTATCATAATTATAATTGAAATTATTTTTTCTTTTCAAAATCATTTAAAAACATAAAAGTAAATTATTTTTTTAAAAAAATACGTTTTCAAACAAATACTAAATATCTTAAAAGGAACTTAGTTTGACAATGGGGAGATGGTGGTGACAGTGATGGGGTGATGATTAAGTCATGGCATTGAACATTTGATTATTAGCATGGCAGAACGCATCCTCGAGGGCTGATTAGGATATCATTTTTTTTATTTTTTATTTATTTATTGAAGACAACTTTATTCTTTGTTCTCTTAAATTAAATCTGATTGCATCAGCAAGCTTCTTGGCAAATATTTTAATGCTATTATGTACATCCAGAATGATGCTGAGTTGTATAAAAAGATTAAAGAAAATTTCTTTTTTTTTTTTGAACGTGAAAGCCATCTTGATTGAAGATGACTTAAAGGTGGCTTTTCTTCACTTCGTAAAAGCATAGACTTCTTGCTTTGTGGTCACATTTGGGAATCTCGAGAAATTATATTAAAATAACTTTTTTTATTTTTTTATATCATGACATCAAAATACTTTAAAAAAAATACTATTTTTTTAATTTAAAAAAAATAAAAACAAAAAGCTCTCTTTTTTTTTTCAAAAATATTTTTGAAATGCAATATCAAACAAACACTTAGTTGAGAAAAAAACAACATAATTTATGCACCAACATTTAAAAACCAAATGCTTTTATTTTCTATTAAAGTTATTATGATTTGTAAAATGATTTCAATTAATATAAAATGATTTCAAGATAATATCATTTTAATTTAAAATATTATAAAATATAGTTTTAATTTAATCAATTGAGTTTAATGAATTTTGGCCAACTTAACTCATACTTGATTTATTTTAAAACCCAACACAAACCAAATCATAGAATTATTGGATTGATTTATCAAATGCAATACCATCAATTTTCTTGTCATAAACAAAAAGTGTTTGTTTGAGAATATGATTGCGATTGTGTTTTGAAAGTGATTTTTATTCAGAAATACATCAACATAATATATATATTTTAAAAAAATCATTTTTGACATTAAAACATGAAAATAATATAAAAATTTTAATTTAAAATAAAAATTTTCAAAAATATTTTTGAAATGTAATGTTAAATACCATTCAAAGAGGGTATGATTGAATATGAGAATTTTGTATAGAAAGCCTTGCGCTGGAATTATAAATGACGAGAAAATGCGAAAATATCATTAAGGATGTTGAATATCTTTTTTTTTTTATAACAGATGCTAAACCAGCAGATCAAATGGGTTTTCGAAGATCCGATTCAAATTCTAATTTTGGTGACGTATATGGAAACAAAAATGAAAATAGCAACAGATTACAAATTTGCTAAATTTAGGAGCATAAAATAATTATTTTCCTTTACAAATTAAATTGATGATATACATTAATAAAAGCAATAATAAGAAATCAAACATGTAATAAATTACTGCAGTAACTGCCTGGGCAATATCTTTATTTCAATAGCCTAGCCTTGACACCACCGAGCGTTCAGGTCAGCTGGCTAGAGGGCAGTCCTGGCTTAACCAAGGTCACGAGTTCGAGACTGGACTTGTTCTTGGGTATGCAGTGGCGCTTTGTGGGAGAGCTTTGTCGCCCTTACTGGTCTCTCCCGGTTCGAATCCGGATTAGTCGGCTGTGGCCGGATTACCGGATGGTTAAAACAAAAAATAACCAGCCTTGACCCGTCTTACTTCTTATTGACTTTTGGAGCGAAATTATTTTTAAAAGTGTTTTTAATTTATTTTTTTAATGTAAAAATATATTAAAATATTTTTTTAAAATTATTTTTAACATTAACACATAAAAGTATTAAATTTTTTAATTTAAAATAAAAAAAATAATTTTTTTTCATATTTTTTTAAAAACATTTACACGTCTTTATAGTTCTTACACAAAAACGCTCACTTTTCCCAAGCACGAAGACACACCGACAAATCCACCTGACGCCCAACGCCAGACCTTCCCTGACACACCCCCGCGATCCGATGCGCTTTCCTTGCCACCCCAACCCTCTCCGCACGTGCCAACCGATACCCCACGCACGTGCCAGTCGCCACACCCCACCCTCCCTCTCACTCATCTACAGATTCCTCCAAAACTGTGCAGTAAGCCAAAAGAAGCAATAAATCGATTGATCAACAGAACCCCTCCCCCAGCTTCACATTTCTTTTTTATTCGATTTCGCAAATATCTCTTCTCCTTCATGTTCTTACTCTTAGATCTAAACCTTTCATTTCGTAGTTGACGCCGCCACCACAACCACCACCACCACCACCACCACCAGCAGAAGCGTCAATCAATGGAGGCGATACTGGCACGTGCATTAGAGTACACGCTCAAGTACTGGCTCAAATCCTTCTCCAGAGATCAGTTTAAGCTTCAAGGCAGGACCGTACAACTTTCTAATTTAGGTAACTTCTTAATCGTCATTAATTCTGGAGAGTTTAGCGTTTTCTCTCTCTCTGTTTTAATTAGAGAGCAATAGCTATTTATTATGCTTCCTTTTTTTGCAAGATCAAATCTGGAATTACAAGTATTTGTAGTTTGGTGAAGACTTCAAGAGATATTTTTTTGAATTTGATTTTTTTTTTCATTCGGTTAGAAATAAATGGAGACGCTTTGCACGCGAGTATGGGATTGCCGCCGGCGCTGAATGTAACAAAGGCGAAAGTAGGCAAATTCGAGATAATTGTAAGTAATTTTCTTACTTGTTAATTTAATTAAATTCTGTGATTATTTTATGATTAGCAGATAATCTTAGTGGTTAAAAGAATTGAAAATGTTTATTCTTACGAGCTTAACTACATTTGCTTTTCTTTCCTTTTTTTTCTCTCAGCTTCCGTATTTTAGTAATGCACAAGTAGAACCGATTGTAATCCAAATTGATAAGCTGGATTTGGTTTTAGAAGAGAATAGTGAATTAGATGCAAGCAGTGGTCCAAACAGGTAGTGTGATCTTCTGGGGGTTTGATTTTTGAAGTGATGGTTATGCTGTTGGCTCGAAGTTAAATATCACTTTCGTTTGCTTTTCATTGTTGCAGTACGCATTCGTCTAGCAGTTCTAGCAAAGGTAGCGGATATGGATTTGCTGATAAGGTTAGGCGACATCTTGGGCTGAATTGCATTTTATTCGACTGCAGCCTGTATTTTGGAAATCTATTTTTCTCCAAGCCCCCGTGAGCCCTTAATTTTCTATATGAAAAGCCTTTTAATGGTTATTATGTAGTGAAATTGAATAAGGATATGCAGAAGAGTCTTTGTGGTGTGAAGAAAGAGTAAGAGTAGATAAATTGTGGAAACTAATCTCTTTAATACAAGACTGTTTTGAAGCTGAAACTTTTCTTGGGTGAATTCAACCATGAAATAACCTAGTAAGGCAGCTAATGAACAAGATATATGTAAATCATGCCAAAGAAAGGGGTATGAAGAAAGCAAGTTAGTATACTAATTCCTTACTTCAAACCACTGTTTCCAGTATCAGCGTGCACACATAGACAGTCTTTCCTTCAGGTAAAAAATGTTTTTTGTGTAGTTAAATGAAGAATTACTAAAGATGGAGCAATACTAACTTCCTTGATAAACATGGACCTTTGAAGTGTATCGCAGTTACTGACCAAAATTCCGACCTGTTAAAGAGCTCTAGCTGCCCTCAATTATTTTAAATCTGACACTAATGAATTCAGTTTTAATTTGACATAACCAGTACAACTCATTTATCTCTTGCTCTGCCATTACTTTATGAGCTGTATGCACACAGGTAATTTGTATTACTATGAACCATATTTCAGAATCTATGTCTATGAATTTGGGTGAAAGTGTATGCACCATGACAACCCTACATTTTTTCTTCTATTTGTATTGTAGTTAATTACATGCAAAAGCCATGTAGAATTTTGGACTCAACAGTTTGCTTTTATTTACCATTACCAGCTTGCAGATGGAATGACCATTCAGGTTACCACTGTTAATCTTCTACTTGAAACACGTGGGGGTGCTCAATGTGGAGGAGGGGCTACTTGGTAAGTTGTTGGCTTTTCCCACTTTATGTAGACTTTTGGGAATCAACTGCTGTAGGCTTCACACCTTATTCAATTTAAAATACTATCTGTTTAATAGTGTTTTCATAGGGATCAGATTTTTGTTTGAATTAACCTTAGCAGAACTGTCGATAATTTACCAAAATGTAAAATGATACAGTATGCTGTTCCTTTTGCTTAAAAACCTTGATGGATACTTATCTATATCTTGTCCCTCTCCAGGGCTTCACCACTGGCATCAATTACTATACGCAATCTTTTATTATATACCACAAATGAAAACTGGCAGGTAATTTTGCCCTAGCCTCTTAGCTTCAAACTTTGACCGCTTTCTATAGCTGGACCCTTATTGTGGTTTGGTCTATATTACAGGTAGTAAACCTAAAGGAAGCTCGCGACTTCTCCAATAACAAAAAGTTCATATATGTATTCAAGGTAATATACAAGCTCTAGACAATATAGAGATGCACATCATTTTTGTTTTTGTGTATCTGGTAGGGTTTTCTACTTTTTGTGTATCATCAATAACTTGCCTTATTTACTAGTATATTGTGAGAGGTAGGACCATAGGAGATGTGTGTGTCTTCTGCTTGCTGTATATGAAGCATCTGATCAATGATGAATTCTTTCCTTGATAGAAACTTGAATGGGAGTCTTTGTCTATTGATCTCCTGCCCCATCCTGATATGTTCGCCGATGCCAGTTTAGCTTGTGCTCAGGAGGGAGCCCCCCAGAGAGATGATGATGGTGCAAAGCGAGTTTTCTTTGGTGGAGAACGTTTTCTGGAAGGAATATCTGGAGAGGCTTATGTAATGTGAATCATAAGTTTTTAACTTTTTGACGAGTTCTTCATTGCTCTAGATAGTATGGCATTGTTATCGAGCCTTTTCCAGTTTCATCTGTGCCAGTGCAGTGACTGGTCAAATATATTTCCTAACCTCTTAATTTTTACCAGATCACAATGCAGCGAACTGAACTAAACAGTCCACTCGGGCTTGAGGTTCAATTACACATTCCAGAAACCATCTGTCCTGCATTGAGTGAACCAGGTATATTTTAAACATTTTCCACCCATCAATTTCTTATATATGGAATAGATGCTTCAAGTTGGCTACATGGTACTGTGTGAGCAGGACTACGTGCTTTTCTCCGCTTCATGACAGGGTTATATGTTTGTCTTAATAGAGGAGATGTGGATCTACAAGCCCAGCAGGTTTTTAGTTGTCCCTATTTTTTTCTCCGTTCTCTTGCATTTTAAAGGTTAACATAACATAGATGAGTTAAAACTAAGTGCTCTTTTCTCTCTGTCTCAATACCTGCAGAGATCTAAAGAAGCAGCAGGGCGTTCTCTAGTCTCAATTGTTGTGGACCACATATTTCTGTGCATCAAAGATTCTGGTTTGTGTTCTTTTCTTTTTTCCTTAATTCAATGTGTTAATATTAGTTGTGTTCTAAAAAAAAACGAACAGCCATTTCTTACATTTCTTTATTGTTAATTTGATTTTCTTTTGTATTGTCCATGGTACAATATATGACATTCTTTTTTTTAAGTAAATAGCCTATCTTATGGGTACATATCTCTTAGCCTCACATCCACGTGTGGGCTCCATTTGTGGCCCAGAGTATGTGCAGAGGAGGGGATGTGTAGCCCAGAAATACAAGATAATTCTCTTTCTTGCTTGTGCTTTCCACCACTAGAAATTTGCTAATGTCCAGTTTACTTGCAGAGTTCCAGCTTGAACTTTTGATGCAGTCTCTTCTGTTTTCTCGGGTATTATCTCATTCCTTTTAAAAAGTGAACTTTAAAATAACATTGTCCTTTTGATGGTCCGATTTTCTTGTGAGTATTCATCTATCATGTCTTAAGGAATGTAATTGCAATTGTGAGCATACTTTATCATTGTTTTTAAATCATGCACATGGTTTATTCTTCAATCATAAGTAGTGTTAGGATAGAACTGAGTTAGATATTCAGCCATTTAGTTGCGCTTTTATCTTTGCTGGTCCAAAGTTTTTTAGTTTGAGAATCTATTTTGCTTCTCAAGTAACCTAAAAATAACTTATATCTGATTTCTATTTCGCTTGAGAATGTGATTTTTAATTCACAAAACTATCAATATGATAGCTGGAAATAAGTTGAGCTGCATAAAATACTTGGTAATGCTTTATTTTGAAAGGCACTATTCTTTTGAAATTTGTTGTCTTGAAAGGCAAAAAACTTTATATAATTCTGTGCTGTGATGTGGACTGGAGCTATTCTATTTGATAAGTAAAGGGAGTGCTAATGATGTTATTGTATTTGGCATTACCTATCTTAGAAGCTACAATTGTGTAGTTTTTGAGCATTTTGTGTTTTCTGTGCTTCCATGTATTTCTGTTACAAATTGCATGGTGACATGATTTAGCATTCTGAGATCTCATGCTGGGATGGATTTTCCATTCCAGGCCACAGTTTCTGATGGATCAATTGCCAACAATCTGACTAAGGTTATGCTTGGTGGAATGTTCTTGAGGTAAAGTTCATACTCTTCTTTGTCATAGTTTGACACTGGTAATTATCTCTTGTTGATTCTCATTCAAATAATCTGTTCTTGCTTTGAATAAGCACACTGGTCTGCCCTTGTATTTTGCTGTTTGCTGTTGTTCGAAGTATTAGCATTTATGGCTGTGGCATTCCTTTGTTGTGCTGTTATTACATGCAACAGCATATACCTATCATACAAAAGAATCTTACAAAATAGAGATCACTTCACCTGTACTTGTGATGTCATTTTGGATTAATATTCTGTATAGAATTGGTTTTAGACTTTCTCCTTTTCAATTTGATTAGTCAGAGAGTAGTTTTTGTATGATTGGTTATCCTTACATTGTAATGCAGTGGTGGAATGGATCACATGCCTGACCAAGTTGGACTGAATCTTGGTTTAGTCAATATGATTATCATGAATTGGCATTAACAGCCAAAAATTGTACACAAATATATGAATTCTCACAATTGATAGGATATATGAAAATGTTGTTACTGACGAGTAATAATATGATGTGCGATGCCATGAGATTCAGATTTATAGTTATTGAAGAATGGCCAGTGTGACCAGTGTTTATTTCCTCTTGCCCTCTTTTCTTTTTTTCTAAAATTTTCACACAATTAATTTTAGATTAGATAAAAATGGCCTTCTTTGGGCAACAGGGACATGATTTTATCATATGTAACTGAGATTTAATGACTTGTAAATTGCTGGAATGTATGTAGGGATACCTTCTCACGCCCTCCTTGCATTTTAGTGCAACCATCCATGCAGGCCATCACAGAAAATGATGGGCGGATTCCTGACTTTGGTACTATTCAATCAAATGAATGCATTTCTAGTTAGGTCCAAAGATAATGATTAAAGTTGATCTTGCCTGTTTAATTGTCTTCGCAGCAAAGAATTTTTGCCCTCCTATATATCCTCTGGGAGACCACCAGTGGCAGAAAAATGCTGGTACTCCTTTGATATGCCTCCACTCTCTTCAGCTCAAGCCCTCTCCAGTCCCACCACGTTTTGCTTCGCAAACAGTTATTATTTGCCAGCCCCTTATGGTATGCCTTGATAATCTCAGTTGCTGATGTTTTTCTTCCTTTAATACTCTCTTCTACTAATTGTTTCTCTATTTTTCTCAGATTCACCTTCAGGAAGAGTCATGTTTGAGGATAACTTCCTTCTTAGCTGATGGCATTGCTGTCAATCCTGGGGATATTTTACCTGATTTCTCAGTAAATTCCGTGGCATTTGTTCTCAAGGAATTAGATGTTATTATTCCATTGGATGTGAGTCAATTACACAATCCAGCTGACAACGGGAACTGGACTGTCCACAATGCCTTTGCTGGAGCAAGACTTCATATTGAAAATTTGTTCTTCTCGGAGTCGCCGAAACTAAAACTCAGGCTACTGAACCTTGAGAAGGATGCTGCTTGCTTTTGTCTTTGGGATGGTCAACCAATTGATGCTAGCCAGAAGAAATGGACTACTGGAGCATCGCATCTTACTCTATCTCTGGAAACATCTTCCAGCTTAAATGGGATGCTGAATTCAAATGGGATGACCTCAGGCTCATGGAGATGTGTTGAGCTACAAGATGCTTCTGTGGAGGTTGCCATGATATCAGCTGATGGGAATCCATTAACAAATGTTCCTCCCCCAGGTGGTATTGTCAGAGTTGGTGTTGCTTGTCAACAATATTTTTCCAACACTTCTGTTGAGCAGTTATTCTTCGTCCTTGATCTTTATGCATACCTTGGCAGAGTTAGTGAAAAGATTGCTTCAGTTGGTAAGGATAGGAGACAAAAGATAAATAGGAATGAATCTTCAGGTGTTCGGCTAATGGATAAGGTTCCCTGTGACACTGCAGTAAGCTTAGCAGTGAAGGAACTACGACTTCGATTTTTAGAATCTTCTGCCTCAGATATTGAGGGAATGCCGCTGGTTCAATTTATTGGGGAAGATCTTTACATAAAAGTTGCTCATAGAACCCTCGGCGGTGCCATTGCCATTTCATCCTCTATATACTGGCAGAGTGTTGAGGTGGACTGTGTTGAGACTGAGGGAAGCTTGGCATATGAAAATGGCACACAAACAAGTTTTGTTGAAAATGGATGTCTCGTAGCTGCAAATGGATATCCTCAACTAAGAGCTGTGTTTTGGGTGCACAATGGACATAAATATCAAGCAAATGGTATTACTCGTACAATCCCATTTCTAGACATAAGCATGGTACATGTGATTCCATTAAGCGAATTGGATCGAGAGTGCCACAGCTTAAGTGTTTCTGCCTGTATATCTGGTGTTCGCCTGGGTGGAGGAATGAACTATGCCGAAGCTCTTCTCCATCGATTTGGAGTATTGGGGCCTGATGGTGGTCCAAGTGAGGGGCTTTCTAAAGGATTAGAAAACTTATCGACTGGGCCACTGTCTAAACTTTTCAAAGGGTCACCTCTTATTGATAATCTAAAAGAAGGTATGTCACAACTTTATAATTGGTTGGTCATTACCATGCAGTACGACATAGGTTCTTTTCCAATTTCTACTTTGGTTGCTGCTCTCTTATCTCTTCATCTATCCTACAGATGCAAGTCCAGTAGATGGAAAAGATGGAGTCTTACTCCTAGGAATACCTGATGATGTGGATGTGTGCATAGAGTTCAAAGACTGGCTATTTGCTCTTGAAGGTGCCCAGGAGATGGCAGATAGGTGGTGGTTTTACAATCATGAAGATGAGGGGAGAGAAGAGAGGTGTTGGCACACATCTTTCCAAAGTTTGCTGGTAAAAGCTAAAAGTGGTCCGAAAAATGAGCAGAATGGAAAAGGAAAACCAAATGGAAAACAGAAATATCCTGTGGAATTAGTTACAGTAAGGAACTCCCCTCTCCCTCATGGATCAAGTGATAATTTAGTCTTGCAAAGCTGCAAATAGCTTTACTTATTGAGTGTGGTTTAAATTTACTCCTTTGTATAACTTAGTTTACGTACTTGCTAGTTCTATCAGCTTATACCTCTATTATAGACTTGCTAGTACTCTGGGTTATCCCCACATGCTATTGCCTAGACACATATCTGTTGTCAAGTAGCTTCATTTTTAGTGGGTCTCTTTTGGAGGATTTATACGATTTTGGTTAGTGACACTCGGTTACCAAGTGGGAGTAGAAATTTACTTTTGGCTATTTTATATATTTATGTTTGCTTAAATGCAGTACTGCTTGAGTCCTAGGTTAATAAAGCATGTAGGATTGAGGGTTGAGACTCTGATAAAGAAGCTGATGATGTGTATTATGCTCTGTATGGTTCTTAGATATCCGGGGCTGATTAGGCAGTATGTGTGGATTGGTTTTCAGTTTATGTGGATCTTGTTTCTCTACCTTGGTATTTTTGAACAAGGTGGGATGGTGCATGTAGGTTGGGGTGGAAGGCTTGCAGACAGTGAAACCACAGGGACAAAAAGGTGTTTCTATGCCTGCGAACGGGATAAAGGAAGTTGTGGAGACATCTGAAGGAATAAATCTTGAAGTTAGCATAGTGGCATCGGAGGAAAACATTGACGATGAGATGGCCAATTGGGCGGTGGAAAACTTGAAATTTTCTGTCAAGCAACCGGTAATGAGATAGAAACTTTTGTAATATTTGATCAGTGGCTCTTACCAAAAATGAAACATGACATTTCATACTTCATTCCTTGTAGATTGAGGCTGTTGTGACCAAAGATGAGCTCCAGCACCTTGCTTTGTTGTGCAAGTCTGAAGTTGACGCGATGGGTCGGATAGCAGCTGGTGTCCTGAAGCTACTCAAGCTTGAAGGGTCAATTGGCCAGGCAGCCATAGACCAGCTTAGCAACCTCGGTACAGTTTATTTGTTTTCCACAAACTCCTTGTCAATTCTGCCTCGCACTTTTTTTTATAGTACTGTCTGATAATAAACCGTTTACCTGAAACAGATAATGTGTGTAGCCTTGCATCATTTTTTTTAATCACAATCTGAATGCCCCTTTCCCTTTTCATTTCGTTCCACAAGAGGCATTCATGATTAAACTTCCTTTAGTTGAAACTTCTCTTCTGTTTGTGGCTTAAATATTTTTTTAATCTTTTGGCGAGGCTTGGGACTTATCAATTTATCATGCTTTGCAGGAAGTGAGGGCTTTGACAAGATTTTCACCCCGGACAAGCTCAGCAAGGGTACTAGTCCTGCCAGTACCTCTTTCTCTCCATCACCACATGCCTCTTTCTCTCCATCACCACGTGTTATTAATGAAAGCCCACGAACAACTGTGGAATCAACAGTAGCTTCACTTGAGGAAGCAGTTTTGGACTCACAGGCCAAATTGGCTGCCCTTTTTACTGATTTATCTACCTCTGAATCCTCTGCACAGCATCTTGCTGATATTAAACAACTTGGCAGGAAGCTTGCAAGCATGCAGAGTCTGGTGATGCAATTACGGAACAAAATTTAAACTATCTCCTATTAGTATACCGATTCTTTCATGTATATATATATATATATATTATAGGCAGAGATGCATAGTGAGTATTGCAATGAGGCAAAATGGAAAATTTCTCATTTGTTGTAAAGAATTTTGTATCCTAGGTGGTGACCATTGCCATATAAGTTATGGTTTCAAAGTTTAAATAAACATGTTTCGTGCTTCACTCCACAAACATTTCTGGTGGGTTTTTCTGCCATGACAGGTTTATATTTTGACAGCATAACCCTACTGGTTTAGAGAACTGATAGCAAACATTTAGCTGATTTTTAGAACTGATTCCTGCCGGAAATCTGGTGTGCTCATCTGCCATTAGGGTTGCTAATACACAACTTTGGTCTGAATTTCACATTTTCACTCTGCACTGGTCTTTTTTATCACCAAGTATCTCATAATATGCTTGCCATGGAGCTGATATTGAAATATTCGGTTACAACCTCGAAAATATGCAGTGGTCAAGTGATGTAATTCATGTGTAAAACTGAAATAATCTGTGTCGTATAGGTCATTTGATTGAAGGAGCATGGAGGTGACAAACAACTTGACCTTTTGGTTTCTTTAAGGTGGTTTACTGATCCAATGATAAAATTATAAAAACCTTATACTAAATGATAAAAGTAAAAATTAAAAGAATAAAAGACTAATAAAACCAAAAAACTTTATTATATTTAGTTAGGATTTGTTTTTAGGTTCTTAACTAGTGTTTGCTCTTTAGGGTTAGTGATGGGCTTGGTTTTGAGATTTAAGGTGATGGTTTGGGGTTAGGGTATTGCTAGGGTTTGTATCTGGAGTTAGTATGAAGTTTGACTTTTTTGGTCAAGTTATTATTCCTAATTGTAATTTTAACAAAGTTATTATTTTCAATAGTGATTTTATTAAAGCTGACTATTTCTCAAATATGTTTTTTACATGTGTTAAATTTGCCAAATGTTTGGTCAAATTGTGCTTTTTTTTTTTTTTTTTTTTATAAAAAAAACCATCAAGTTCTTAAGAATGAAATCAAAATAGATCTTTTAGATAAATTCAGAAGGATGCACAAGGGACTTGTAGTGTAGAATTGGTAGATGTGTGAAATTATAATCTATCAAATGATATATTATATAACTTTGACTTGGTGGGTCAACTTGTGAATTAATCGATTTAGTTAAAATTCAAACGAAACGACATTGTTTTAAATAGAACTAGTTATCTATCTAACTTGTAACCTAGATTTTGGATATCTTGGGCATGAGACATGAATCATGCCGATTATACAGCTATATTGGAGTTGATTGGATCATATTTGTTTTCAATAGATAAACTCATAATGATGGTTGTTTAAGGGGGGAAACATTGGGTAAAATTAAAATTATGATAAAGAATATTTTTGTTACTCTATTTTTTGTCCAACTTTTAGACAAATATTTTTTTAAGGGAATGTCAATCTTTGAATATGTTGTTGGAATGCAGCTCTTGTTTAATGCATCTTTCTAGGAGTCCAAATTAATAATATCAACATGTTAAGAACATATTTCCTAATTTTCATTTTTATGTACCATACCATGGTAAGAAAATTGTGTTGTCTGCATTTTAGTAAGATGGTAAGAAGTTATTCTGAAAAAAAAAAGTGTAGATAAAATTAACATTAGGATATATTTATTTATTAAAATGTTGGATAATTTTGAATAATATCATAAAAATTAACTTTCTTCTTGAGAAATCTTAGTTTTCTTTCTTCTTCTCCTCTCTCTCTCTCTCTCTCTCTCTCTCTATATATATATATATATATATATATATATATAGTTATTTATTTATTTTCACTTTCTCTAAACTATTTCCTTAACTTCTTTTAAATAATTGCCATCGAAAACCATATGATATAATGTATAGTGAAAAAAATATTTAGACACAAGTAAAAAAAGAAGAAGTAAAATTACACTTAAAAAGGGATAATTTAAGCAATAAAGTTTTTAGTGTGAGTTACTAAAGCTCTTGATAATAATAATAATAATAATAATAATAATAATAATAATAATAATAATAATAAAACAATAATTAAACCCTACTTGACTTATGATTCAGTTTAAAATCTAGATTATGAATTGATTGAGTTAATATGAATTAATTTAAAAATCTTATTTTGATTATTGAAGTTAAAATGAAATTGTTTTAACATTATTTTTTTAAATAAATAAATTAAATCTTGATAAGGTATCAAGTTTGATTCATTAAATCAACTATAATAATTTTACGTTTTTTTTTTTTTCAATACATGCCCTAAACCAAAGAGAATTGACTAGATCCTGGATGAAAGCTAATCCAAGTCCAATAACAATTGTAAGAAAAAAAAAAAACTGTTCCAATCAGATAATTCGCAAATATCTACCTTTTATTGCCCATATAATTAATTTATTCAACAAAATACTAGTAGCTGACCTTATCTTCTTCCTCTCACCTCTGCTTCAGGGTTCATACTTCATTATGGCTTCCACTCTCCTTCACTCCCTCTCATTTCCAAACCCACTTCGCCTAAATCATCCACACCAAAGCCAGACCCCCACGATCCCATCAGCACTACCAATTAAGAAAGACGAACACCTTGATCACTGCTTCTCCATCAAATGCACATCATCAAACTCAGCTCCGGCAGAGCCTGATGATGACAACGAGTCCTCGTTCCCACCTCCAGTTTCCACAACCTTAAACAACTCAGACTACCCTATCGAAAAGCGAAGAAGATCTCAAATAATCCGAGATAGAAAGGCCAAAACAGACCTCGTGAAAGCCGAGCCTCCGAACTATGAAGTGGGGTGGAAAAGAACGAAGGAGATAAAGCTTGAGAAGCCAGTGGGGTATGTGATAATGGATTTTCTGGACAAGCTGGCGGAGCTGATGGATAAAGAGTTTGGTTCAACTGCGCTTTTGGCCAAGGTTGGTGAAATAGTGGCAGAGAGAGCAAGAGAAGAAGCTGAAGTCTTGAGAGACGAAGGGAAAGTGGAGGAGAGAATGGTGACGGAGCTGTTCAGAGTTTTGAAGTTGATGGAGATGGATTTGGCCATGGTTAAAGCAGCTGTTAAAGAAGAGACTTTGAATGAGAGGCTCGAGCAGGCTAAGGCAAGGTGTAGACAGGCAATACTCGTTGCTAATTCTTTTTGATGGCCATGAAATAAATAAAGTATATGATTCTTGGAAATCCATGCATTTTCTTCCATTTTAGTTGGGGACAGAGATCTTCCTTCCTCTTAATTCTACTCTGTATATCTCGATGAACTTGTTTTATGTTTTGACCCGAGACAACACAAACTTGTACATTGGGTCAACCCGAGACAACACAAACTTGTGCATTGGGTCAACCCGAGACCTAGTAACCCAACAATACAAACTTATACATTGGGTCAACCCGAGATCTAGTAATCAGTTTCCTGACCGGAGCTAGGTCTAGAAATAATCCGGAGCTGATGTAGCAGGTCAATTTGTTGTTGTGATAATAATTATTTTCTTAAAAATTATTTTTGATATAATTTTGCCAAAATATTCCCACCAGCAAATGGATTCCCACATTGACTGTAAACTAAACATTCATTTATCTTTAGTTATTAAAAGATAAATATGTTAATTATTATTCACAGATAATAAGTTCTAATTTAATACCATGCCTATAAAATTAATATATTTTTCTTTCATTTTGAGACTGGATTTTCTCTTATGTTATATTGAAGTCAAGATTAAATTACAATAATCTCCTCTAGATACTATAAAATTATGAATATGATCTAAAAATCTAAATGAACCACATAAACTCTCTACATATTAAAAAAAATATTATAGAAACTTTGTATTATATACATCATCGAGGTTTTAAGAAAATGACTAAAAAATTAAACTAAAGACAATATAAATAATATATGTAATCAATCTCTTAATAATAATTTCATTACATAGATTTTACAAGTTTGCACTCATTTGTAACCTTAAATCTATTAAGTTATTCCTTGCAGATTTCTTATCTAAGTCTATATTCAGGAAATCAATTTTAATATTAATTTGATGTATCTCAATTATTAATTAAGAACAACTACAATAATTATTGCTAAGTTGGTTTTCAGCAACACTTTAGCAATTAGACTTAACAATATTTTATATAATCATCAATAAAATAATAAAATAATTTTTACCATCTCTAATTTGCACAAACTCTAAATAAAAAAAATATTAGTGTGAATTAAATCTAAAGGCTTACTATTTTTATTTATGAAATAGAAAGATGACCTAGTTTATATTCTACACAAATTTCATACTTCAAAGTTTTTATCACTGTGAAATATTAGGAGTATATATAAATTACCAATTCTTTTCTATGTTTTGTAATTAAGATGACCTAATCTATTATGCCATAGATCAGAAAACTAAACCAAATAATCAAAAGAAAAATCTTTTTTGTTTTTTGTTTTTGGTACAATATTCATAACATCGAGTTTAAATAGCTCATCATAAAAATGACCCTTGCCCATAAATATCCTACTCTTGGTGAGTGCAAATTTATTAGACTCAAAAATCATTTTTAAACTTGTTTTTGCTCAACAATGAGTTAGAAACCAGATTATTAGAATGTCTCAAAAACTTCTAACACAATATAATCAAGCTCCATAACTTTCTCATCAATATTCTCAATCATGTTGGCTCGAGTATTCTTTATTTTATGATTATGACAGTCCTTAACTCGATGTCCTAGCTTGTCACAAACAAAACCAGTTCATTTGAACCTTTTTTTTTATTGTCACCATCACCATTAGGTCTCTTAGAGGAACTTGCTCCATCACGTTTTCTCTTTTTCTTTGCTGTCATAGAATGGACTATAATTCTTTTCTCAGAAATTCAAGTATCCTCCTTTCTCAACCACACTATTAGATTCTTTAAACCCATATCTGTATTCTTGTGCTCCAGATAATTCTTAAAATCTTTCTATAAGGGTGGTAGCTTCTCAATCACTCCTACCACTTAGAATGACTCACTAATCACCGTTTCTTCTCCATAAATCTCATGGAAGATTAGTTAGAGATCTTGGATCTCACTAATCACCAATTTAGAGTCCATCAACCTAGCCTGACTTTTCAATCCTGTTGTCGGTGTTGCCTAAGCCAAAAAGTTTGAGCAGCCACACAATTATGTTGTGGAATTTTGATCATGAGAATATGTCATGCGACAAGCTTTGTCGGGCTAACAGGTTGTTTGATGGTTTACAAATCTAACCACTTAGTTATCGATCGGGTTGCTTGATGCCAATCTGCTCTTAAACTCTTGCTTACTTGGAAATGTTTCAGAACATCTCGTCGAGGAAAAGAAAACACAGTTTGTAACTTGACATCGTTATCTATGTTTTTAGGAACTTTTGAGAGAGATTGCCTAACCAGACAGACCTGGTCATCAAGGAAGTTTCGGTTAGTTTAACCATGAAGTTCTAGGGCTACTATTTGCATTTGCTACTGCCCTCACAGCCTTCTATTTGTAGTTGTTGCTTTCCTTTCCCGTCAATGAATATGTGCTGAATCCACTTTCGAGTTGATGTGCCGAAGTTTCTCGCATTTGATATCAAGATAACAGGATTACAAGGAGCATGCTATTAGAAAAACTTACAGGAGGGAACTTCCTTTTCCATTTGCAACAACACTGCTTACACACTGTCAACTCCATGCTTTCACTGTTTGTGCTTGCGGTTTTTTGTCATATATTAATTAGTCGTTTCATTCATAGTTGTCTATTTCATTCTATTTCAGCCAAAATATTTTATACTAATTAAAAAAACAAGATAAACATTGTTGTTTCAGCCAAAATATTTTGTACTAATTAAAAAAACAAGATAAACATTCCTTTTATCTTGACTTAAATTCTATCCCATTCCAAATTTTTCAGCCAAATACCAACCGAAACATTTCGGTTTTATTCTAGCCGTTTCGTTTCGGCCATATAGTATTTTTTTTAAATAATAAATAATTTTACAATATCAATCATATCTCTTAATCCGACTGTTAAATTGAGATGAAATTTTACAAAAATCTCTTAACATATTTATATATATTATGTTAAAATTTCAAAACAATCGTATAATGACTTTATAAAATTGATGATAACATTCTCGTAGTATTACACTGTTCATAATTTTATTCAAAAAAATCATTTATTGTGTTTTTTTAGAATAAATTAAACAATTCTAAATAATTTTATTTTTGGATTTGAACAAATTTTTTTGAATTAATATATTTAATTATACACACACACACATAAACAATACAACCCTGAAACGGCGCGCTGAAATGCTCTGAAACCAAAACATTCTATTGCAATTGAAAAAACAAAGTATCAACTTAAACAGTATTGACAACCTTGGTTTCATTAGATACAACTCTGGATCTCTTCCTCAAATTTTCAATTTTCCTTCTTTGCAGGATTGCTAGCTTTTCACCATTTGTTGTATTGCTTGGAGATGTTGCCAGCAAGCTTGTGCAGATCACCAGCAAAGAAAATTGAGCAAACTCTTTGCATTCTCATTATTGATTTTGATGTTGCCTTTATTGCTCGGTTTGACCTGTCATTGTTGCTTTTTGGACACCATAACTTACCCACCATTTTGCTTGGATCTTGCCTATGAATCCTGTGCATAACAAATATAGACTCTTTAGCCTTGCTTTGCCTGCTGACCACATTAATCGTCTGCTTAACCATGGTTCAGTACTTTGCTAAAAGGTCATCTAAGGCATTGTGCTTATCTAGTTATCTACTAAACATGTTTATATATATATATATAAACATACTGTTCTCTATAATGTGGTCAGAAGTTAATTAATTATTTCTAGCAAAATTCTTATTGAATTGTACGTTATTACTATATGGCATGCTTTACAAAGTTTTGAGGCCAATTTCATTTAGTGTGTTTAGGAATGCACCGCATGATACTTTTGCAAAAATAATTAATTTAATACTTTTTAAAACAAAAATAAAATAAAAAACACTTTGAAAAACAAGTCGAGCAAACCTTGAAAAGGGAGAGAGCATCATGTTGAATTTATAGTTGACCTAGATCATTAGGTTGTCAGTTAAATAGATGTTATTATTTCTTAAAAAACAAAATCCATGATAACCAAGGTCAACCATGTTATCCTGATTTTACTGATCAATATCTTGTTTAGTTCAGCTAAAAAACTAGCCTGTGTTAGGCTTCAAATCGCAGATTTTCCAGATCAATTTGCCAAGGGAAAAAGTTGTGAGTTTGATGAATCATGAAAGGATAAAGTTGTGAGTTTGATGAATGTCAGCAACATAGATTCTGGTTAAAGAAGCCATTGATTCGAAGGAAATGGTGAGGTGGTGGAAAAAGAAGCATTCACAATATAATAATTTACTCTTCAAATATGAAGTGATGAGATTATATTGAAAAAAATGTGGCTGTAGAGGGAATCTACATACTGGTTACCTGTTTGGCCTTCTCAAATTGCCCACATTTTGCATATGCATCAATAAGCACCATATATACTTGCTTCGAAACTTGAATTCCAGCAACCTTCATTTCTTCATAACACTGGGAAAATAACCAGACGTATAGTAAGTTAGCAACACTGAACACTCCTTTTAGTTTAAAAAGTTACCAACCAAGTACACAAGAATATTAGTTTTAGCTTGTAATCCTTGCATACAGAAGGGAGACATGACAGCTTGACTACTATATAGGTTTCAAATTACCTTGGTAATTTGATCTTCATTGCCGCAATTGCTTATTAAACAGCTGTAAGTTGCAGAATCTGGTTTCACACCTGCAAGTTCCATTTGCTCAAGAACCATTATAGCACCACTAATGTTTTTCTGAAGGGCATTTAGCATAAGAGGAAGACTGTTAAAAAAGTAAGAGAGGTTCAGAAGAATCACAAAATATAGTGCAACTAAGAAGTTTTGTGCATGTTGAATATCATATCTGCGGCATCAGGTATGTAGGAAATATTGCATGAAAATGTAAAAGTTAAAATATAAAGCTAACTTCACAAACCATAACATTCATGTAATTTCAAGTCAGGAACCAACAGCTAGAGGGTGAAGAAGAAAGGTGAACTGATAATAGAGATGAATAAAAGTGTCCATCCCACCAAAGTGACATTATTACATGAATCCTAATTTTCTATATAATCAATTTGTGAATGAATGAATTTACTGAAAAAAATGCAGTCCTAAGCATATCAACCAATATTTTTGCGTTTCGAGTTTCCTTTGTCTCAAACCCAGCACTAAAAAGCACTGCATATGACTAACCACCTTGACATACCCCAATAGGTGCAGCCTCTCTACCTAATTTTGCACCCCCCCTCGAGTGTTGTAACACATCTGCCTACTAGCAGTTATCCCTTATCCCATGTACAGATCAAGACTGCATAAAGTATATTTGCAGAAAATGTAATATCCATGTCCAATGGCATAGGTACCACATAAAAAACAGCAGCAGAAAATGTCACAAGTTGTACAATGAGTCAAAAACCAACTTGCAGTAAAAAATTTAAAACACATGAACTTGAGATGTTAAGTTACCTCTTGAAAATATCCATCCATTATAGCATTATACATGCTGGCTGTGGGTGTCAAATTCAATTTCTTCAAATCATTGAGCAGACCAAATGCACCATCAAACTGCATTGAATTGGAAGAGACAGAGAATAAATAACCATGGCTTACGGGAACATTATTTTGCAAAAGGTAGCATAGAAATGATAGCAAGTAAGTGCAAAGGACAGTAGATACACGTGGAGAGCAAGCAAGAGAGAGCTACTACCAACTTACATCTTTCATTTTCACACTCAAATGTATCATTCTCCTAAATGTCTCATTAGTTGGTGTCAAGTCCAGGTGATAAATCAATGAGTAGATTCGCTGAACCTAAACATCAATCAATGTGAGAACAGATGAGTACAAAAAATAATCAATTCAGAAGAACAGAAAATGGTAGAATAAAGCTGAAAAGAGTTCAAACAGCAAATATAATTCATGGGATTAATCAATGCATGAAAGCAAAAGGCTGTCTTGCTTGTTGAATAAGAGAACTGAACTGCTGCGAAGAAGTATACTGTTTTGTAACTGCATTTGAGGCTATTAAAATACAGGTAAGCATAAATGAAACTAATCTAACATAATCAAGCTCAAGCGGGTTAAGATCAGACTTCCAGACATGAGTAGAATCAAGAGATTCAAATTTAATATGTTTGAATTCTATAATTGACTTGAAACAGAACTATTGTATCCAAAATGACCAATATAACATATATTTAATGCAAAGACATGTAGAATGAACACCATACCAAATTAAAATCAAGGTTTGCCTCACTAGCATTCAACATAGAATGTATTGTGTTTATAGATATGGTGAAACCCTCATCACAGAGTTGCTCTACTATATCAATAGCATGGTGCACCTGCGTTCAGATGAATAGAGAATAGACATTGATCAATATATAGGTTATATGGAAATAAATGGTTAGTATTTTAAAAGTCTGATGTGGCTTCTTAAACAAGAAGAGAATTCCCATCTTCGACTTTTCAAATGAATTACAACCTGAAGAAGGAAGAACCTTGAATATATGTTTCCCTTTTAGTAAAAAAGATTAGGTCATACCTGAAGTAAATTGCAACTGTATACAATGAGCCTCTCATATGAGGTTGAAGAAGGACTCATCTCCATTACTGTGTGCAAGGTTTTGAATTTTGAAACAACATCCTCAACCTACAACAGGAAAAATCACATTCAGCATGTTTGAAAGCCAAATTAAAATCAATAACTTCAAGAATTCTCATGCAATAAGACATTGAGATGGGTTTTTCATGGTGCAAACACTTAGATATATCTGAGTTCATATGGATTTGTTAGTGGATTTAAGACATATGGTTATAGAACAGCTACTATGGTAATTTTGGCTATTAACACTTCCAACAACTGTCACATTATTGCAAACAAGAGAAATCAACACCATCCTTTCAGAAAGGAGAAGTGAAAAGTAAGGACAAAAGAGTGATGGTGTGAGGAAAACAACCACTTGCGATCAACAGATTGCACATACTTATAGCAGCAAGGAGAATTAACATCAACACAATTGATATGATGTAATCCTGCTAAGGAGCCCTAATAGATAGCACAAGTCTGAATGATATAGAGTGTCAATAAATCTTGACATTTACACGCTAGCCATGGCACCAATCTGTTTGAAACCCATTCAATGACTACAAATGCCTTCCTATCCATTAAACAGAGTGGAATGTTTTCTGAATTGCTTTCTTATAAGCACACCAAAGTCAATTTTCACAAACCTTGCTGTTACCATACGCGAATTATTTTCTTACTCGTTGGTTTCTCAATTCATGATCAATCTAAAAGCAAAGTTGGCTCGTTAACACCACCTCAGTAACCCAAAAAGGCAATGAATAAATGAGCATAAAGAAAATAGAAATCTTGAAAGATCATAATATTGCTATTATGACTGAATCAATCAGGAGCATCCTACTATTGTAGACTAATTATTAACGCAAGCAACATTCAATTCTCCCTCAGGTTCATTCAGAATGAGTCTGTTTCAAAGAAGCAAACTGTGCATGTGTTAAGCAGTTGTTCCTCATAGCATGATGGCTTCAAGGACGTTACCAGTAGCATTCATGAGAAGTTTCTCACCGCTAAATTTGGAATGGTAGTAGCATAACTAAAGATGAGAGTTGAGATATCCTCCGCTCCATAATCTGCACTTTATCACTGTAATATATCACAAAGCATACATGAAAGGAGCTATCAAGAAGAAATGCATGCTTTGTCTTCCATCAGATCTCATACATTCTCAGGCTCTTTCAAATACCAGAACTACAAGTGAAAAAACTTATATAGATCATATATCTCAAGGCTGCGCATAAAAATTTAGGTGCTACAATATGGTTGGTGGAGACAATCCAGTTGATTTAATTTCTTACAAGTGATTCCAAGAAGCTAGAATGAAAAATGCAGCTACAATTAGGAAATGATAATTTAAAAAATGATGTCTTAGAAAAAGTTGAAGATGAAAAAACTTTTCATTTTGATTTCGGAAAAGGAAAGCAGTTCCCAACTTTCAATAGCAATTCATGGTCTTCAGTAAACAATAAGCACAGGAATCTCTATACTAAGAAAATATTATATAATGAACATACCACAATTTTTCAGCACCAAAAGGAACTTCTCTACATAAGACTCCAATGATAGCCTCCCTAAGGATTTAAAGATACTGACTAAATTGCTCAACGATGAAAGTATTGTGATATCCACAGTCTCTAACAGCTGCAACAGGTAATTCTTCTGGTCACTTTCACAGAGTGCTAATAAATAATTTTCTGCAACAGGAATAAGATCTTCTTGAAGGTATCACTATTGCCCAAAGCACAAAAGTTGATTGTGTCATAAAGGGTCACAATAGAACATAATTTACCATTTTTTAACATATATACCAGAAAACACATTTGCTATAATTTGTGAATATACCGTGATTTATAGATAGAAAGGTGTAAATAGATTAAATGATGCAAAAATACATGAGAAGATAGCTAAATGTCAAATAATGTAGAGTTGAAAGAAAGAGACAAAAACTAAATAAAATAAAAGGAAGGCTCAAAATGCAATTACCCAACCCAAGTAGGTTTAAGCACGGAATTTTTTGCATGATTAAGTAGGTGAAGTGGGACAATTTTAGCAGGACCATGTAGGGCAATTTTTGCTTTGTCATGCTTGTGAGGTGCTAAGAGTAAGGGACAGGCATGCGTCTCCTTCACAGCTTCACCATTTATCATTATCTTCATCTTCCCCTTCTCAATTATAATTACCCCTCATTTATTTTGTTGTGATGCATCTTAGCCAGTAGCATTATTTATATCATTTTAGATACATGGTCTTTGGTTAACTAAGTAAAACATCATCATTTTTTTACTTCTTATTGCTGCCTTATCAATCAAATTCATCAACCAGTCATGCTTTATATGCACACCCAACCTGTTGTCCATTAAACAAGTCCTATTTAGTTCATTTACATACATTCTGCATCTTTGTACATTGTTGTCCTACTTATCAATTACATACAAAAAAGTTTATACACGATGCGTTTACATAACATGTTTAATGATCCATACAGAAAACTTCCATATGGAGAGATACAGCAACAAAACTCAAGTCAAACTTCAAACTAGCACTCTCCCATCACTTTGGTTGGCAACCTACTACCCAACCCAAGCTCTCTTTCATTCTTGCTTGGGTCCTCTGAAAATAATTTATTAACTCCCAATCAGTATAACTCAGTGAATGATTAAAGTGACAAGCATTGGAAACTTCCACAAGTTTTCAACATTTGGGCCCCACTATCATATTTAATCAAATTGCACAAGAACAACATGTATGACAATTCAACAGTCATTCCCTCATATCCATATGCTATTTCTATAGAGGCATATGTAGCATGTAGTTGGCCACAATTTCATGTAAAACAAGGTGTCCCCTAACTTTCTTTGACATTTAGCTATCTTATCATGTATTTTTGCATAATTTGATTTATTTACACCTTAGTACTTGTATAAATCATTATACATTCACAAACTATAGTAAATGTGTGTTTACGGTGTTACAATAGTATTTTCTAAGGTAGATCAAACAAAAGGTACATACCTCGCAAATTGATATTCTCGTCCCCACCATCATCAGTACAAATACAATTGCAAAGTTCCTTAATCTTCTCTTCATCATTGACTCTGATATATAAACGCATATCATAATAACCTAATCGTGCAATTTCACTAGGATTTGTATCTTTGATAATGCCATAGAAGAAATAAAATTCTTCCACCATACCCTTATCTATTAAAAGCATAAGAAATGGACCATAACTCTCCTCTTCTATTGGGAAACCCTGATCCTTCATTAACATAAAAAGTTCAAGAACTTGAGAAATCTGTTCCATTGCAACATTTTCGTCATTAGTCTCCCAACATTGTTCGATGCACATCTTCATCAATGCATTGCACTCTTTCAAACCTGTTTCCCTTCCCAACATTCCAAATATATCCATTGTAGCATCTATCCCCAGCTTGAAGGCACATGTGTCAACTAATCGGTCAAAACGATACACCTGACTATTTTTGAAAATCCATTTTTGTTTCCTTTCATAAGATATTTCTTTCCGCTGTATACCTATATTGTTTTTCTTCCAATTTGAAAGCCATGGTGTCTTGAAAACTTTTTCTACAACTTTCTCATCACCCGCTTCTTCCAGATCCAGGGAGTTAATTTTTAGAACATCTTCAAAAAGAACATGGGAAAAAACAACAAACACAAATTTGAAAGAACAATCAAAACCACATCTAACATTATAACAACAACCACCACCCAAAAACACCAATTTGCAGAAAATGATCTAACCCCTTTTCTTGCATGAACCCAGATATCCAACCTAGAACTATAACAGCTTAAATACTCTATTCTTTTTCTTTTTTGGCTAACAATAATGTGACATTACATTACAAAAATCAAATGTTTAACATCTATTTTTTCTTCCTTTTGTCTACAAAAACGAAACAAATAACATCAGATTATGTCACAAAAAACTAATAACATTCCACAATTCTTTTGCATCAAAATTTAAGAACGATTAGCTCCAAATAACAAATTACACAAAAAAGGACCCAGTCTTTTTTTATTAATGCAGTATACCATTTATAATCTTTTCCATGACTTTTGCTGTCTTTCCCATGTCTTTTGCTGTCGGGATTATTTCTGAATCACACAAAAGAAGACATTAAAAAAAAACCAATGGTAACAAAATTTTTCTTTCATTTCTTTTTCTTAAGAAAAACAAATAATGGTGTACCAGAATAAAAGTCTTCTACTCCAAGAGCACCGGGGCTAGAGTTAACTGCGGGTGGCGGAGGAGATTGAGGTTTACTTTCAGGTTGTCTTTTGGACTTGGAAGAAGTTTTTGGTTTGGGGGGTGTAATGGATTCGAAATGGGTGACGAGGCATTTGAAAGTCGTGTCACTGGCGGTGGTGGTGGAGGTAGTGGTGGTTTTAATGGCTGTACGGAGGAGATTGCTTATGATATTGAATTTGGGCATTGCCATTTGGTAGTGGATACTGGATACAGCAACAGGACGTTGGGGTTTTAGGGTGGTTTCTCGTGAAAATCACAAAAACCCTTTTCCTTTTTACTATTTTTTTCTTTTTGTTTGAACAAACAAACATAATTACCCTATATAATTGGAAAATGTAATGGATCTATATTGAAGTTTTATTTTCAATTTAATTTTTTAAAAAGAAATTATCTTTTAACTCATTTTTTTAAACTTTGGATATTTTTAGACTTGGATTATTGAGGTCTTGAATCGACTTACCATTCTAAATTTGATAATTAGTATCCAGGTAAATTTATACTTGGATTATAATTATCCTGTATTTAAATTAAAAATATAATAGTGTATTTAAACTAAATATACCATGAATATGAAAAAAAAGACCTCCAAGTATCATATAACACAGTTTTGAAAAAAAAAATTTCATTGCTGTTTATAACTGCATTTCAAAATTAATTTTAAAAAATTTAAAATAAATTAATTTTATTTTAAATTGAACTTTTGTAATGTTTTTATTTTATTTTAATATACTAAAATAAAAAATAATATTTTTAAAATTATAAAATATTATTTCAATATATTTCTAAATAAAAATTATTTTAAAAAACAAATTCAACCGCAAAAACTCCAGTATTTGTTTCACAACATTAGAAACCTCATGTACTCCCACGGCATCAGTATCTCATGCTAGATAAATTTGTTATTTTTTACAGCAACAAAATAAAGAAAATTACTACAAAATTACCTGATTTTTGGATTTCTTTTACACTGCATTAAGCGTGGTTTTGTCGGAAGCATGGGTATATTTCATGTGAATTCAATGAAATTAATCGGACAATGGATAACAGTGATCACATTTTGTAATTTGTTTATACATTTTCTATATGTGAAACCTTAACATAAGCTTGTTGGATCATTAATTCAATGTTGGATCATATAAGAATAGTTATGTGTTTTTGAAGTGAAGTCTAATTAAAAAATAATTTGCTAAGTAATTTTAGGCAATTGAGTTTTTAGTGTATCTAATAGGATATAGACTTTTAATGTGTATAAATCAAAAAGTTATTTCTATTTTAGTGATGGGCTAAAATAAAAAACACTGCAAGGTAAGAATATCAAAAGGCAAAAGACATGAATACCAAAAGGCATTTGGTTACCTATGTATACGATCATGGTCCCCAAATTACACGGGTTATTTCATTGTTATTTTGGCATCCTATTATCAACGATAAAATAAGGTTAAGATATAGAGAATCAAAGGACTCTCAAAGAAGAACGTGTTAATCTGGAAGGTCATCCGTACTACTCTAGAGAGCGACTTTCAGATATAGATTTAGATACTCGTCCACTTTATTGTTTATGTGTTCTTAATAATTCAACGTGAATATTTCTATATATTATAAAATCTAGTCCTATCAAGTGATATCAAACCATTTCATGTTGAATTATTAGGAAAAATCAATATTCAACGCGGATTGGCAGCCAGTTGTGGGCTGCCAGTGTCATGGTTAAGGAAATAAATTGTCAGCCCATAGGGCGACGGTATGTGTTTATATATATATATATATATATATATATATATATATATATATATATATATATATATATATATACAGTGCTCGCTTTGCAAGCCAGCACTGGTGATGAAACTGGCAACCCGTAGGCTGCCAGTGAAGATGAATAAGGCCAACGGTGGTGAAGGTTAAACGGTGGTGAAGATGAAACCGGCAACGTAGGCAACCCGTAGGCTGCCAGTTGACTTTAACCGTTGACTTTATTAAAAAAAAAATGGTGCAAATTTGATGCAAATCCTAGTGGAATTTAATGGTATTCGCGACCCAAAATCAATATAACCCAAGTTTGTTGAGATTTAAATAAGCTTATCACAATGGAAGACTTGCTCCAAGGCAACAAGACTATAAACCAACTCGATCACAATGCCTATACTTGGAGACGAGCAAAAGAAGTATACATTCGCAACAAAGAATGATCAATTCTTTGAAGAGTTGAAAGTAACCAATATTAAGCAACCCATAGTCAGCTACAATGCTGAAAATATCATCAAAAGTCTGCTCTAAAATTATTCCTAAAGAGTATTTATACTCCAAGCCAAAACCCTAGTTACCCTATTGGCCTCACGTAAACCCAATTTAAATAATAATCAACCTAAGCTAAAACTAGACCAAACTAATTAAAATAAACAAGTTTAAAACCTAAACAATTGTCTCCTCTCAAAATAATTAAAGTTTGATAGCCCAACTAATTAAAAAGGACAAGTTTGTTGTTTTTGCATTCTGTCTGGCAGCAGCTAGACCCAACTTAAAATGAATGGTTCTTTATCTTCGTAATGAATTAGAAGACATGTCATATACCATTGGAAATGTATGGAAGTCTAGTTTCCAGACCAACTAGAATCACATCAAAATTCATTTACCCACATGGGATTACAACTTTCATGAAGGACTCAAAGTCAGAAAAAATTATTTTGATGGACAAAATCTACTTGCAATCTGCTTGGTCAAAACTGTTTTGAAGAAAAGGATTTTCGCGACAGCGGCAGAATCATTTTTTTAGTGGAAATTATTAGGGATTTATCCAACCTTAAACCTAGATAAAAAAAATAACGCCTTTAACTTTATGAAAAAATCCTAATTGGTATAAGAATCCTAACGATTTCAACAACAAAGGAGTATGATAAGAAAAACAGAAAGCAACAAAGACAGGGTTTGAAGAAAACATTTTTTTTTCTACTTTTGTTTATCGTCCAATAATCATGTGCTAAACTCTTGCATTTAGTTCCAAAGGGGTGTACGTCATTTCTAGCACGTGGGGTCTAAAATGAGTAACAACATGCTTTATGACTTAATTCATTTTATTTTCTATATGGTTACCTCAATATTATGACCTAGATCGTAAGTTTGATAAGTTAACTCATATTAGCTTGCTTTTTATCCTGTATTTTAAAGATAATTTATTTATTTTGATTTTTGTCCTTTAAAATTTGGTTCCCTTTTAATTTAATATTTATCATTTTCTTGTTTTAATTTTCATTGGGTTGTCCCATTAACATGATCTAAGTCGTTACCTAATTTTGATTTTTCATAGATCCTTTTTGTTTGTTGATTTTTTTTATCAATTTAATCTGTCTACAATTGATTTGTTGGAAATTAAGTTTTGTGTTTTTTTCCATTCAATTTGTATACGGTCATCCCATCGTTACTACTCGATTTACAGGTTTATCATGCTAACTCAGTGGAATATATTTGGTTTTTTTTTTTTTTTAATATTATTTGACTCAACATTAAGCTATATTATTTTTCTTTTTTAGGAAAAAAAATGTTTTTTTTCCAGGTATCATTATCACTTTTTTTATTTGGCCTATTTGTTTGGAAAACTTTTTTTTTATTATCATCTAATTAAAAAAACTTATTTAATTTAGTTGGGTAATAGTTGATTTTTTTCTCTTTTCAATAAGTCATTTTGTTTAAACATGAATTTTCATATAAAAATTAAAAAAAAAAATCTCATCTCACAATGTGAAACACTTCCTAAATTCTTCTGTGGAAAGTTCTCTTCCCTGTCCATCAATATAAATGACACATTTGACAACGATTTACGACCACCTCTGTACCATATATCTTTGAAATGGTCATAAGTCACAAGTTAATGAGTTTCTTATTCAAACATCAAATGATATTTCAAATTTGGTGGTTTGAGAATGTGGTTGAAATTATTTTTAAAAATGTTTTTTTTTTTAAATATATTAAAATGATATTTTTTTAAAATTATTTTTGACATCAATACATGAAAATGATTTAAAAACACCAAAAATATTTAATTTAAAAAAAATAAAATAATTTTTTTTCTAAAACATTTTCGAAACACTGTTAAAAGTTAAAACAACCTAGCTAGTCAATGCTGATTTGGTACCAACTTATATTTAGTGCCTTCAAAATACTGCAACTTTAAGATAGCTTTCATGGACTCCTTGACAGTTAAAATATCTTGACTACTAATCAATACCATTCCTCAAAGTTAGGCAGAATTTTGATATGCCTGTATATTTTTGGTCAAGATGCTCACATGGAAGCCTGAAACCTCATCGTAGTAACAATACAGTGCCCAGATAGAGTTGTGATAGTTGTTTGCCAGTAGGAAATCATGGATTCAAGGCTTTTCAGAGTTGCAAAATCAGGAAATGTTTTTGTTCTCCGACAACTTCTCAATGAAAATCCAAGGCTACTTACAAAACTTACTCCGCAAGGGAATACACCTCTCCATATTGCTGTGCAATTTGGACATAAAGGAGTTGTCGTCGAAATCTACAAGAGATGCGGATCTCTGCTTACAAGGCTGAATTCGAGTGGAGACAGCCCTCTACATGTTGCTGCAAGGTGCGGACACCTCTCTATTGTTGATTTTCTGGTGCGAGAAGTTCTATCTGCAGAAAGGATAAGCGCTGAAAATGGAGAAACTGGCAAGTT
Source organism: Salix caprea (assembly GCA_964035475.1). Classification (NCBI taxonomy): domain Eukaryota; kingdom Viridiplantae; phylum Streptophyta; class Magnoliopsida; order Malpighiales; family Salicaceae; genus Salix; species Salix caprea. Next base: position 4,741,118 of record OZ037749.1, on the reverse strand, counting down.
TGACATGCTGAGGCAGGGAAACAAGGTGAATAACACAGCTTTACATGAGGCTGTTAGGAATGGTAATAGGAGTGTTGTGCAGCTGTTGCTAAGGGTTGATCCTAAGCTGGCTTGTTTTGAAAATTATGCTGGCGAGTCCCCGTTGTTTGTAGCTGCTAGAGAAGGGAAGAAGGATATTTTGAATCAGATTCTGATATCAGCTCCATCTTCAGCTCGTGGGGGATCAGAGGGCCAGACTGCTTTGCATGCTGCTGTGATGGAGAGACATTCAGGTTGCTCGAACAATCCTTATCTTTTAAGATCACATCTTCATTATTATATGTTTCTTTCTGATTGCTGGGTTTTTTTAAGCTCATATTCTAATGTTAGAATTAATCTCTTGTTTATTCGAAGTTCATAATTCGATTTCTATTCAGACATCACGGAGATCCTTCTGAGAGAAAAACCACACCTCATCACAGAAGCTGACCACCATGGCAGGACTCCACTCTATTATGCTGCATTCCTTGGAGACTGCAAGGCGGTTGGAAGATTGCTGGAACTTGATAAGTCTATTGCATATGTATTCGATAAAAGGGGCCATTCACCCCTTCATGTGGCAGCCATGTATGGTCATGCCAATGTAATAAAAAGAATTATCCACAGCTGCCCAGATTCTGGAGAGCTTCTGGACCTAAACGGTAGGAGTGTTCTTCATTTTGCCGTTCTTAGTGGAGAAATGAAAGTGGTCAGATGTGTGCTGGAAGTAGCAGAATTACAATGCCTCGTAAATCAAGCAGATAACGGTGGGAACACGCCTTTGCATTTGGCTGCTATTGAAAGACAAACTCGGATTCTGCGGTGGTTGATATGGGATGAAAGAGTGGACCACAGAGCAAGAAATGAAAATGGCCAGTCAGTATTTGATATTGATGAATCTATCAGAGAAACATGCTTCACGTACCGTTGTGTAAGTAAGATTTCTTAGTTTCAGAAGTACATAAAATTTAATTAGCCCTAAAAGCAATTGCTGCCAAGTGCATTCTATATTCTGAAAAGCTTGACATTGTATTCACCATATTCTTCTAACACTGCAGAATATAATGACATGCATGTGGAGGAAGCTTGCCTTTGTATCTAATCGAATCACCGGGAAAAAGAAGCCGCCATGGGCAGACCAAGAAGCTATTGCCAGGATTCAAACTTACAAGCAAATGGGAAATACCCTATTATTGGTAGCAACGCTAATCGCAACAGTTACATTTGCAGCAGCTTTCACAATGCCTGGAGGATTTAACAATGATCGTGGCCCTAAGCAAGGCGTGGCATTGCTGGAGTCAAGCAAAAGTCTGAGATGGTTTATTTTCTCGGACGCGATTGCCATGACCAGCTCCATAATTGCAGCGTGCATAATATTTTGGGGAGCTGTTATTAACGACGAGTCCTATGTTTACTACCTGGTAAGTGCGATAGTGCTAACTTGTATAGCGCTACAATCGGCAGTGATTGCATTCTTATCAGGAATTGCTGCAGCGTTGCCTCATCAACCCTATGTTGACAGCGTATCTTATATTGTGGGGATTTCTTTCCATGTCAGTGTCTTCTTGTTTCTGCTCCAATTGGTGCGGATCTTTAAGGTTTCTGAAATCTGCCAGTTCTTGATATTTTGTTTCTGGAAGATGAAGTCCAGGATCAATAAATGAGATCACCAAAACCGACAAGCAAATTGTTGAAAGAGTTGCAATTAGAATTGCAGTTATTTACTTCCGAGAAAGTTGCAGCTGTGAAGATTACTTCCGTATTATATAAGGATATAAGGATGCCGTGTAGGATTAGGATTAATTACTATCTTGTTTCTTGTTTCTTGTTTCTTTCTTAGACTTCTATTTGGCATTGTATTCTTGTCTCTATTCAACTCCCTACTGTGTATATAAATACTGCTGCATTACATAATAAAAGTTACACTGGTACGTTGAAATCCAGTAAAGTATTTTTGCCTTGCTCGTTGCTTGCTCTGTTTTTCTTCTTGGTATCAGAGCAGGTTTCGATTAACCTGTTTCTTGCTATATTTTAGCACACCTGTTTCTTGTTAAAATTAAAGCAAACTTGCTTCTGTTTCTTGCTACGTTTTCTCAATGGAAGACTCCTCTAAACATATTAGTGTTGATGACAACAATAAATCATCTAACACTTCAGAAGGAGAACAAAATAATCCAAACCAACGTCTAGGCTCAACATTGTTGAATGAGCTGAATTATCTTCCTTGGTCAAGAGCTGTGACGATTGCTCTTGGTGGAAGATCCAAACTTGGCTATATTAATGGCCATATCAAAGCTCCAGACCCATATTCAAAAGGCTACGAAGCATGGCAGTGCAAAGATCAGCTTGTTATGTCGTGGTTACTCAACTCTATGGAGAACAATATTGCTGAAATATTCAGCTATTCAGAATCATCAATGGAACTTTGGGAGTCTGTGAAAGAAATGTATGGAAATCAAAATAACGCAGCTCGTGTTTTTCAGATCAAAAGAGATCTTTCCAACCTACAACAAGATGGCAAGATGTATGTGCAGCTGCTTGGCACTTTAAAAGGTATGTGGAGTGAACTTGCATTATATCGCCCCCACACCATTGATGCTGCAGTATTAAAAAAACGTGATGAGGAAGACAAGATATTCCAGCTGCTATCCAGCCTTGGACCAGAGTATGAAGACCTTCGAAGCAGAATTCTTATGAACTCTGATCTTCCATCTCTTGCTAATGTATGTGCTATAATACAAAGAGAAGAGGCCCGCAGGAAGATCATGAATCCAGAATAAAAAATTGTCTTGCCAGAAACTCATGCTTATGCTGTTGCCAGACAGATGAAGAGTAACAAACCTTACAAGGGTAAACGACTAGATTTAAAATGCACTTACTGTCATAATCTTGGACACACCATTGGGCGATGTTGGACTCTTCATCCAGAATTAAAACCTGACTTTGAAAAAGAAAAGGGACTTCAGAAGGGCTATGAACATAGAGCTCACGTTGCCGCCCGCACTACTGAGAAATTTTCCTCAAGTGATGCCATAAATTTTTCTACAAACCCTGCTGCCGTACTCAGTGATTTTGCTACATATCTCAAGGAGAAATGTGATACTAGCTTGGCAGACTCGAGCAATTCTGATCCAACAACTCTTCTTGGTAAGTTTGCTGGCTTTCTAGCAAACTCTGCTCATCTGTCACAGGAGAATCTAGAAGGTATTTTGACTGCATTTAAAATTGCTTTAGTTGCTAGCACTGTGCATAATTTATGGGTCATTGATTTGGGTGCCTCTGATCACATAACCAATAAAATGACTAGCTTACATAATTTCAAAAATTGTCCTACTCCAACTCATGTTTCTGTTGCAAATGGAAAAAAATATTTCTGTCAAGGGTAAAGGAAAAATCAAATTGCTCTAAAAAAAAGTGGAGTCTTTAGTCTTGTAAGTTCCATCCTTTCCCTTACAATTGTTGTCTATTGGCAAAATCACTCAAACACTAAATTGTCGTGTGATATTTGATTCTCATCGAGTTATTTTTCAGGACTGCGTCACCAAGAGGACGATTGGTGAAGGTTTTTTTTTCAAGGACTGTATTATTTTTCAAATAATTCTAAAAGGCTTCCGCAAGCATCTGCTCTTTCTTCCCTTGGTCAGGATCAAGTATTATGGCATCAACGTTTAGCTCATCCCTTCGAAAAAATCCTAGCAAAATTAGTTCCTAGTCTGGATGCTAAAAAAATCACTTGTGATACGTGTCATTTTTCAAAATCCACAAGACTATCTTTTTCACCTTCCTTGTCTAGAACAGATAAGATGTTTGAACTTGTACATTCTGATGTTTGGGGACCAACGATTGAATCCGTTGATGGTTATAAGTATTTTATTACTTTTATTGATGATTTTTCGCGTGTGACCTGGATATACCTTCTAAAATTCAAAAGCGAAGTTATTGATGTTTTTAAGGATTTTCATATGCTAGTCATGACTCAATTTTCTGCAAAGCTTAAAATCCTTAGATCTGATAATGGCACCGAATACATGTCTCAAAAAATGACACAGTATCTAGCTTCTTATGGCATTTTACATCAGTCTAGTTGTGTTAGTACACCCCAGCAAAATGGGATAGCTGAACGCAAAAATAGAGATCTTTTGGAGAAAACTCGGGCTTTAATGATAGAAATGCACGTTTCCAAAACATTTTGGTCTCATGGAGTATTATTTGCTGCATATATAATTAATCGGCTACCTAGCCGAGTGTTGTGTTTTAAATCACCACTTGAGGTTTTGCAGAAAAAATCACCGGATATATCACATCTAAAGGTGTTTGGCTGCATATGTTTTGTGCATATTCAAGCTCCAAATCATGACAAGCTTGATCCAAGGGATGCTAAGTGTATTTTCTTGGGATATTCCTCCACCAAGAAAGGTTATAAATGCTATCACCCGCATTCAAAGAAGCTATTCATATCAAGAAATGTTCAATTTGAGGAAACTACTCCATATTATGATAAATCGAATTTGCAAACTTCAGAAGACTTTTTTCCTCTACCCTATTCGGCTCCTGCAGACATGATAAATTCTTCAGCTCTGCGATGAGCAACACCTCCTCAACTGATGATATATCTTCAGGTGGAGAGACCATTAACCCAATTAATTCAGAATCAGAAAATAGTGATGGCCACTCTGAACTTGATCCAAATTCTGATGACAGTATTTCATTGTCTGCTGCCGATCCTTCTTCTAGCTCAAAAGCCACAAATCCTATTATGACTAATCCTGAAATGATCTCCTAAATGAGCAGACTGAATCAGATGCTCAAATTTCTCCTCTGCCACAGACTCGCAAAAATCCAGTTCGCAATCGTGGTCCTCCACTTAAAATGCAAGACTTTGTTACTTATGCAGCAAGACATCCTATTCATAAATCCCTCATATATCAACGGCTCTCACCAGCTCATACTGTCTTCCTTTCTGAAACATGCCATGAATGATGAGTTGTTAGCTCTTGATTAGAATCAAACTTGGAGTATTGTTAAACTTCCCAAAGGAAAGAACATTGTTGGAAGCCGATGGGTATATAAAACCAAGTTTAATGATGATGGCACCTTCAACAGACACAAGGCACGTCTTGTAGCTCAGGGTTTCACCCAAACCCTTGGAGTTGATTACAAGGAAACCTTTGCGCCTGTTGCCAAGATGAACACTGTGCGTGTGTTACTATCAGTTGCTGTGAACAATAGATGGATGATGTGTCAAATGGATGTAAAAAATGCATTCTTACATGGAAAACTTGAGGAATAAGTTTATATGAAATTACCTCCTGGTCATCCTCAAGCTTCTGATCCTACCTTAGTGTGCCGACTTCACAAATCAATTTATGGTTTAAAACAATCTCCACGCGCATGGCATGCTCAATTAAGTTATGTTCTTGAAAAACTTGGCTTTAAAAGAAGTAATGGGGATTCATCCTTATTTGTTCAGCTTGCACCAAAGGAAACATTGGTGGTTCTTATCTACATTGATAATCTTATTATTTCAGGAAATAATAATGTAGCTATATCACGTCTCAAGGTCACTCTGCAACATCATTTCCCAATTAAAGATCTTGGCAGATTGAAATATTTTCTTGGAATAGAAATGGCTACATCTCAGAAAGGATTATTCCTTAATCAACGTAAGTATGTTCTTGATTTACTCAAAGATGCTGATATGCTGGATGCTAAGCCGACCCCTACTCCATTAGACAGTAAATTGCAGCTTACCATGAATAGTGAACCTCTTCAGTCTATCAACCACTATCAACGCCTTGTAGGTAAACTCATTTACCTCACTATTACACGGTCTGATATAGCATATGCAGTTAGTCTTGTTAGCCAATTCATGCATGCACCTACTATTTTTCACTTGAGTATTGTCAAGAGAATCCTATGTTATCTAAAAGGCTCTATTGGACGTGGAATTATTATGACTAAACACGGTCATACTCAGATAACTGGATATTGTGATTCAGATTGGGCTGTCAATCCTATTGATCGAAAGTCAATTACTGGCTATTGTATGTTTGTTGGTGATAATCTTGTTTCATGGCGTAGCAAGAAACAAAATGTCATTGCCCGTTCTAGTGCTGAAGCTGAATATCGTGCAATGGCATTAGCAGCGTGTGAGTTAATTTGGCTTAAAAGCCTTCTATCCGATCTGGGTTTCTCAAGCAACAACCCTATGACCTTGTTTTGTGACAACCAAGCTGCCATGTATATTGCACCTAATCCTGTATTTCACGAAAGAACAAAATACATTGAGGTTGATTGTCACTTCATTTGCCAACAAGTTCAGTCTCAAAATATTCAAACTCATTACATTCGAAGCCATGATCAGCTTGCAGACGTGTTCACTAAATCCTTATCCTTTGCTCATTTCCACCGATTGTTATCCAAGCTTGGATCAATAAATCCCCTTGATCCAGCTTGAGGGGGAGTGTTGAAAGAGTTGCAGTTATTTACTTCCGAGAAAGTTGCAAGCATGCATGCTGTGAAGATTACTTCCGTATTATATAGGGATGCCGTGTAGGATTAGGATTAATTACTATCTTGTTTCTTGTTTCTTTCTTAGACTTCTATTTGGCATTGTATTCTTGCCTCTATTCAACTCCCTACTGTGTATATAAATACTGCTGCATTACATAATAAAAGTTACACTGGTACGTTGAAATCCAGTAAAGTATTTTTGCCTTGCTCATTGCTTGCTCTGTTTTTCTTCACAAATCTTCTGCATGCTCCTTCAAAATGTTATTAGCAAAGTTTTTGGATAGCTGTGATAGGACTAGATTTTATAATATATAGAAATATTCATATTGAATTATCAAGAAAGTATAAACAATAAAACAAAAGCGTACCTAAATTTATATTTGAAAGTCGCTCTCTAAAGTTGTATAGATAAGTACTTATCAGATTAACACGTTCTTCTTTGAGAGCCATTTGATTCTCTTTACCTTAACCTTATTTTCTCTCTGATGATGGGATGTCAGAATGAGAATGAAGTAGCTCGTATAATTTGGGGACCATGACCATATATATAGGTAACCAAATACCTTTTAGTATTCATGCCTTTTGGCATTCTCACCCTGTGGTATTCATACCTTATGGTATTCCTAGTTTAGCTCATCACTAAAATAAAAATAACTCTTTAATCTCTATACATTAAAAGTCTACACCCTATTAGATACATCAAAAATTCAATTGCCTAAAATTACTAAGCAGATCATTTTTTTATTAGGCTTCACTTTATTTAACAGTCCACAAACAAATAATTATTTTTATATAAGCCCAACGTTGGATTAATGATCCAACAATCTCCCACTTTGGCAATATGTATAACCTTGTAATTATATTTTGCAAATATAACCAAAATGAGCTCAATGTTTGTCGTCATTAACAAATATATTTATAACAAATTCGGTCTAGTAATCATACCAGCATAGGATCTAAGCAGTCTTCGTTATAATTATTGTAACTCAACCTATCAAAGGCCACGTATGTCAATACAACTAAATGACATGGATCATGATGTGGATGTGTATCATGGAAAATTTATGCAATATGATCTTAACATGCCTATTTTCCAACTAGTCCACCCTTAAACCTTAGTGTGATCAAACCATACTAAAATTAGAGTGTAAATTAAACCAAAGACTTTATTTCTGCAGAAAATAACCTCATAAATGTTCATAAATTGAAAATATGTATATATTATAAAAGCATCTAAAATTACAAACTCCCTTTAAAACTAAATATTATAAATTGCCAAAACACACATATGAGCAGTATGCTCATGAAACATTTTGGGTGGCAATCCCTTAGTAAGAGGATCCGCAACCATGGAGTTTGTACTATATGCTCTATAGACAATTGTCCATTCTGAACTCTTTTTAACAACTAGAAACTGGATGTCTATGTGCTTTGACTTCGACGAGCTCCTAATGTTATTGGAATATAAAACTGTCAACTTATTGTCATAAAATAACTTTAGTGGTCTTTCAATATCATCCACTATGCGTAGCCCCGTGATAAATTTCACGTTCATACTCCATGACTGGATGCCTCTAACATGCTATGAACTCTGTTGTCATTGTGGAAGAGGCTATAAGTGATTGTTTAACACTCTTCCAAGAGACAACACCTCTAGTTAGCATGTAAATATAGCTTAACATAGATTTCATACTATCTTAGCATCCAACAAAATCAAAGTCGTTATACCCAATGATCTCCAGATTAGCCAAACTCTGATATGTGAGCATGTAGTCTTTTGTTCTCTGTAGGTACTGTAAGACTCGTTTAGCTGCTTTCTAATGGTTTAATCCTGGATTGCTTAAATATCTGCCCAGTATCCCAATAATATATGTAATATCTAGACGCGTACAAACTTGAGCATACATTAGACTCCCCATTACTGAAGCATAGGGAATCATCTGTATTTTTTTTTTTCAAAATCATTCTTAGGGCACTGATTGAGACTAAATTTATCTCTCTTAACCACAAGGGTATCTCATGGTCTACAATTTTGCATGCCATATCTTTTAAGAATCTTTTTGATATAACTCTTTTGTGACAATCCAAGAATACCTAGAGAGTGATCTAGGTGTATCTGAATGCCTAATACAAAAGAGGCTTTACCAAGATCTTTCATCTTAAAATTCTTAGCTAGAAATTTCTTGGTTTCATGCAATAAGCCTATATAACTGCTGGTAAGCAAGATGTCATCGACATATAAACCAGGAAAATATATTTACTCCCATATAACTTATGGTATATACAATCATCGACCAAATTCATCTCAAAACCGAACGAGATGATCACTTGATGAAACTTGAACTACCATTGTTGAGATGCTTGTTTGAGTCCATAGATGAGTTTCTTAAGTTTGCAAACCATATTCTTTGGGTCTCCAGACACAGTTTTCTGGTTGCAATATATAGATTGTCTCGTCAATGTTACCATTGAAAAACTTTGTCTTTACATCCATCAGATGTAACTCAAGATTGAAATATGCCACCAATGCCATTATAATTCTGAAAGAGTCCTCGAAGATATCAGAGAAAAAGTCTCTTTATAGTCAATATTTTCTTTCTGTATAAAGCCCTTTGTAACAAGATGTGCCTTGTACTTCTCCACATCACCTTTCGAATCATTTTTGATCTTAAATATCCATTTGTAACCAATAGGTTTCACACCTTTAGGCAATGAGACAAGATCCCACATGTTTTTGTCTTCTTTTTTTACTTAATCTCCTCATTCATAACATAAATCCACTTTTGAGAGTTAGAACTTTCAATGGCTTCATGGAAGTTGATAGGATCATCTCCCATCACTCCAATATCTACCTCATGTTCTTAGAGAAATAAAATGTAATCGTCTGATATTGCACTTCTCTTCTCTCTAGTGGATTTTTTTAATGACATAGATTCTAGAGGTGCTCAAGGTTGTTCTTCTGGAACAATTTCTTGAATAAGAGGTGCTTCAACATTGTCTTGATTCGTTACACCTTGAACATGGTCAGAAATGGAATCTTGACAAATACTAATAACACCTATGAGAATATAAATATACTCCTCTTCAAAGATAAAGTCTCTATCTTTATCACCTACTGCAAACTCGACATCCTCAAAGAATCAGGCATTTCCCATCTAAAAAATTGACCTAGTTATGGGATCGTAAAATTTATATCCCCTAGATCTTTTCGAGTATCCAATAAAATAACAATTTATCATCCGCGAGAGCGCGACGACACTCCCCGTGAGAGGGGAATTCATGTTGGGGTGTTATCTTTATTTTGTGAAAAAAGGAGTCACCACCTAGTATTATGGTTACTAGGAAACCTAAACTGGTATTTTAGAGATTTAAGGCAAGGGACTAGTTGCGTAAAGGGAAAATTTTAACACCCCTAGTACAACCTACCTAAGATAAGTTGCTTGATGTTTTGGTTTGCCTTATGATTGCTATGGTATTAGTCTTTCAAAGATATGTTGGTTAAATGATGATGACGTAATATTCCTGAAAAAAATATTTTGGATATTTACCACTTTAAAGTTTCTTTATCCAAAGATTTACGGTGAATAACAACGAATTATTTCTGTTAATATTTTGGATATTAATCCCTTTAGAATTTCTTTACCCAAATATCACTAGTAAATAATAGCGAATTATCCCCACTACAGAACTGAGCTTTTAGAATACCTTTTAAAAATATAAGTCCAATCAAATTGTTGAATAACTTCTGATTAATGCCGTTGATTTCTTGGACGATCCTTTTCTTCTATTCAAGATAAATTCTTTAATGTTTTTCTTTTTTTCGGGTATCAACGGTTGTCCAACGGACCTGAGGGTTGCCCTCCTGTTGCCAGGTCATATTCTGGGAGGGAAACAATATCTAGGCAGAAGGAGATTAAATTGAAAATGACCGTTTGAGAAGACCGTTAGCTTTTAAATTACTGCTAGGAATACGCAGCGTTTTATTTGAGTGTTTCATAACTAAAACGCAACGTTCCTTTAAAGAGTAGCAACACCTGTTCCTTCTCTTTCTTTACGTTCTTGGTTTTTCATGTAATGAACTGGGAAAAACAGACAGAACGCCTGGAATGAATCAACAAAATTTCTCTCCCTAATCCCTCTCTCTCTCTCTCTCTCTCTCTCTCTCTCTCTCTTCCTCTCCATCTTCTTCTCTGTATCAGAGAAATATTAATTAGCCCGCTCCAGCTCCCCATCACGAAATCCCACCCCACCCCTCCTAGGGAAATTCTTGTATGTTTATATCCCCTACAGGTATCACTACAAGCTGAAAGGTCACGGTGCTAGAAGCATAACTGTGTTTAATTTGATTTTGGATTTGTTTGCTTGTTTTACAATGCATCAAAACTTCGTTTTATCAGAAGCATAAGTGTGTTTAATTTGATGTGGATTCAATGAAATTAATCAGACAATGGATAGCAGTGATCACATTTTGTAATTTGTTCATACATTCTCTATCTGTTAAATTTTGATGATCTCCAAAGGTTCGTCAAAACAACAAACAAAATGCTTTGGAAACCTTAAGAGCAGCTGTCCAAAAACTTTGCTAATAACATTTTGAAGGAGCATGCAGAAGATTTGCTTGTCGATTTTGGTGATCTCATTTATTGATCTTGGACTTCATCTTCCAGAAACAAAATATCAAGAACTGGCAGATTTCAGAAACATTAAAAATCCGCACCAATAGGAGCACAAACAGGAAGTCACTAACATAGAAAGAAATCCCCACAATATCAGACACCCTCTCAAGAAAGGGTTGATCAGGCAACGCAGCAGAAATTCCAGATAGGAATGCAATCGCCGCTGATTGTAGCGCTATACAAGTTAGCACGGTCGCACTTGCCAGGTAGTAAACATAGGACTCGTCGTTAATAACAGCTCCCCAAAATATTATGCATGCTGCAATTATGGAGCTGGTCATGGCAATCGCGTCCGAGAAAATAAACCATCTCAGACGTTTGCTTGACTCCAGTAATGCCACGCCTTGCATGGGGCCACGATCATTGTTAAACCCTCCAGGCATCGTGAAAGCTGCTGCAAATGTAACTGTTGCGATTAGTGTTGCTACCAATAATAAGGTATTTCCCATTCGCTTGTAAGTTTGAATCCTGGCAATAGCTTCTTGGTCTGCACATGGCGGCTTCTTTTTCCCGGTGATTCGATTAGATACAGAGGCAAGCTTCCTCCACATGCATGTCATTATATTCTGCAGTGTTAGAAGAACAATGTCAAGCTCTTACATGTTGTTAAATTTTATGTACTTCTGAAACTAAGAAATCTTACTTACACAACGGTACGTGAAGCATGTTTCTCTGATAGATTCATCAATATCAAATACTGATTGGCCATTTTCATTTCTGGCTCTGTGGTCCACTCTTTCATCCCATATCAACCACCGCAGAATCCGAGTTTGTCTTTCAATAGCAGCCAAATGCAAAGGCGTGTTCCCACTGTTATCTGCTTGATTTACGAGGCATTGTAATTCTGCTACTTCCAGCACACATCTGACCACATTCACTTTTCCACTAAGAACGGCAAAATGAAGAACACTCCTACCGTTTAGGTCCAGAAGCTCTCCAGAATCTGGGCAGTTGTGGATAATTCTTTTTATTACATTGGCATGACCATACATGGCTGCCACATGAAGGGGTGAATGGCCCCTTTTATCGAATACATATGCAATAGACTTATCAAGTTCCAGCAATCTTCCAACAGCCTTGCAGTCTCCAAGGAATGCAGCATAATAGAGTGGAGTCCTGCCATGGTGGTCAGCTTCTGTGACGAGGTGTGGTTTTTCTCTCAGAAGGATCTCCGTGATGTCTGAATAGAAATCGAATTATGAACTTAGAATAAACAAGAAATTGAATTCTAGTTGGTACGAGTCCTTTCAAGTTAAGTAACATATGAAACCCAACAATCAGAAAGAAACCTACCTGAATGCCTCTCAATCACAGCAGCATGCAAAGCAGTCTGGCCCTCTGATCCCCCATGAGCTGAAGATGGAGCTGATATCAGAATCTGATTCAAAATATCCTTCTTCCCTTCTCTAGCAGCTAGAAACAACGGGGACTCGCCAGCATAATTTTCAAAACAAGCCAGCTTAGGATCAACCCTTAGCAACAGCTGCACAACACTCCTATTACCATTCCTAACAGCCTCATGTAAAACTGTGTTATTCACCTTGTTTCCCTGCCTCAGCATGTCAAACTTGCCAGTTTTCCCAATTTCAGCGCTTATCCTTTCTGCAGATAGAACTTCTCGCACCAGAAAATCAACAATAGAGAGGTGTCCGCACCTTGCAGCAACATGTAGAAGGCTGTCTCCACTCGAATTCAGCCTTGTAAGCAGAGATCCGCATCTCTTGTAGATTTCGACGACAACTCCTTTATGTCCGAATTGCACAGCAATATGGAGAGGTGTATTCCCTTGTGGAGTAAGTTTAGTGAGTACCCTTGGATTTTCATGGAGAAGTTGTCGGAGAACAAAAACATTTCCTGATTTTGCAACTCTGTAAAGCCTTGAATCCATGATTTCCTACTGGCAGACAGCTATCACAGCTCTCTCTGGGCACCGTATTGTAACGACGATGTGGTTTCAGGCTTCCATGTGAACATCTTGACCAAAAATATACAGGCAAATCAAAATTCCGACTTACTTTGAGGAATGGTGTTGATTAGTAGTCAAGAGATTGACTTTTAATGAGTCCTTGAAAGCTATCTTAAAGTTGCAGTATTTTCAAGGCACTAAATAAACGTTTATCAAGTCAACATCATCTAGATCAAATATATAACCACCAGATTTGAAAGATCATTTGATGTTTGAATAAGAAATTCATTAACCTATGACTTATGACCATTTCAAAGTTACATGGTACAGAGGTGGTAGTATGGACACTGGACAGGGAACATAACTTTCCACAGAAGAATTTAGGAGGTGTTTCACATTGTGAGCTGTTTTTTTATTTTTTATTTTATTATTATTTAAATAATATTTAAAATTTACTTTTTATATCAGCACATATTATTGATAAATATTATAAAACATCAGTTTAAAACAGTATTTAATAATAATAATAAAAAAACACGTTAGACCGCACTAATCGGACAATGGATAGCAATGATCACATTTTGTAGTTTGTTTATACATTTTCCATCTGTGAAATTTGATGATCTCTAAAGCCTTGTCAAAACCTAATACAAAATTGTATTTGATATATTCTTGCAATGCGCAAGTGCATGAGTTACAATGTGTTTATCTATGAATGATATATATGGCAGTGCATGTGATAGTGCCCTATTTGATTCCTACTAGGTTTCATCAATTTCCTATTTTACACAAGTTTCCTGTTTTACATTCTAATACCCCCTCTCAAGTTGGAGCATGGAGATCTCGAATGCCCAACTTGCACAATAAGAACTCGTATTGTTGTTTCCCCAAAGCCTTTGTAAAGATGTCAGCAAGCTGCATAGACGAGGAGATGAACATAGGAGTAAGGGAACCTGCAATTATAGCGTCACGGATGAAATGGCAGTCGACCTCAATATGTTTGGTGCGCTCATGAAATACCGGATTTTGAGAAATATGAAGAGCCGTCTGGCTATCGCAATGGAGAGTCATTGGACGAGTATGAGACACTCCTAGGCTGGATAATAGAGCTTTGAGCCATGTCAACTCACATGTAGTCATAGCCATAGATCGATATTCTGCTTCTGCAGACGAGCGAGAAACAATGTGTTGTTTCTTTGTTTTCCAAGAGATCGGAGAATCACCTAAAAAAATAATCCATCCAGTAAGAGATCGCCGAGTCGTAGGGCACCCCGCCCAATCAGCATCACACCACCCATGCAGTTGTAAATTATTTTGCCGACGAAGATGTATTCCTTGACCAGGATTACTCTTAAGATAGCGGACGACGCGTAAAGCTGCTTCCATGTGTTCATCACGTGGACACTACATAAATTAGGATAATACATGAACACTGTAGGACAATTCCGGGCGAGTAAAACACAAATAGATCAACCGCCCCACTAGGCGACGATACTGCTCCGGGTCTTTGAGGAATGTACTGGTAGATAAGGCGAGTCGGTGATTTGGTTCCATTGGAACTGTAGCAGGTCGAGCTCCTAGTAACCCTGCCTCAGAAATAATATCAAGTGCGTATTTACGTTGACAAAGCACAAATCCTTCAGGCGCACGTGCCATTTTTATACCCAAGAAGTATTTTAGAGGACCAAGATCTTTCATGTGAAAGCATGCACTGAGATAATCTTTGAATGTTTGTATGTCGGTTGGATGACTTCCGGTGATGATGAGGTCATCAACATAAATCAAAACGGTAAGTTGTTTTGCTCCTTGGCGCAGTGTGAATAAGGAGTAATCGGAGTACGATTGTGTAAAATCGTATTTTGTCAAAGCTGATGAGAGTTTAGCAAACCAACATCTGGGTGCCTGTTTTAACCCATACAATGATTTTTCGAAGCTTGCATACTTTCCCGGATGTCCCTACCCGAAAGCCTGGCGGAAATTTCATGTAGACTTCTTCAAAGTAGAAATGCGTTGTGGACGTCCATTTGATGGACCGGCCAATTCATTGCAGCAGCCAGGGCGAGAAATACCTTTACAGTTACCATTTTGGTGACGGGAGCAAATGTGTCTATATAGTCAAGGCCTTCAGTTTGATGATTTCCAAGGACCACAAGGCGAGCTTTTAGTCGCTCAACTGTACCATCGGAGTTATATTTGATTCTGTATACCCATTTGTACCCCAGTGCCTTTTTGCCTTCTGGTAAATTTTGAACTTCCCACGTGTTATTATGTTCAAGTGCCGTAATTTCTTGCTGCATAGCATTTTGCCAACCCGTGTGTTTTATTGCTTCAGAGTAGGATGTAGGTTCCTGCGTAGCTGTCAATGCTGCAAGAAAATGCCTATGTGGCACTGGAAATTTTTCATTTACATAGTTCGAAAGTGGGTAAGGGGTACCTGAGGAATGCTGTGGTGCGGGTGGTGAAGCGAGAGATGGACTCTTTTCTGGATAGTGTGAGTAATGTAGTCACGAAGACAGACGTAGGTTTGCCGCTGCCGATGACCCCTCCCCAAAATTTCTTCGTGTTCGAATTCTGAGCTTTCAGAAGTTAACGGCATAATAACTGTATTCGGCGTATATGTCGACTGGTCAATGTTTGCGATATCTCTTGATATTTGGGCATTTGAGTCTGCGAAGGAATCAGCAGTCTCTTTGCCAGTAGGGAGCCTATTTTCTGTATTGTTTGTAGCAAATGGAAAAATATCTTCCGAGAACACAACATCCCGCGAGACAAAGAAAGCTTGTTTTTCTAAGTCATAGGCACCACCCCTTTTTTCCATAAGGATAACCGATAAAGACACATCGACGACTTCTACTTGCTAACTTATCACCTGAGTTTGTATGTGCATAGCATATGGAGCCCATAACCCGCAGGTGTTTGTAATTGGGCTCAATTCCATAAAGTACATGGTAAGGGGTTTTTCCATTGAGGATTAAGGATGGAGCTCTATTTATCAAGTAGCCTGCCGTCAATATACATTCTCCCCAAAATTTAATTGGAAGTGATCCCTGAAACCGCAGTACTCGCGCAACATTTAAAATATATTGGTGCTTCCGTTCTACTCTTCCATTTTGTTGCGGTGTGCCTGTACATGAGGTTTGAAAAATAATCCCTTGATCAAGGAAGTACTCTTTCAAACATGTAAATTCGGTGCCGTTGTCGCTTCGAAAGATTTTAACTTGTTGATTGAATTGTCTTTCAACCATCGAAAAAATCTTTTAAGCATACTAGGAGCTTCTTTCTTATCAACAAGCAAATAAATCCATACGGCACAGGAAAAATCATCAACTATTGTTAAAAAATATGAGGCACCATAGGAGGATTTTGTTCTGTATGGTCCCCATAAGTCGCAATGAATGATTTCAAAAATAGCTTTGGTTTTATCATTACTGATAGGAAACTTATCTCTTCTTTGTTTTGCTTTCTGGCAAACATCACAAATTTCATTTACGTTGTCACTGTATTTTTCTACTTCAGGAACCAACTGTATTATTCGCATAGACGGATGACCCAATCGCTTATGCCAGAGATCAAGAGATATCCTTCTACTGATTTGCAATGCCTGTACTCGCGGTATCCATTTGAAGTAATAGAGTCCATCTCTTCTTTCACCTGCTCCAATCAGCGTCCTTGAAATGCGGTCCTGTATGACACAAATACTTTTAGCGAACATCATAATACAATCATAATAGTCAATTAATTGTGATACGGAAATTAAATTGCAACTGAGTCCTGGTATGTAAAGGACTTTTTGAAGGGCCAGATCAGTTTCGAGGGGAATTGTTCCCTCTTTGGTAGCAATAATGCTATTTCCGTCTGGTAATCCCACGTGACACTCAAAAATTTCTTTTAAATCATCAAATTCCTCATCATCGCCGGTCATGTGGTTTGATGCTCCGGTGTCCAAAATCCACTTTTTATCTGTTAATTTTCCTGTCAAAGTTGCAATTAACTTCTTACCCGTCATCTTACCCATTATTAACTCATTTTCCTCCTTCGGTTCAAGCATCTTCTTCAAAATTTCCCACTGCTCCGTGGTTAAGCCAGGCAGCGTGGATGGAGGGTCCTTCTCGGCGGCGTAGCTCGCCTAAGCTGCGTTGGCCCGAGCTGTGCCCCCTTTGTCTCCGCTGCCTCTGTAACTCCGGCCACCTCTCCTTCCGTTCATTGGTCCCCTTCCACGGCCAGACCCGTGTCTCCCGTCGCTTCTGGGTCTCTTTCCCCACCATTCTAGGTAACCCCTCAGTTCGAAGCAAGTTGCAGCTTCGTGACCCACCTTCTTACAGTGATCACAGAACATGTTACCCCTGTCTCTCCCGTCGGGTTCTCTTGTTCGGTTCGGGTCGAAAATTCTGGGTCGGGTTCGTGCGGCTAGGGCCATGACTTCCCTTTGGTCATCTCTTCCCCGTGAAATCATCTTCACTCGTTCTTCTTGAATCAGAATCGAGTATGCCTTGTTGATTCCAGGCAGTGGGTCTTGGGCCAGAAGGTTAGACCTCACCGTTCCATACATATTTTCGTCGAGACCCATCAAGAACAGGTGCAATTTTTCTTCTTCTCTCTTCTTCTCCAGGATTGACCCAAGGTTGCAGGTACACTTTCCACATTTGCATATGGGTATTTGTTCAAAATTGCCCAATTCATCCCAAATTTGTTTAAGTTTGCCATAGTAATCCTTGATTGACATAGCTCTTTGTTTGCATTCTGCCAGTGATGATTTCAATTGTTGAATTCGTGGTCCATTGGTGATGAAGAATCTGTCTTCCAAATCCTTCCACAATTCTTGGGCAATTTCAACGTGAAAGATAGAGGACCGAAGACTTGGTTCGATAGTGTTCCTAATCCATGACACTAACAGTGAGTTAATTGTCCACCAATCTTCCAAATCTTCTGATTTCTTATCGGGTTGTTTAATTATTCCATCAATAAACCCGAATTTCTTCCTAGCTCTTAGGGCAGTTCTGATTGATCGTGCCCATTCTTCATAGTTGTCTCCTTTTAATTGCACTTGAGTGATTGTGAACCCCGGGTTGTCTAGAGAGGTTATGTCATAAGGTGAGATGGTTTTTCTTTGTTCTTTGGTGGCAGAGGAATCGGTGGTGTTTTCTGCCATAATTCAGTTCTTGGCTTGATTTCTGACAGATGAAAATTTGTGCTTCAAATTTTGTAGGGACTGAATGGCAGATGGTGATTTCTGGTGGATGATCTTTGGTGATTTCTGGTGATTTCTTGATTGGTTCAATTCCCAATTTCTGGCTTTGTTTGTGAGTTCTGGCTTTGTTTGTGAATTCTGGGTTTTTGATTTTCTGGGTTTTGGTTGAATTTTCTGGGTTTGGTCTTTGGTGATAGATGGTTGATTGGCTGGTCTGTTACGGCAGATGATGGTTGAATTTTCTGGTGTTTGATCTTTGGTAGATACCACAGATGATTGTGGTATTTTCTTGGTGGTTCTTGGCTTTGGGTGATTGATATTGGATGAATTTTTGGTGATGAGTGTTCTAGGTTTATGGCAGATTTCTGGGTTCGGGTTCTTTAATTGCCAGATGTTTAATTTTCTGGATTTTGTTGGATTTGTTGATTTTGGTTTTGTTTAGGCTCTGATACCATAATACAAAATTGTATTTGATATATTCTTGCAATGCGCAAGTGCATGAGTTACAATGTGTTTATCTATGAATGATATATATGGCAGTGCATGTGATAGTGCCCTATTTGATTCCTACTAGGTTTCATCAATTTCCTATTTTACTAATAAAACCACAAACAAAATGCTCTGGAAACCTTAACAGCAGCTGTCCAAAAACCATGCGTCCAAAAACTTTGAAGCAGCATGCTGAAGATCTGCTTTGTCGATTTTGGTGATCTCATTTATTGATCTTGCACTTCATCTTCCAGAAACAAAATATCAAGAACTGGAAGATTTCAGAAACATTAAAAATCCGCACCAATTGGAGCAGAAACAAGAAGACACTAACATGGAAAGAAATCCCCACAATATAAGATACGCTGTCAACAAAGGGTTGATCAGGCAACGCAGCAGCAATTCCTGATAAGAATGCAATCACTGCCGATTGTAGCGCTATATAAGTTAGAACTGTCGCACTTACCAAGTAGTAAACATAGGACTCGTCATTAATAACAGCTCCCCAAAATATTATGCACGCTGCAATTATGGAGCTGGTCATGGCAATCGCGTCCGAGAAAATAAACCATCTCAGACGTTTGCTTGACTCCAGTAAGGCTACGCCTTGCTTGGGGCCACGATCATTGTTAAATCCTCCAGGCAGTGTGAAAGCTGCTGCAAATGTTACTGTTGCGATTAGTGTTGCTACCAATAATAGGGTATTTCCCATTCGCTTGTAAGTTTGAATCCTGGCAATAGCTTCTTGGTCTGCACATGGCGGCTTCTTTTTCCCGGTGATTCGATTAGATACAGAGGGAAGCTTCCTCCATATGCATGTCATTATATTCTGCAGTGTTAGAAGAATATGGTGAATACAATGTCAAGCTTTTCAGAATATAGAATGCACTTAGCAGAAATTGCTTTGAGGGCTAATTAAATTTTATGTGCTTCTGAAACTAAGAAATCTTGCTTACACAGCGGTACGACAAGCATGTTTCTCTGATAGATTCATCAATATCAAATACTGATTGGCCATTTTCATTTCTTGCTCTGTGGTCCACTCTTTCATCCCATATCAACCACCGCAGAATCCGAGTTTGTCTTTCAATAGCAGCCAAATGCAAAGGCGTGTTCCCACTGTTATCTGCTTGATTTACGAGGCATTGTAATTCTGCTACTTCCAGCACACATCTGACCACTTTCATTTCTCCACTAAGAACGGCAAAATGAAGAACACTCCTACCGTTTAGGTCCAGAAGCTCTCCAGAATCTGGGCAGTTGTGGATAATTCTTTTTATTACATTGGCATGACCATACATGGCTGCCACATGAAGGGGTGAATGGCCATTTTTATCGAATGCATATGCAATAGACTTGTCAAGTTCCAGCAATCTTCCAACCGCCTTGCAGTCTCCAAGGAAAGCAGCATAATAGAGTGGAGTCCTGCCATGGTGGTCAGCTTCTGTGACGAGGTGTGGTTTTTCTCTCAGAAGGATCCCCGTGATGTCTGAATAGAAATCGAATTATGAACTTAGAATAAACAAGAGATTGAATTCTAACATTAGAATATGAGCTTAAAAAAAACCCAGCAATCAGAAAGAAACATATAATAATGAGGATGTGATCTTAAAAGATAAGGATTGTTCGAGCAACCTGAATGTCTCTCCATCACAGCAGCATGCAAAGCAGTCTGGCCCTCTGATCCCCCACGAGCTGAAGATGGAGCTGATATCAGAATCTGATTCAAAATATCCTTCTTCCCTTCTCTAGCAGCTAGAAACAACGGAGACTCGCCGGCATAATTTTCAAAACAAGCCAGCTTAGGATCAACCCTTAGCAACAGCTGCACAACACTCCTATTACCATTCCTAACAGCCTCATGTAAAACTGTGTTATTCACCTTGTTTCCCTGCCTCAGCATGTCAAACTTGCCAGTTTTTCCATTTTCATCGCTTATCCTTTCTGCAGATAGAACTTCTCGCACCAGAAAATCAACAATAGAGAGGTGTCCGCACCTTGCAGCAACATGTAGAGGGCTGTCTCCACTCGAATTCAGCCTTGTAAGAAGAGATCCGCATCTCTTGTAGATTTCGACGACAACTCCTTTATGTCCAAATTGCACCGCAATATGGAGAGGTGTATTCCCTTGTGGAGTAAGTTTAGTAAGTAGCCTTGGATTTTCATTTAGAAGTTGTCGGAGAACAAAAACATTTCCTGATTTTGCAACTCTGTAAAGCCTTGAATCCATGATTTCCTACTGGCAGACAGCTATCACAGCTCTCTCTGGGCACCGTATTGTAACGACGATGTGGTTTCAGGCTTCCATGTGAACATCTTGACCAAAAATATGCAGGCAAATCAAAATCAATAATCCCGACTGACTTTGAGGTATGTCTGTGAACTATTAGTCAAAAGAAAAATTGCTAATTATTTCTTGGCAGTATTTAAAAGGCAGAAAATATATGTTCAAAGCTCAAAGTCAGTATCAAATCAACATTGACTAGACAAAGCATCTACCCTCTTTAAATTTGAAAGACCATCTGATGTTTGAATGAGCAATTAATTAATTAATTAATTTATGGCTGAAAACCATTTCAAAATAAATGATATACGTAGCGTCGTGAGGAGCAAGTAAGACCTAGACTGCTTGCAAGGAGATTGAAGTGGGCGTACGTTTTGGTGTAACAACTAGCTAATGTGGTTGACAACTTGTCTTCTCGGAGGTGGTTTACAATTTGCATTCTCTTTCTCGTCATCATTTGTCAGTGTATGGTAGCAACCTTTTCAGACAATTCTACTAATAACACAACAAAACAGAAACTCTTATTTTCAAGATAATTGATATTAAAGAATAATATACATTTTATTTTTGGGTCTCATTTAATAGTTTGAATCAGGGTTGTCAATTCCATTCTGTTCCGTTAAAAAATCCGAAACAAAACAGCATCATTTTTGTCTCGGTTTTAATTCCGGTCTATTTTTCGGAAATTCCGGCCAAATTCCGGCCGGAACGTCTCGGTACCGTTCCGGGTGTGCCGTTCTGGCCTTAAAATCCTCTTTATTTTTATTAACTTGTGATTTTGTTTCTAATTTTGAGATTATGTTTGTTTGACTTTGTGTTTGTATTGTATAATTTAAAGTTAATTTATCTTGAATTTTAATTATGCTTGTTAAATTAATATTTTATTATAATATATATATATATATATATATAACCTCGAAACGACACGCCGAAATGCTCCGAAACCGAAACGTTCCGTAACAATATAAAAACCGGAATGGCGACCGGAACGGTATTGACAACCTTGGTTTGAATGTTTAACTGAGATGATTCTTTGATATTATATCAGAACATTGTTAACCTAGCGGTCATAATTTAGAATCTCACAACTCTCATTCTATTTGATAAAAATCAAGTACAAGGTAGTGTGAATTTGTGTGGAAGTTTTAAGCTCAAAAGACTTTCACTTGAGAGAATGTATTAGTGAATAATATAAATTGTATCATCAGACCTCAACTAATAGTTTGAGATTTTAGATAAGCTGATTTTTTTACACTTGTGGAGGAAAAACAATTAATCTCTTTTAAGGCAAAGCTCACAAGGTATATGACCTCAAGTAATCATCATGTAAATCCTATGATAAATCTAGTAAATTATAACCAGATAAAATAATTATTTTATTTTTTTAAGTTGGGTGAAATGCTTAGAAAAATTAGAATGAAATTTTGAATAAATTAATATATAAACATGCTGGCAAATAATACTGACTATCGATATAAACCTCACTCTTAATAATGTAAACTATGACAAAAAAATATGAAGATTAAAGGAAAACTTTCTATGATTAGGGGTGAGGATCCCTATGAATTAATTTAAAAGTATTCTTGATTTAAATGAAAATTATATCAACCGTTTGCACAGACTTTGGTTGGCTAGCTGAATAAAAGCCAATCGTATGGATGAGGACTTGGTTCAATGAACAATAAATCAACAATTTGGATAAGCACTTTCATCCCTTTGAGGCCCACCCGGTGCGAACGTGTTCACCCCTTCGAGGCCCACCCGGTGCGAACGTGGATTAGTCTGGGTCAGCGCTTGGGACACCGCGTGGTTTATATATAAAAAAAAAAAAAAACAATTTGGATGAGGACTTGAATTAAATAAATATTGTAAGCAGAGATCCGCATCTCTTGTAGATTTCGACGACAACTCCTTTATGTCCAAATTGCACAGCAATATGGAGAGGTGTATTCCCTTGTGGAGTAAGTTTAGTAAGTAGCCTTGGATTTTCATGGAGAAGTTGTCGGAGAACAAAAACATTTCCTGATTTTGCAACTCTGTAAAACCTTGAATCCATGATTTTCTACTGGCAAACATGTTAAGGAATCATCTCATCTAAAAACTTAAGCTTGTAAGTGAGGTCCCATAATATGATTTATATTATTCTCTAACACACCCCCCTCAAGTGAAAGCTATTTGGGCTTGAAACTTGCACAGGTCCACATCACCTTATGCTTGGTTTTTATCAAATAGAATGCGGATGGTGAGATTCGAACTCGTGACCGCTGGGTCAACAAGGCTCTGATACCATGTTAAAGAAGTGAGGCCCCATAATATGATTTATATTATTCTCTAACATATCCCTTCAAGTGAAAACCCTTTGGGCTTGAAACTTGCACAGAACCACATCACTTTATGCTTGGTTTTTATCAAATAGAATAGGGATGGTGAGATTTGAACTCGTGACCGCTGGGTCAACAAGGCTCTGATATCATGTTAAGGAACCATCTCACCTAAAAATTTAAAATTGTAAGTGAGGCTCCATAATATGTTTTATATTATTCTCTAACAAAACACCTATCAGAACTCTATCTGGGCACTGTATTGTAACGACTATGTGGTTTCTGGCTTCCATGTGAACATCTTGACAAAAAATTTACAGGCAAATCAAAATCAATAATTCCGACTGCCTTTGAGGTATGTCTGTGAACTATTAGTCAAAAGAAAAATTGTTAATTATTTCTTGCCGGTATTGAAAAGGCACAAAATATATGTTCAAAGTTCAAAGTCAGTATCAAATGAACATTGACAACATAAAACATCTACCCTCTATAAATTTGAAAGACCATAAATTTGAAAGACCATCTGATGTTTGAATGAGCAATTAATTAATTGATGACTGAAAACAATTTCAAAATAAATGATATACGTGGCGTCGAGAGGAGCAAGTAAGACCTAGACTGCTTCCAAGGAGATGGAACTCGTTTACAACTAGTCTTCTCGGTGGTGGTTTACGATTTACATTCTCTCAATAATATTGATTGTCGATATAAACCTCACTCTTAACTATGTAAAACTAGAACAAAAAATTATGAATATTCAAGGATATTCGAGGAAAACTTTCTATGATTAGGGATGAGGATCCCAATGAATTAATTTAAAGTATTCTTGATTTAAATGAAAATTATTTCATTTGTACAAAGATTTTTTTTATATAATCTGAGTGTCCGGACTAGTTTACCCGCATCACGACTAATCATCGAACGCATTGAACATCTTGCAAGTCCAATAAACAGGTAAGAAACTGCAAATAGATGTTTTTTTTTCATGGGATGTGTATATATGTACTTAGTATTTATTTATTGTTATGTGTATTGCCGACACCTCAGCACCGATTTTGTTGTTTTATTACTAAATTTTGTTATAGGTATAAATCATTTTTCCATGCATATTAATCATGATGTAAGACTTCAGAATTTGTAAAATATTAAATGTAACAGATGAAATTAATTAGGAAATTATGAAATTGGTATGGAATTGGTAATTGGTTTAAGAATATGTGATATATTATGATGGATGGTTATATTATATATTATTGATTTCATGCAGAATTAGCAGGATGAAATTTTGTTTAAATAACTTAAATGGAATTTCCAAACAGGCCGAGTTCTTGCTGGAATGAAATGGTGTCATACATGAGTTCTTACTGATGTTTTTTTATCTTCCAGGACAACCATTACGACAATTGTAGTTTTTAAGATGATTTCAAAGTGAAAGCTTCACGGAGCAATATTTAATTCCCTAAAAACAAAAAGGGTAACACCTTATTTACTTGTACACCGTAGATACACAGCAATGAATCTGATTGGTACACACATTTATTGACACAATGATCACAAGTTCAAATCTCATCACCCTTATTTTATTTGATAAAAATCAATCATAAGGTATTGTGGATCTATGTGCAAGTTTCAAACTCAAAGAACTTTCACTTAAGGAGGTGTGCTAAAAAATAATATAAATAATATCATGGAGTTTCACCTAACAATTTAAATTTTTAGATGAGATGGTTCCTTGATAAATATAACGCAGAAGTAGAGTTGCTGTGTAGGTTTTTTAACTTACAGATCACCAATTCACCATGTCCCATGTACAAGAAAAAATAAAACGAGGTAAGTTTTATGTTTTTCTGTGTAATTTGAGGGGAGAAGATAGGGAACAACAACCCTTGTCGTTCTTTGAGAAAATGGATTCTAACACCGACTTCAATTGTAGCTGAACATCATGAAAAACAACTGTTGTTTCTTGTTGACATATAGAAGGAAACTAGATAAATTGCCTGCACTATGTTGTGGGTTAAGCAAATAATTTTTATAGCTGTTGGAATTGAAATAATTAATAGATTTTTCTAGTATAAAAATAAAATATAACATTTATACATGCAAGGTTTGATATAATAAAATAAATCAACACACCCTATTATAACAATAGTAACATTGAAGGCTTAACATCTAAAAATATCATTATTATTATTCCTAAAACATTAAAAATTATTAAATTATTCCGAGAAAAAAAACTCGAATACATTAACAAAAGAGGAAGCAAGAAAAAAAACTAAAATTATTATTATTATTATTATTATTATTATTATTGCATGAATAATGGGAAAATAAATTCAATAAAAGAATAAAAAAGCCCAAAAACTTTAACAAAAGAGCAAACAAAAAATTAAAAAAATGATAAAAAAAATATTAGCAAAAAAAATCATTTGACGTGAAAAAAAACACCAAAAGAATGAACAAAGAAAAAAAAGAAATATTAATTTTTAAATGATCATAAACACAAACTAAAATTTAATAACAAAATTTTTGAAATTTTTTTTATCTCAACAAAAGAGAAAATAATAAAAATTAAAAACAAAAATTAAGAGCACGTATATATAAACATGGACAAAAATAAGGACTATGTAAGAAATATAAAAAAAATAAAGGAATTAAAATAAAAAAATTAAAAGTATAAGGTCCGAAATGAAAACCAAATATATTATCAATTTCAATCAAAGGACAAAATTGAAAAAATCAAATCTTCTGTACCAAAAATATTAAGGGATTTAAAAGCAATCCAGAAATTAAAAGAATAAGTACTGAAATAAAAATGTAATATATAATCAATTTCAATCGAAGGACACCATTGAAATAAATCAAAACTTACATAACAGACATAAGGACTATATAGCACAATTAAAAGATTAGGGACTAAAATGAAAAACCCATAAAATCAGGGGGTTGGGGTGTAGTTTAGGGTGAAGGAGAGAGAAAAGGGGGGAAACATTCAACCGCCCACCGTCTCGTCTCTGGCAACCGTATGAGGCCACGCTCCACATCATGAGGAAGAGGACACGTCGGCGCATCGATAGAGACGCCGTATGGACATTTTTGGCCACCGGACGACGACGCACGCGTCGATAGAAGAGGGCATGAGGTCGAATACTATCGGCCACGTGTGTCACACGCGCTCACAGTATTCAGAGAAAAATAATAATAATTACCTGGATATCTTTACAACCAATTCTTCAATTTTGTCTTATTGGGGGTATATTAGTATTTACCATTTTTAAAAAATATGAAATTCTCGTGGCACCCTTCCCGACCAGAGTTGATTTTTGTCTTTTTTGAGGGATAAAATGGTTATTTTACTGTGCAAAGAAATATAAAAAAATCAATAAATCGTTGACCCGAACCAGACCGAAAATGTACAATTACGGTGGCACCCCTACAGCCATCACCTTTTTTTTTTTTGTCTTTTTCGAGGGACAAAATGGTTATTTTACTATGCAAAATTATAAAAAAAAGTAAACCGGCAAACCGACCCGACCCGAAAACTGAGCAACACTACTGTAATCCACAGTGATTTGTCTCACAATACACAGTAACTGACTTATGACCTCTTTTAGTAAATAGTATAATAATTTGGTAATCTGCTTAATTGTAGGAAATAAATCACAATTTTATAATCTGATTACTGCCTATTCAAATCAAATCTTGTAAAGGCAGTAATTGTGAGAATCTGCGATAATTATGAGGATCTACTCAAATTACAGAAATTGTATCCAAATTGTACAAAATTATTTCACTTTCTTAGAATAGGATTCAGTACTCTGCCTCTATATTTCCTCCTACAAGGAGACGCATATACATTAAGCAATTAAGCCTGCAGACACCATTGTTTTCTACTTTTCTCAACATAAAGAGTTATTATGGTGGGAAAGACGTTGTGCTTGTGTATGGACGGAGATGACAGAGAATAACATTTAGTTTCTTTTTCATATTTTTTGATGAATTAATTACAAGTCACCGATTTTGCTCCGCTACTCTCTTTTCCTATGCTTTTCTATCGTCTTCTTCAGCTCCTTCTTTTCTTCTTCTTGTTCGCTTTTTCTCTCCTCTCTTGCTTCTCTTCATTTTTCTCTTTATATTTGACTGAAGATATAATTATTATTCATCATTAAAGAAGATCACTGTAAAACAAACTTACAAAAATACAAAAAAATAGATCATAGTCTGCACACTGTGAAACATAATCCTTGGCAAAGTTTTGACAGCAGATAAATTTTTAAGGGGCTTAAGAACAAGAATCTAAGAATACATACTAAGTTGACGTACTTAATGTCCTGGATAAATGATACTCTATCTGATATCTCATGTACACATTTTTCTTTTTCTTTCACAGAAGAAGAGCACTTAACAACTAGTTTGAGGGAAAGAACGATCTGTTTTATAGTCATTGGACGAAAATCTCAAGTATTTGTTTCTACTTTTTTTGTCAGGAGGTGTCATACTGCAGGCAGAATTTGTTTCTTGGCAAAACATGGGCAAAATGCGATACCGAATAGATCCAAGCCAAAAGGAAAACAATGAGTTACTGACCATACATATATAGCTATGGACGTGCAAGGATTCTAACCTGATCATAATCATCACATCAAGGATATTGTGAATATTATTTATTTATTGGATTATAATGTCTATATTATCAGAAATAGTGACAGAGTGATTCTTGGCAAAACAATTTACCAGCATGTAGACAAAATAAATACTGAACCAACGAATTGAATTTCGATTCCCTGTCACCCTATGACTAGAAAGAGCATAGTGTTAAAGAATCATCTAACCTAAGAGCTTAAGCTTCTAGATTAGACTCTAGAATATGATTTATGTTAATCTCTAACACATCTCCTCAAGTGTCTTTAGACTTGAAACTTGCACACAGACCCATTCTACCTTGTGCTTAAGCTTTTAGGTGAGGCTCCATAATATAATCTATATTAATCTCTAACACATAGAAAATGGGTGGAAAAGATAGCATGTTAAGGTACTCTGATGGCATGGAGAAGGGTTACAATGTTAGAGAATAATATAAATTATATTTTGAGGCCTCATCTAAAAGCTTAAGCTTTTAGGTGAGATGGTTCTTTAATATGGTATCATAGCCTTGTTGATGTAGCGGTTACGAGTTTGAATCTCATCACCCTCATTCTATTTAATAAAAAATAAACACAAGGTAGTGTGGGCATGTGTACAAATTTCAAGCCCAAAAAACTTCCCCTTGAAGGGATGTATTAGAAAATAATATAAATCATATTCTAAAACTTCATCTAAAAACTTAAGCTTTTAGGTGAGATAGTTCCCCAACATATGACACCCTCTCACAATGTATGCTCTTAGCCACGTCATCAATGAATATGGTAGCTCTGGTATTTCCTTGTCTGCTGATACTGTAAACAAGGTGAGCAATTTAACACTCATGCATTGTACTTCAAGAAATGCTTTGAATAATATGTCGATTAACTTTCTATTAATTCCACTTGTCAGAATTCTCTCAAGCTCCTGTATATTGCAATTGCTGTTGGACTTGCTGCATTTGTTGGCTAGTTCATTCTTAGCAACTCCATCTAATTACTTTCAGACTTTGTTTTTTTTTTCTAAAAGACTAGCGCCATACTAATCAGTAGAGGAATCGGGAAGATAACTGTTCCCTTGTTGCATTTTTTGGGTCCATGTTCTTTGTTTAATTTGACAGAAGGATTGTGTTGGACGAGAACTGCTGAGAGACAGACTTCTCGGATGAGAACGGAATATTTGAAATCGGTCCTTAGACAAGATGTTGGTTTCTTTGACACTCAAGATGCTGGTTCTAACACAGCCTATCAAGTTGTCAACACCATCTCCAATGATGCCAGTGCTATCCAAGTAGCAATATGTGAGAAGGTTAAATTTCAGTTTCTTTCATTTGCTTTATTCAGTTTCAGATAAATCTGAGTGTTGAAAGCTCAAATAAACATAACTAAGAGTATCTCTTTGGTACAGATTGAAATTCCTGTGTATATGTTGTCAAAACCTGACTGAAAACACTCCAACCAAATGATTCAGTATGCCTATCAACTTAAGATTTCATGTTATATCAACTATCAACAGAGTGACCCTACCAAGTAACGCATATCTATAATCATGGAGCTACTAAGATTCCATGAAGAGCATTTCTGTTCCATAGCATTGTATAGTTTATTTCTCCAATATGTTGCTTGTTGGCTTGGAATCTGTCTGATGTATGCAAATCTGTCGGAAAATGATAAAATGTTCGCCCACAACTTAAGCATCCTCATTGAAGCATAGAACGAGTACAATTTTAATTCTCCCATTAGCAGATAAATGCGAGAAGAACTCAGAGTAGAACTGTTTTGTTAACATCCATGCTGTGATTGAAGTTATAAAAATGGTTTCTTCAATAAGAACTGTATACTCATACGAGTAAAGATCGTGGTTTTCCAGGATTAATACCAAAATTCTATTCCTGGTTTTATTTGAAATGATTGTCTGGGAGTGTAGTTGAAGTTGTTTTGTAAAGTATTTTTCATTCAGAATTGCATCAAAATGATGTTTTTTTTTTAAAAAAAATATTTTTAACATCAACACATCAAAATAATCTAAAAACACCAAAAAAAATTTAAATTAAAATAAAAAATAAAATAAATTCAATTTTTTTAAAAAATATTTTCCAATCGCACTACCAAACACCCCCGAAAACGGAAGCTATAAATCTCTTGTTTGAATCATCTGGAGTCTGGACTGCCACAGGAGGAATGTCTGGACTTGCATGATTTTTGAAGAAGATTCTGTGAATCCATTACCGCAACTTAAATTTAAAACATTACACACTCCTCGAGCTTAGAAATCATGTTTCTGAATGAATTTTTATTTATTTATGAAATTGCTAGTTTTGGGAGAATTACAATGGCATCAAATTATGTGAAGAAAATTATGTTTTCTACTTGAGCTATAAATGCCATAGCCCTGTTTCTGATTATGACAGCACCCTTCCATGTCTCATTCCTTGCTAAAAATGTGTAATAACAATGCACCACCTTCTAAAATAACCGTTATTCGGACGATTTATTCGTTGCGTTGCTTAAGTATTTTTTTTTTAAATAATTTTTATTTTTTTATTTTAAATTAAATATTTTTGGTATTTTTAGATTATTTTTATGTGCTAATATCAAGAATAATTAAAAAAATACTTTCAAAAACAACGTCAACCACACTACAAACAACCACTAAAAAGCCGTGGTAGAATAATAAGGTTTAAAACATTTCGGTTAAATAACACATTTTTATATCATTACACTTCTCAAACATGAATTTGGAATTTTAGTAGATATTATGTTTCAAAATATGATAACTTAACATGCTGAACTTCTTAAACGCGACATTTCTATTTTATTGATGTCTAAATTTTTTTAAGGATCTTGGGTTTTGAGACTTATCAATGTCATAAAACATACTAAAATCTAATTTTAAAAAATAGAAATTATTATTTAAACCATAAAATCTTGGATTTTATACCTTGTGAAGCATTGACTTATGGAAAAATCATAAAATATATATAAATAATAAGGTTTCTGCCTTGTGTACTGACATGAAGTTAAAGAAATAAGATGCCATAAAAAAAAAAAAAGAGAGAGAGAGAGACTAAAAGAATTAGGATTTTTCCGTGCTCAACATGGATAAAAATGATAGAAGCTTCTTCGACCCCAATTAAAAGTCAAAAACGAATATTTAACAAATAATAATAATAATAATAATAATAATAATAATAATAATAATAATAATAATAATAATAATAATAATAAGTAGTACTATTTACCAAGTCTCACAGAAAAAATATTATTTGTTGGGAATATCAATAAACAGAATTTGGTGATGTGGTGAAATGAGAAATAAAACAAACAAAAAAGGACTATTACAATTGCCTCATTCTAGAAGGCTTTTACAATTGTTTGGTTAAAAAATAAAATAAAAACCCTAACAATATTAAATAAAAATTATAAAATAAAATAGAAAAATAACAGAAAAAACTTGTGATTTGACTGTGTTAAAATTAAATGTATAAAATTATTTTAACATCATGAAAAATAATTTAGGTAATTATAAAAAAAAGGAGTGAAAATTAACTTTCAATTAGGATAGTAGGGTAATAAAATCAACAGCACGGACTCAGAAATTTCGTGCATGGCCATCCCTGAACGCAAGCGCGTGGGAAAAGGTTATGCTTTCCTGTGAAATTGCAAGGAAAATGGGAGCTATCTTCTTGTGTCGATCTTCAATCCATGGAAAATACCTAGGAAGCAACATCCTATACTCCTTGCGTCTTCCATCAATCATTCAAAATCTTCTTTAATCTTTTTTTTTCCCTTTTATTTTCGCATCTTCAATCGTTTTTCACAACTATTTGGGAGTGTAGTTGAAGTTGTTTTTAAAAATATTTTTTCATTCAAAAATATATCAAAATGATGTTTTTTATTTTTTATTTTTTACAAAATTATTTTTGATATCAACACATGAAAATGATCTAAAACTACCAGATTTTTTTAATTTAAAGTGTTTGTTTGGGACTGTAGTTCAGGTTGTTTTTGAAAATACTTTTCATTCAGAAATGTATCAAAATGATATATTTTTTTTAATTTTTTAAAAATTATTTTTGATATTAATATATAAAAATGATATAAAAACACCAAAAAATTATGATTTAAAATAAAAAATCAAATACACTTTTAAAACGAGTATCAAATACTCCTAGAGTTAAAAAAAAATCAAGTATTTTTAAAACACAATATAAACACCACCGCTTTTTAAAGCCATGTTTGTTAGCACAATAACTTAAGCAACCATAAATTTTTATTATTATTATTTTTGTTACCATTAGGATGTTGTATAAAGTGTTTTCTGTAACGTGTTTCAAATTTTCAATCTATTTTTTTATTTAAAAGAAATATATTACATTGTTTTATTTTTATAATTGCTTGTTAAAGACCTTTTCTCCCAAGTCATCCGCATATGTACAAAATCTCGCATCGTTTGTTGAAAAAACAAAGTATTTCCGCACCTTACCTTAAATGAAGCAAAGTGAATCTAATGAAAGAAACACAAACTATTGTCTCTTTCCAAAATTTACCATTTCATTGCTTGAAAGTTGAGAGAGCAAGAAAATGAGGGCAAAACTACACTGCTCGGAGCAGCCTGTTCTCAGTACTCCCACCACTAAAATTCAGTCGCGTGGCAATTTGTCGACATGAAATGATGGCGAGAATGGGCTGCCAAAGCTTTGCCTAAGTTGAAGATATTAAGAAATTAGTTAAGGTTCTAGAATATGATTTATATTATTTTTTAATACATTTCCTCAAGTAAAAGATTTTTGGGCTTGAAACTTGCACATGTCTACATTATCTTGTGCTTGATTTTTATTAAATAGAATGGGGGTAGTGAAATTCGAACTCGTGACCGTTACGTCAACAAGGCACTGATACTATGTTAAGAAACCATCTCATCTAAAAACTTAAGCAATTAAATGAGATCCAGAATATGATTTATAAGGATCCAACAAAATGCTGAAAAGGCAGTAAGAACACCTGGTTCTTGTGAAACCAAAGGTGACTTGAGCTAAACATTTCCAGAATAGAAAAGATGTTTGAGTTCATAAATCTGAAAGCTATATAATTAGAAAAAGAAACAGCGATTTCTGGGTAACCAATGTTCTTTCCAACACACAGCAGGTTGTCTGAAAAACTTGTATTCGGGGAAAGCTACAAAGCCTGCTCTGGAACTAATATTTCCAGATATTGTGAATCATTCATCAAGCAAACCAAATTGTCTTAAATAGAAAATAAAATTTAGCAATGCAGACCTTCATTCTAATCTGTGAAAATGCATTCAATTTGAAGGGGACTTCAGTCAACAAGTTAAAGCATACACTTGGTCAATCCTAATCATGAACCCGTAAGAAAATTGACCATTCTAGGAGAAAACTGGGGTTGCCATTTATTAGCTCTCCTTTGAATCTGGTAGCAGAACAAACCAGTAATTTTTCCACCAGAAAAAACAATCGAATACTTCAAGCAAATCCATCACAAATTGGTCAAAACAATTTCAATTCTCTAAAAGATGCATATATATCATACAATCTGGTAGAAAAAAGAACAATTTTCCAGAAAATAAAGATACCCAAAAAAATTCACAAAACTCAAGCATAATACATGAAACAATGCCATCTAAATTCATCAAAAAATAAGCAAACCTAAAACCAAAAAGTTAGCGAAAAAAACTCCCATTTTCCCACAATAGCTCCTAATCTTATCTGCATTAGACTTGAGCTTTATGTCTTTGGGGTAGACTTTACTGATGGTACCATTGACATCAAACCTAGCCCCTACCCTTATCTTATGCCTCTTAGTCTTGAACATAAGAATCTTGTACCTCACCGAAGTAGCCAAATCCACCCAGAAAACCGCCGTCGACCCGTTTCCCGGAGCTTCCCGGGAAACCTCATCCCGGTGAATATTTGATATGGTACCATTCTTTGTAGCCTTCTTTTTATGCCCCTGATAAAACTTTGTTATGATGGAACTCCCAATTGAGTGGGATCTATTTGGACTGTCAAAAAATGTAACATTTATTGGATCATAGTACACGCCCTTGTCTTTGTTGGTGTTTTTAAGTCTCAGTTCAAACTCAAGGGTTGTCAGATTTTTGGTTTGGTCAAGAGGAATGTAAAATTTGCTAAGTGCACAGGCAGGTGATGTAGTACGCAAGCTGAGCCACATAAAAAGAGCTGTTAGCCCTGAAGTGAATATGAAGCTACAGCAGCACCTACAGCAACCGCCGCCACCGGAATCCGGCATGATGAGGTGGTTTCCCCGTGAAATTGAGAAGGGCTATGATGGAGGAGGTCAAGAAGGGAGAGAGATTGTTTTGGGGGAGAGAATAATTGAAGTTGTGATCTTCGTCTTTCTTTATTTTATTAAAGGAGAAAAGTAGGGACAGAGTGCACGTTGTTTGCTAGTTTGATTTTGAATTTTAAAATGTTTTTATTTATAAATATATTAAAATAATATTTTTTACTTTTCATCTTATTACATCAAAATAATTTAAAATATTTAAAAAAAATACAAAAATAAACAATCTCTTCAAGATGTACATTCAGTTTTTTTGGTTATAAATTTTGGCCAATGGGATCAAAGGTTAGTGGGAGAAGGGAGGTGTTTTACTATTTAGGCCAATGATGTGTGCGGCAGTGATTGGAGGACGTACACTGCTGGGGAGTAGATTGATGCTGCTCTTCACCAGTGAAAAACAATCTCAGTTACCAATGCAAAAGTCATTATTTATGGCGAATAAATCAATTAGCTTATTATAATAACCGGATATTAAGC
Organism: Salix caprea; assembly: GCA_964035475.1. NCBI lineage: Eukaryota > Viridiplantae > Streptophyta > Magnoliopsida > Malpighiales > Salicaceae > Salix > Salix caprea. The sequence continues at coordinate 4,706,303 of OZ037749.1, read as the reverse complement.
ATCTTCAAGAAAAGAATTAAGAAAAAATGTATTTTTTAATTTTAATCCTTCATAGTATTAAATTAGATATTACAAAGTTCTAACCAGGATAATTAGATATTGAATTATTTATTACAATTATATAAATTTCAACTTGTAAATAAATATTTAAAGAAAACTTTAAATAAAATATGTCTAAATCCGTAAAAGATTTAGATGTTATATGTGATTTGATTAAAAAATTACTTTTATTTTATAACCATCAATTTTATTTTTATTGTAATTTTAGGATATTTTAAACATACAATTATAGGGTAGAGAGAGAATCAGTTTTTGAAAGAATAAAAAAATTCATCTTGCACGGACATCGGGTGTGCATTTATTAAATAAAAGAATATTTTTAAAACTAACCAATAAGATCTTAGAATTAATATTTATTAAACAATTTAAAAGTTCATTATCCCATGGAGGTCAAATCTTATATTCTCTCACATGAATAGGTCATATCTTATATTCTCTCACTTGGCTCATTTGAAATTGTATTTCCTTATAGTTTAATAAATATAACAATGTAATATGCATAGAGTAAAACCAAAATCTCACACATATTAATCACATCATATAACATAATTAAGTAAAAGATCTAATCAAAGTCGTGTATTTAAAAAAATTAAGAATATAAAGTTCAATTCTTAATAAATTCAATATTGAAGAATGAATTTGAAAAAAAAATCAATTTAAAAAGGACTAAAAAAATAACTCGAGTTAACGTGTTAAACTCATGATATAGATCATAAGACATAGATAACCTTATAAAAATAAAATATAAACAAATTACAAATTACAATCTCTAATCAAACCAATATTGAAAGATGAGATTAAAGAAAAAATCAATTAAAAAAAACACAAAACAAATTTAAGTTAATATGTCAAACTTATTGATGTGATCCAACCATCAAAGGATCCATTGGAGGTTCCAATTGGTCCAGTTACTAGGCTTTAGGCTTATTGATGTGATCCAACCATCAAAGGATCCATTGGAGGTTCCAATTGGTCCAGTTACTAGGCTTAAGGCTAAGAAGTTCAAAGAAGCTTTCAATGGACTTCTTCAAGATACATGGGCTAAGGTGGACTTATAGAGGATTTGTAATAATAAAGAGCAAGCCTTGATTAATCTCATTCATGTTCAAGAAGGGCTTATTGGTGGAACCAAGACCATTACGCAAGGATTGGGAGAAGAAGACTAGATTCGGACAGTTTGACCTTTGGTTACTCTTTTAGTCATACCTGGAGCTACAGATCGAATTTTGATGTGATTCTAGTTTTAATGGAAACTAGACTTCCATACCTTTCCAACGGTATATGGCAAGCCTTGTAGTTCTTTAAGACGAGAGATAACCATCTGTTTTAAGTTGGGTCTTGTTGTTGCCCGACAAAATGCGGAAACAACGAACTTGTCTTATTTAATTAGTTGGGCTATCAAATTTTAATTATTTTGAGAGGAGACAATTTGTTTGGGTTCTTAGACTTGTTTATTTGTTTATTTTAATTAGTTTGGGCTAGTTTTAGCTTGGGTTGATTATTATTTAATGTGGCTTCTGTGAGAGCCATTAAGGAAACTAGGGTTTTGGATTGGAGTATAAATACTCTTTAGGAATAATGTTAGGAAACTTTTTTCTTAGCAATATTTTCCAGCATTGTAGCCGTCTTTGGTTGCTTCATCTTGATTCTTGATTGAACTTTCAACTCTTCAAAGAATTGACCATTCTTTGTTGTGAATTTATACTTTCTTTGCTCGTCTCCAGGTGTAGGCATTGTGATCGAGTTGGTTTATAATCTTGTTGCCTTGGAGCAAGTCTTCCATTGTGATAAGCTCGTTCAATTCTCAACAAACTTGGATTAGATTGATCTTGGGGTCACGAATACCATTAAATTCTGCTAGGGTTCGCATCACTTATGAACTAGGTCATTAGAATAAGATAACCTAATAAAAAAAAATAATGACTTCATTTAAATCGAGTTAATCTACGACTTTAATCATGAGATTAAAATAATAATAATCAAAGCAAATTATTAAAAATAGTTCTCAATCGTTCCTATTGGACAAAATGTGGAATGATGAAATTTGTAAAACAAATTAATTAAAAAACAAGATAAAGAATTTTCTTTAAAAATGACATAAAAACAACTTGAATCAACTTAGATTAACCTATTAAGCATTGTTTTTGGGTCATGATGTCAAAATAACATAAAAAAGGTAAAAAAAAAACAAATCAAGAAGAAGAAAATAATTATTATTTGAAAGAACACATCTAAAATAAGATATTAACTCACAAGATCATTTAAAAAAACAGAATAAAAGAATTAGAGCGTGCACTCTTTGGCCTCATTAATATTATTTCAGAGGAGATTACATTTTTTTTATAATTCTATTATTGACTGCATTATGAATAATTATGTATGAGTACAATGCTCTAGCACAATATTCTAAAACAATGTGCTCATTAATATTGAATGATATTTTCTATATATTTATTCTACTTTTTTATATAAATTAAAAACCATTGAGCAAAAAAAAATGTTTTTTTGTTGTTGATAAGAAAAATCAAATTATACTAGAAATGATTTTTTTTTAAATGGAATTTAAAATTGTTATGTTCTAACAAAAAATAATTACAGCACTCCCACACAATATGAGACAAGATATCTTAATATATATTTTTCTTTTATTTTTATAACTCAATTTATAGTTGGGATTTCAAGATTTGTTATAGTTTATCAACTTATATATATATATATATATATATATATATATATATATATATATATATATATATAATTATCTTATGGTGTGTGTGAGTGCATGATGTCACAGACAATGGTTTTGCCCGTTGAGAGTGTAGAGAATTTGTTATAGGTATAATCATAAAATTATAATTATATAGTTTAGAAATCGTCACCTCATATTAATCATTACAAAATCTAATGGTGTGTGAGAGTTTGAATAAAAAGATTGGTTGTGCAAAAGGAAGACGCGCTCCTATTGCATCCTATATTTTCTCTAGGTTGAGTTTTTGATTGTTGATATCTTTTAAAGTTCAATGTAGATCTCTTTTCATGAGAGAATTTCTACTTTGTATGATCAAAACCTAATCGTTCTAAAGTTCAAATCTTAGCATCATGTTTATTTTAATATTTTTAATACCTAAGGATGTACTCTACAATGTAATTTTACAACTTCAAATATTAAAATCTACAACTAAATCCCAATACTTTGAATATTAATTAGACAAAATAATTGATGAATGACTTTGATATTTTAGACAAACTCTAATAAATAATCGTAAATTGGTTATGATATCTATTTTGCATTATAAAACATGAGAAATATGCAATTTGATCTCTCTTGTTTTTATGAAAAATGTGTTCAAAACATTTTTAATATTTGTTCGTATACACCAAAACAAAATATATATTTTTTTTTAAATATAGATTTTTTAAATATTTTATTTTTTGGAAACTTCTGAAAAAATCAAGAATTTGTACCGGGTTCATATCTTACAAAGTAATTCTACAAAAAAATTGAAATATAGATTTTTTTTAATCTTTTTTTTAAAACTTCTAAGAAAATCAAGTATTTTGTATCGGGTTCATATCTTAATGTAATTTCATGTCCCGATATTGAACTAAATTGGCGGGAAAACATGGGATAAAATCACAATTTTTTTTAAATAGTCCTTGTAATTGTTTCCCATTTTTCTTGATTTTTTTTTAAGAAAACAAGGTATTTCTAATACTTGGTTCGTATTGCGCAATGTAAATCTACAACTCAATACTATACAAAATTATTGAAAGACAAGTGAGAAATACACACAAAATTTAAACTAATTTATAAATAACACATAAAAAGTAGAATGTGTTGAAAATACATTTAAATTCCAATTCTTTTGAGATGCTGCTGAAAATGTTGAAGACGATTGAAATACATCAAATATATATATATATATATATATATATATATATATATATATATATATATTTTGTTTTTTTTGTTGTGCTTTCTATTTTTTAAAACAAATAAGGTAAAAATTTAGGTAGGAACAATTTTAAATGATTTAATTACCCACTAATAAAAGCTTTAGGTGATGCAGTGAATAAAAAAAACATCCATACCCCAAAATATTGCAAAAAATTAGATGTAATAATATAATATATTAAACAATTTCATGACCTATCAATCAACACTCTAGGATAATGCCTGTTGATAAATCATCTTTTATACATGTGAGAATCTATGTAGATCAGTAGATGAATGATGAGATGAAGATGAAGAATCTGATGTTTAGGGATTTAAGAGAATGAGAGACAGAGAGAGAGAGAGAGAGGAAAGTGAAAAATATTGTATTGTTCTCAACTAATTTTATTTAACATGCATTTCGTATGTTTACAAATACCTATTATTTATACATACTTAATACTAGTCACTACCATACTCTAACATTCCCCTTCAATCTCATGTGTAGAGAAACGAAGCATGATATTGTTACAATGTTCTTGAAACAGAGAAACACTTACACTCTTTGTAAGAATATCTGCAAATTACTATTTGGAAGAGACAAACTTAACATAGAGTTGATTGCTGACAACCCTTTCACAAACAAAGTGAACATCAATCTCAATATGCTTAGTCCTCTGATGTTACACTGGATTGAAAGACAAGGGAATAGCTGAGAGATTGTCACAAAACAAAACTAGAGGTTGAGCAATAGGTACACATAAAAAGACCAAGATTTGCTTTATCCAATCAATCTCAACAGATGTAGTAGACAAGGCCCTATATTCAACCTCTATAGATGATCTAGAAACAATGTGTTGTTTCTTAGAAGACCAAGAAATGGGAACTGAACCCAAGAAACACAACCAATCAAGTTGTTGATCTCTTATCATTAGGATCTCCTACCCAATCAGCATCACTGAATGCTTTGAGATCCAGGCTGCCTTTGTGATAACTGAGACCAAGGTGTATAATACCCTTAAGGTATCGAAGAATTGTTTTTTTCAGCAGTGAAGTGAAGTATCATGGGAGTCTGCATGAATTGACACACTTGATGAACTGAAAATGCAACATCAGGGCGTGTAAAGGTTAAGTACTGCAAAGCGCCTACAACACTTCGATACAGAGTGGGATTATCATAAGGGATACCAACATCCTTGAGTAATCTTTGATAGGGAAGATAAAGAGTGACACAAGCTTTAGCATCAACCATATCAGTCTTAATAAGAAGGTACTTAATATATTTAGATTGAGAGAGAAATAGACCATCACTGATAGAGGAAATTTGAATTCCCAAGAAATAATGCAGATCACTCAAGTCTGTGATCTCAAACTCTACGGTAAGGGCATGAATCACCTTATGAATCTCACTGAAATTACTACCAGTGATAATAATATCATCTACATATACCAGCATGATAACAATACCAACAACAAGAGGTTTGACAAATAGAGAGGAGTCAGAATATGTGGAATGAAATCCCAAAGTAGGCAAAAATAGAGTGAACCTGTCATTCCAAGCACGGGGGGCCTGTTTGAGGCCATACAATGACTTATGAAGTTTGCAGACTAACTGTGGATGAAGATGATCTATAAATCTAGGTGGTTGAGCCATGTAAACTTCTTCTTGAAGGATGCCATGTAGAAAGGAATTCTTCACATCAAGCTACCATATTAGCTAGCCAAAGTTAGTAGCAAGGGCTAAGACAATTCTCATAGTAATAGGTTTCACTACAGGACTAAAAGTGTATCCAAAGTCTTGTCCTGGTTCTTGACTGAACCCCTGAGCAACTAATCTAGCCTTATATTGAGAAATAGTGCCATTAACATGCCTTTTTAATTTTGAATATCCATTTACATCCTACCAAGATTTTATGAGAAGGTAGAGGTACCAAACTCCATGTATTCTGTGAGTGCAGGGCAACCAATTCCTCTTGCATAGCCAATAACAAAACTAGCTCTTTCAATGCACTTTTGTAACAAGTAGGTTCTACCACAGATAAGTCAACAGGAAGAGCAGTTTTGATAGATGTGTTGCTACCTAATTTTTGACCCACTTATTTTTATGTTTCAGAAAAAACAAAAAAATATCAAAAAAGACAAAAATCCAAAAATATCCTGGTACGAGGGCAAAATTGAAGGAAATTGAGAGTTTAATGGTCAATTGGAGGTTTAAGTGCATGAATTTGAAACTAATGACCAAATTAAAAAAGAAGCGTAAGCTCAAGGCTGCTTTTGAAATTTTGACTAGGAAAAAATTCTATAAATAGAACTAATTATAACCAAAGAAGGGGGACAAAAAAACATAGGGCACCCCCCAGCCTAACCCTTTTTTTCTCTCCAAGGGGTTGCACCTGCAGCCCTACAATCTCCCTTCCCCTTCCACTCCTACACCCCCCTGTTAGTCCTTCCCCTCTCCTTCACACTCCCTCCACACGCAACAAACCCTAAAACCTAAAAAAGAATCATTTTTTTCTCTCTTGGCCTGTGCCGTCAATAGGGCACCCCCCAGACTCCTTTTTTTTTGCTTTCTTCTTCTTCTCCTGCAGTTGCAGCCACCGGCCGACCAGCCTCCTGATTGTCTCCTCCCCAACTACATCACCCATTCCTCTTGGTAGTGCCGTCAGCCTCTCCTCCCTTTTCCATTCGTCTCTCCTTCTTCACCAAGCTGTAGCTACAACCACTGCCCTCACTGTCTCCTCTCTAGCCATCGCCAACAGCCTCTCCCCCATAACTGCCTCTTTGCTCCATCCAGCTGCCACCACACTGTAGTAGCGCCAGCCCCATTAGCTCTTGCTTCCCATTCTTCCCGTTATCTCCTCTCTCTGGCCTTAACAACCTTGCCGACCACACAGATTGGCCATGCAAAGGAGCCCACCAGCCATTTGAAGAAGAAGAAAAGATGCGAGATTTGAGGAAGAAGGAACTGAAATATTGGTATTTGTGTGTTTGCTGTGGGCTGTATTGTTTGTGTTTGCAGGTCACTGTGAGAGACCCTCACCGACGAGAAAGAGAGGAAGAGAGCAGATCCATTGCCCCCTGTTGCTGCTTTATGGATGACTACGCGTGGAACCACGGGCCGCCAGTGACAGGGGCGCGTAAGCTGACGCGCCACCAGTGCCTCTGCGCTGTCACCACTTTTCCTAGGTCATGACACTATTCCCGAGGTCTTTTTTTCGTAATTTTTATGTTTATGTCTTTATTCGAATTTTTATTTTTTTTTAATTATTATTTGTAAAATGTAATGAAAAAGAAATAAAAATGAGGATGTGTGTATATTGTGTTTTATTTATTCATTTATTTATGTTGTTTTGCTAAGAAAAAAAGGAATATAAAGTGAATAAAAAATATGTTTTATTTGCATACGGCCAAAGTTTTTTTCGAAAAATTACTCTAGATTTAATAACAAGTTTATTAAATCTTAAGAATTTGGCCTATATTGAAATAAATCGCGAAATTAGTTTATGGGGATTAATGGTTAAATTCAGATAGTATGTTCGACCTATAAGTAGGCTATCATTTAAATATCTAGAAAGGATAAAAAAAAATTCAGAGTTATTCTGAGCGGTGACCAATTTTTTGAATCGGCCTATATTGAAATAAATTGCGAAATTAGTTTATGAGAATTAATGGTTAAATTAAGACAGTAAATGTTGGACCTATATATTAGCGGTGACTGATTTTTTTGAATCGGAACATTTTTTACGTTGCATAAGTTGTGGAAAAACCATCCATTCATCGAGGATAAATGATCTTTTTAAGGCATCTAATGGATTTTTTTTCCTGAATTTTTATTTGGGTTCATGAGCTCATAATAAAATTTCAAGCTAGATTTATTCACATGAATAAATACGTCCAATCAAAACATTGAAAATCACATCAACATACACAAAGCAGCTTCCCTCAGGTAAGGCCTACTAGGGATGCTAATACCTTTCCTTTACACAACTAGTCCCCTACCCTTGAATCTCTAACTAGACTAGTGCAACCAGGTTTTCCTAGTGACCCACAATAGCCAGGTGGTGACTCCTTAACTCCATGTGAGACAACCCTCCTGGGATGCCGCGCGGTGATGTGTGACAGATTGGCGACTCCGTTGGGGATGGTATTTTGTCTGAAAAAATATTAGACTAAGCTTAGATTATTTTGATGTGTTTTTATCTATTTTGATGTGTTTGTTTAGTTATGTTTTTGCATTTTTTATTTTTCATATGTACATATGTTCATGCATTGTTAATTTATATGAGCTACATTTTTGTGGTTTGTGACTTTTAAGTTAAATGAGGGACTAGCAGCTTGCCTTATGACTTGAGACAAGGTTTAAGTTTGTGTTAACCCCAACTCTTCGTTGAGTGCTTAGATTGATAGTGATTGGTATACGTGTCATTCTATATTGTCTTTACGAGGGTGATCACTGGGACAACAAGAGACCTTGTTTAGAGACCAAAATAGCAAACTCACCATTTGTTGCCCAAAGATTAGAACCAATGATTAAGGTGTTTTGCATTAAGGCAAACCCTTATCGAAGCATCTTGAATTCAATAATTATGGGCGACATAGTGGTCTTTACTATGTAGAGTTTAAGCAAAAATCAATTTTTTTTGTTTATCATGCAATTGTTACGATCACGTGTCACTCCTTGAAGGGCGAGTTTGTAGAAAAAAACATGCATATACATTTCAACATGCATTCCCATAATTTGAAATAGGGGTCCCTCAATCTGTCATCCTCCGAAGAGTCAAGAGTCATTGACATTTGACATTGGTAAGAAGAATTCACACCGATACAGAAACAACATTTGTGTTTTTCTACAAGCTAAAAAGAAAGTTCTCTGCTCTACCACGAAATTAGTTTGGACATACGCTCAGATATCATCTGCAAAGTGTTAATGCGTTCATCAATGGAGATTGTGGAAAATTCAGGTTGCCTTTTAAGGAGTGCGGTTAGTTCATATATGAATCCACTTTTAGATAGCAAGCATCAGTCAAAGAAATTGTCAATCCATTTAAGTATCATTTGATTTCTCTCCTGATCATGTGGAGTTGTTGCAGCATTAACAAATCAAGGAATTTTATGCCACCACGCATAATAGATCATGTTATTTTAAGCACAATTTTGTCTTTTAAAGCAAAGATAAATATCTCGAGTTTGAAAACACAATATGGTATTGTCGAATCTAATCCAGTGTCTGATAGATCAAAGCATGTGCATTGCAAGATTACATTGCTCGACAAAGTGAAATTGATGCAAAAAAAGTATTTTCATTGTATGATGAAATTGTTCATGATTTGTGCACTTTGGTGGTTTGTCTAAAGTGCTTCCTTGCTCGATTCACTTTTTATGTCTAATGAGGAGCGCAGTGGAGCAAACCATTGAAAATTTTATGCCTTCTTTATGCGACATAATCCAGATGAGAGAGATGAATAATTGCATGAATTTCAGTAATCAAGTATGGAAGTTAATCGGTAAAAGGCAAGTCAAGTTTTATGGAGGGGTTATCATATGCAGGGTCAACAATAAATCGTCACGAGCATAACAAAGATCAATGAGAAGTGACAAGACAAAAATGATTGTTTGAAAAGTTTGAGAAAAGTGTCACGTCGTCAATAATTGTCTTATGGAATTTCATCGATTATCACTTTGTTTTAGGGCTAAATCATCAACACATTTCAACATTCTTATTTTTGACAAAATATTTTGATCAAACTCCAACATGCAAAAATTAAAGCTTATCATTCCTGAAAATTAAAAGTGTTTTGATTATAGAATTGACCCAACTTTTATTAAATGACATGATAACCAATATCAGGTGACTAAACAAATTTTTTATCCCATACACCGAGTTTTGAACCACAACATAGAACTAAGCTTTATCATTATGCATATCAACATGTAATGGATTTGGTAGTTATGGACCCGTGAATCATGTCTCTTGCACATCCAAATCACTACATTGGACGAGGTCAAAATTTATAGGTTATTACCAGCTTTGCTTGAAATGACAAAAGGTCATCTTTGTTTATTTCCTTCACTATTATTGAAATATATATCCCTTGTTAATCCCAATTTAAGCATGATAGGATATTTCTTTGAAAATACCCGACATGGATGACACCCTCATGCTAGGGGCAAATGAGAGATTTGTAGTTTGAAGACAAGGACAACATTAGAATTTATAGAACGGGGGGTGCTAAGAATGAAAACCCAATATTGGAGAACAAGTAAATTGAGAAAAGACATGACAAAAGCCAAGAGTCGATGTTAAGGACATTTTTAGGAAAAAAAACAAAAAGAGAATATTGAACTATACCATGTTTGTTGGTATCGTGGTCGAACCTCATGTTGGAAAAAAATGGAATTGAGATTATCGAGTCTTTAAGATAATTTATCCATCAAATGAAGATCTTGCAGAGTACTTTTGTTAGGCTTTATTGAATGCAACAAAAGATGGAATAATATCAGATACAAATGATGGTTTGAGTTTTAGTATTTCCCTTTTAAGTTTGAAATTGTCAATGAAAGGAATGACATGGTTATGGAGCTTCTTAGAGCATTGGTTGATTGATAAAAAATCACGTTAAGATAATTAATGTATTTTTATGTTGTTTCTTCTACAAACACAATAAAAAATGAGAGTTAATGACTACCTAATGGCGATCCTTGGTCTTTGAAACCCTTATATACCTTTTAAGCCTATAAATGCCCTTTTCTTTTATAGCCATAAACCAAAGCCTCGCTACATGCTTTTAAAAGTCCTTCTTGATCAAGCAAGCAATTTTAATTGATAAGTGACACTCTCAAAATTGTTAGAGTTTTTCCATAAGGGTTATAATTTCACGAACTAAGTTACGAGTTGTTATGCATATTGAGAAAGTAAGTGCTGAAAAATGAGACAAATTTTCAATTGAACCTCAGGTCTTTACTCGACACTCTAATTGTTTGAAAACCATAAATGGTCACCTTATCATGTACCATCAAATGACATATCCCAAAATCAAAGATTAGAATTGAAACACAAAAAACCCATAAAAAACGATTTCAATCTCACAATGGGTCAATTACTGTTTGCAAAATACAAGATAATTATAGGTCTATATGCATTGAATATCATGTGTTGGATATTTGACCAAATGAATTTGATTTACAACAAATGACATCTCTTTGATTTTATTTCAAAGATTAGACTTTGGATGCAAATGATTTTTGAAATTGATGACTTAATTTCAGAACAAGAAAAATTTACAAACAAAGAAAACATCGACCAGATTTGCAGAATCCTTGACATTGATAGTTCTTGATTATCATTGAAAAGCTCAGCAGTCAGAGGCCATAAGGTGGATCTCGCAAACAATTTCACATCAGGTTGGGGGCAAAGAAACACAAGCAAATAATGATTCAGTGAAAATCATCAAATTAGCACCAACAGAATCAACTCAAGGCAACCTTGCTTAATAAATAACAATGGTTTAGCAAGCTCCAACAGCAATTGAGAATAACATTGTATTTAAAGGTCATCTTCAGATTCTGAAATATCGGCTTACTCGTGGATGTGGATGTCTCCAAAAAGATGTTATCGCATAAAAGTTGAAGAGTGTATGTGCCACCAAGACTGATTGTGGGATAATCTATTTTGAAGGTCGTCGATTCAAGCTCCGCTTCACTACATGACGTGGGTGATAAAAAGAAAGATGTTATCGGTGAGTTGCATTGTGATAAATGGTAAAGATGAGGCATGCCACCAAGATTGACTAGGGAATAATTTGTTTTGAAGCCCATCGACTCAAGGTTCAATTCACTGTATGAATATGGGAGACAGAAAAAACCTCGTTAATGACAACATTATAATTCTTTGCATGGACTAAGAAGAATTTGTTAAGAAAAAAATGAGTCTACAACAAAGAGTTTCAGATTGCATGACCGAACAGTTGTATCAATTCAAGGCACAATTCATCAAATGAATGTGGGTGATGATAATATTACATCTATCCTCATGAGCTGAGAGAGGAATTTATTGTGCATAGCATTAAGCATGCAATGATGAGTTTTGGATGCATTTCTGGATGACTTGACAATTCCATGAAAGTTGATGATGACATATGCTTAAAGAAATACAATTCAATTGATGAAAACTCCATGACTGATTGACAATCGAAGATTAGGTCAACATTAGCAAGCCTTGCAATGATTGTTAGTAGAACTCACACAAATCAAAAAACTGTTATTGAGAGAATCCAAGAAAATAGATGACTTGTTACACTCTTTCACGATGAATGCAACACCACACTTGGGGGGTAAGGTCAGACTTGATAAACAATGAAAGCAGAGATCATCGCAGATAGCCCAGAATAAGCAATGCGCTTACGTTGAGTGGATGAATGACATATGACAAACTTCAATGAGCCATGTATACATGTATCATCATGCATTGCATCCCTATCTTCACCAATTTCACCCGGGTAGATCACCCGTTATAATGAGGTCATCTCCATCTTCCATCCGGGTAGGTCACCCATCATAATAAAACCATCTTCACCAATTTCTTCCGGGTAGGTCACCCGTTATAATGAGACCATCTTCATCTTCCATTTGGATAGGTCATTCGTTATAATGAGACCATCTTACCAATTTCACCCGGGTAGGTCACCCGTTGTAATGAGACCATCTTCATCTTTCACCTGGGTAGGTCCCTATTACAATGAGACCATCTTCACTATTCTCACCCAGGTAGGTCACCCAGTATAATGACACTATCTTCGTCAATTTTACCTGGGTAGGTCACCCGTTACAATAAGACCATCGTCATCTTTCACCTAGGTAGGTCACCCGTTACAATGAGACCATCTCCATCTTTCACCTAGGTAGGTCACCCATTACAATGAGATCATCTTCACTATTCTCTTTTTCTTTACAACGCTTACTATTTAAAGACTTTTATAAGACTTTAGTCGTAAGCATTCTAAAGAGGGTGCATCTGTCGCCACCCAATTTTTGACCCATTTATTTTTATGTTTCGGGAAAAAACAATAAAATATCAAAAATCCGAAAATATCTTGGTACAGGGCAAAATTGATGGAAATTGAGAGTTTAATGGTCAATTGGGGGCTTAAGTGCATGAATTCAAAACCAATGACCAAATTAAAAAAGGTGTGTAAGCTTAAGGCTGCTTTTGAAATTTTGACTAGGAAAAAACACTATAAATAGAGTTGACTAGAACCAAAAAAGGGGGACCAAAAATAACACTATACACCCAAAAAAACTCTAAAAGACAAAAAAAAACCTAACCGTTTTTTTGTCTCCAAGAAGCTGCAGTCGCTAACACTTTTTTGGGCAGCTTCAACCCCATGATCTCCCTATTGTTGCTCTATCAGTGATTGCACGTGGAACCACATGTCGCCAATGATGGAGGTGCGTGAGCTGACGCGCCACCAGTGCCCCTGCGCTGTCACCACTGTTCTTGGTTCATGACACTATTCTCGAGGTCTTTTTTGTAATTTTTATGTTTATGAGTTTATTCAAATTTTTATTGTTTTTTAATTATTATATGTAAAATGTAATGAAAAAGAAATAAAAATGAGGATGTGTGTGTGTTGTGTTTTATTTATTCATTTATTTATGTTGTTTTGTTAAGAAAAAAGGAATATAAAGTGAATACAAAAAATATGTTTTATTTGCATATAGCCAAAGCTTTTTCCGAAAAGTTTATTAAATCTTGAGAATTTTGCCTATATTGAATTAAATCGCAAAATTAGTTCATGACAATTAATGGTTAAATTCAGATAGTAAATGTTGGATCTACAAGTAGGCTAACATTTAAATAGCTAGAAACAATCAAAAAATTCTCAGAGTTATTCTGAGCGATGACCGATTTTTTGAAGCAGCCTATATTGAAATAAATCATGAAATTAGTTCATGAGGATTAATGGTTAAATTCAGATAGTAAATGTTGGACCTACAAGTAGGCTAATATTTAAATATCTAGAAATGACCAAAGAAATTCCAGAGTTAGTCTGAGCGGCGACCAATTTTTTTGAATCGGAACATTTTTTACAATGCATAAATTGTGGAAAACCCATCCATTCATCCAGGATAGATGATCCTTTTAAGGCATCTACAAGGATTTTTTTTCCTGATATTTTATTTAGGTTCACGAGCTCATAATAAAATTTCAAGCTAGATTTATTCACATGAATAAATACAGCCAATCAAAACAGTGAAATCACATCAAAATACACAATGCAACTTCCTTCAGGTAAGGCCTACTAGGGGTGCTAATACATTTCCTTTATGCAACCAGTCCCCTACCCTTGAAACTTTGACAAGACCAGTGCAACCGGGTTTTTCTAGTGACCCTCAACAGCCAGGTGGCGACTCCTTAACTTCATGCGAGACAACCCTCCTGGACGTCGTGCGGCGACATGCGACAAGATGTAAGACAAAGCTTCTTTTTGACAATACCATTTTTTCTATGAGTTTGCATAGGATGCAAAGTCCTAGGAGGAATGTTAAGGACCACTGAGATACACAGAATCAGAGGACATACCTTGAGAACTAGACTCAGGTGCCACAGGGATGGAGGAAAAAGTTGCAGAGGCAGAAGCAATGGACAATGATGAGGGTGTAGACAAAGGAATATGATCAAAACTTAGACACAAGAGATACAACTATATTATTGGCGATGACAATTGGCAAAATAAACCCATAAGTGATAGAAGAATGGGACAAGGGTATAAAAGTGTTTGAGACTAGTTCCTTGTAGGGAAACAGAAATTCATTGAAGACTACATGTATGGAAATATATATTCTTTTATGAGAGACATGATAATAGACATAGCTTTTATATTGAGCAGCATACCCTAGAAACACATGCATTGTAGTTTTGGATTGAAGTTTGTTGGATAGATAGGGACGTAACAAGGGAAAACATGCACATTCAAACACACATAAGTGGGAAAGGGGTGGAACATCTTCAACACAGAGTTTCAAAAGGAGATATGTTATTTAAGACTACAGAAGGCATTTTATTTATCAAATAAGAGGCAGTATGCACAACATATGTCCAAAAAGAGGAAGGTATGTGAGTATGTTGCAATAATATGATTGTAGTTTCAATAAGATGTCTATGTTTATGTTCAGCGAGCCCATTTTGTTCAAGGGTGTGTTGACATGATTTGTGATGTAAAATACCTTTATTAGCAAGAAATGATTGAAATTGTTTGAGTTTGGATAGAGTGATAAAAAGTAGTAAAGAGAGAATATAAATCACTCTTATTGATGAGAGGAAATAGCCAAGTGTATCCTGAAAATTAATTAACAAAGATCACATAATATCGAAACCCATCAACAGAAATAGTTGGAGAGGAACCCTAAAGAAATAGTTGGAGAGGAACCCCAAAGATCACTATGGAAAGGTGTTACAGATTGTTTACTACTAGAATTGAAAGGCAGTTTACAAAACTTGCATTGAAGACAACCATGACACATAACGGGATTAGAGCTTCAGAATATGCAATATGTGCTTTATGTAACATCATATTTACAATTTTATTTGTAGGATGACCTAGTCTATGATGTCAGGTAGATGATAAGACTAACTGACCAAGATAAGACTGAGCCCGAGAGGAGATGACTGGTCTACTAGACCTTGGAGACATAAAGGGAAGAGGATAGAGTCCATTACTGCAGTGCCCTCTGTAGAGTATTCCTGTGACTTTGTCCTGAATTCAAAAGCAAAAGGCATCAAATATTAATCGACAATTATTATCCAAGCACAATTTATACACTGATAACAAATTCTGAGCTAGTTTTGGGACATACAAACTGAATTCAACTTAATAGGTTTAATACTTGTATCAATAATGAAATGACCAATATATGACACAGACAAACCTTCACCATTGGCTATGTGAACAATATCAAAGGTTGGAAAAGGAGTACTCAGAGACAAGTTGGACAAATCAGCAGTCATGTGATTTGTAGCACCAGAATCAGTGATCCATACAGGAGAGGAATGTTGAGATACCAAGGGTTGAGATGTATGCAAAATAGTGTTCATTGCTTGGGTGGGATGTGGGTGATTAGGAGAAGTATGAAATGGAGGATTGCTTGTAGCACCAATGAAATTAGGTCTAATATCATTGTAGAAACAGTTAAGGAACCATCTGATGTGAACCTCATGATCACGTGGTCACGCAACCCACAACCAAGAATGAGATCTGATCCTGGAAAGCCGAAATAGATTTGATAGGAGTGTGGCACAATGGAAACCTACCCCAAGGCACCAACACTATTGAAATGAGCAGAATGACGCCACGAAGCCAGTTAATCTTCGATAAGTCGGATTCAGTTTGTTCAAGAACTATAGAATGCAAGAATCACTCTCACAAATAAACTGAAAAGTTCAGAATTAAAATTAATCAATGGTTGCCGAAATTTAGCTAACATGAGTTTAAATAGTCTTTTAAAAACTAACCCTAATGGACCCCTTATGTGGACTTAAATGAATTCCACTCAAAACTGACCCAAAACCCTAAGTTGGAAAGCCCATGTCTTGATCCAAACAAGCATTGGGCTCTAGCTAACAAAATTAAATAAAGTCCATAAATCTTATTTATAGCCTTCCATCCAGCCCCTTAATCCTATAAAGAAAAGGAAAATGTAGCCCATAAGTCCTTGTTTGTGTTTCTAGGCTGGTTTGCATCACCATATCATCTAAAAACTTAAGATGGTAGGTGAAGTCCCGGAATATAATTTATATTATTTTCTAATACCCCCCCCCCCCCCCCCCCCCCCCCCCCCCCCTCAAGTGAAAGCCCTTTGAGCTTGAAACTTGCACATACTTACACTATCTTGTGCTTGATTTTGAGGGTAGTGAGATTCGAACTTGTGACCGCTAGGTCAACAAAACTCTAATACCATGTGAGAATCTATGTAGATCAGTAGATGAATGAAGAGATGAAGATGAAGAATCTGATGTTTAAGGATTTGAGAGAGAGAGAGAGAGAGAGAGAGAGAAATATTGTATTGTTCTTAAGTGATTTTCGTATGCTTACAAATATCTACTATTTATACATATTCAATACTACTCACTACCATACTCTAACAATACCATCTAAGTGATTTAATATGTGCATATACTTTCTTTACAAAACTAACAAAGTCAAGATTCTTTATTTTTTATGCAAATGACATCTAGTTAGATTCAAAACAAATTACTAGTCATTTAAATCTACCGTGCACGCTACGTTTAGACTTGAGAACTATCTTTATTCATATACTATAGAGATTGAAATGTTCAATTTAAATAATCAAATTGTATTTGATAATTGAAAAAAAATCAAAGTTCATGGTTTATTCCCACCTTTATTTACTATAAATATTCCTGTCAGATAAATATATAATTAAAATTATAAGAATATTTTATTCAGCTAGTGTTTTCCATCACAATACTCTCATTGATCGCACGAGAAACCTTGGGAGCCCCGGCCTGTTTCTTAAATATCCCTCGAATTTTGCTTCGTCAACTCTTCAAATGTGAACTTCGTATACATTGATGGCAGCATCATTTTTAGGGCAATATAAATATGCCAAAGAAAACCTTTCGACTTGCTTGGAGGCAAGTACCGGCCGATGCCTTATGCTTTTGTAAACGTCATTGCTCAAGTCCAGAATTTTATCAAACACAAACATCAATTAATGGGGGTGTTTATCATCGATTGTATTTTAAAAATGTTTTTGAAAAAAATGATTTTTTTAATTTTATTTTAAATTAATTTTTTTTGCTGTTTTTAAATCATTTTCATGTATTGGTATCAAAAATAATTTTTTAAAAATAAAAAATATTATTTTGATGTATTTCTTAACAAAAAAAAAAAAACACTTTCAAAAGCAATCTCAATCATACTCTCAATCAGACACTAAATATTAAAAATCAATACAAGAAGTGGTTCAAGGAAGATTAATTACTTTATATATATATATATATATATATAAAAAAAAAAAAAAAACGTTGATGTTTTACTGTGTATCTAGACACAAATTACTGTGGATTTCAATAGTAAAATTGTCATTTTACCCCTCAGGCTGAAATTTTAACCCCCGAAATCGGGGGCATTTTAGATATTTTCAAGGGACATGTTTGATATTTTAACTAGCCAATGCCCCCGCGCATCATCGCGGGTGGCACCATATTTTTTTCAACGCAAAAGAAATATTAAAGCGAAAAAATTAAAAACAAAAACTAAAAGCATAAATATATAAATATGGACAAAAAAACATTGTCCAAAAAGGACCACAGGACCAAAGGAATTAATACTAAATAAAAAAATTAAAAGAATAAGTACCAAAATAAAAAAATAAAATATATAATTAATTCTAAATGAAGGACAAAAATGAAATAAATTGAAATTTTGGGACTAAAAAACAATAAAGAGATTTTAAAAAATCAATATAGTGCAATTGCTGACAAAATTACAAGAATAAGGACCGAAATAAAACTAAGCATATATGACTAATTTCAATTGGAGGACAAAATCAGAATATATTAAAACTTGCATACCAAAATTATTAAAGAAACCAAAAACAAACCAAAAATCAAAAATTCTAATGAATAAATATTTAGTTGTTTTAAAATCATCCAAAATCAAAAAGAAAAACAATAATAATTTTTTTTAATATTTTTAGATCATTTTCATGTGTTGATGTTAAAATGATTTAAAAAAACTATTATCCTTTTAATATATTTATAAATAAAAAATATTTTTTAAAAAAAATCAATAGAGAGTGGGATTCAAACTCGCACTCTCTTGAATTTACTCTACCCTTAGACAAACTCGGCCATCTCAATATTAGTTCTTCGTTCTCGACAATATATATTAATCGTAGTTTTACTGTAAACAAAATAGAAATGTGGTGAGAGTAGGATTCGAACTATTGCCCTCTTGGATTTATATGGCGCCTTAGACCAACTCGGCCACCTCGACATCTCGATCATAGCTCATGACAATAGATATTAATAATAAGTTTTACTGTGGATTCGCACAGTAAAACCGGAACGCGTTTTATATTTTAGTTAATATTGTTTAGGATTTTTTGGTATTTTCCATTGTAAATTACATAGTAAAACTACAATTTTACTCCTGGGAGCTAACAAAAAGACAAGGAACAGTGGGGGGTGTTTTCGGTATTTCACATATTCATGCATAGTGCAACTACGAAAATACCCACCGAAAAGACAAAATCGAAGGCCTGAAGTTGGGGGCATTCTGGTACTTTCATGGCCGGGTTTTTTGTGGTTATCGATGGATCCAAGGGTATATAGATAATTTGGCATTTTACTATTGTGTTTTCGTTTTTTCCTCCTTTTCTCTCTCTTGCACCAGCAAAATACATGTCAGTCCTCCATGTATAACCAAATATATTTTTTCTAATTAGGTTGTAATGACAATTTATAGTGGGAGGCGTTGCACTCCATTTTCACCAAGTTTTGAAATATAGAAGAAGGCTTCTGACCATGAAATATGGTTACCCCATCTGCAACCATTTTCAGAAAAATTCAAAATGCTTTCTTCAGCCTTTTTTTTCTGAATGGGAGAGGGACGACTGAAGGTGAAGGAAAGAATGTGATGGCTCTCAAATCTTGAAAATAAAATGAGTAAAATTCGTCAGTTTATATAAATCAAGGAGACTTGGGAGAAAAATTGAATACAAACACATACTATTTGCAAATCTGCTGAAATCGGCTCTTGTTCTTTAAGATTCATTGCTTCGATTCTCTTTATGTTTTCTCTAGATCCAGTGCTCTAGTTCTTGATCAATTGCAGAGCCCAAGCTTCATAAAAGAAGTATGTTCTTCGCATGGCCTACGACTCATTTCCAATTCACACATTGTAAAGAGAATTGTTATGGATCTATAATAGTTCTGTAGATTGTTTTTTTCATGTATAACTTTAAGAATTTAGATGCCAAAACATAGCTATAATTGATTGTAAAATAAAATTCTTGCAAACTAAAATGAAAAATATTGTATAGTCTGATCACTTGCTGACTAAATGGTAGCCCTATAGCACAAGTTGTTTTGTATTCATTTGCTTATAAAAAGAAGGGTAACATTATAAAAGTTATATTTGAAACAAAATTATACTCATGATAATTCTCTTTCTTTAAATTCTTTGTATATCATGACTATTATGATTAAATTCCCTGTATACATGAGTCACAAAACCATGATAATTTCATAAAAAACAAATCATAAAATAAAAAATAATGTATAGTTTGATCACTTGCGGACTAAATGGTAGCCCTGTAGCACAAGTTGTTTTGTATTCATTTGCTTACAAAAGGAAGGGTAACATTATAAAAAGTTATATTTTAAACAAAATTATACTCATGATAATTTAAGTAACAAATATTATTAATTAAGATCCTCAATTAACCCAGTGTTGAAGGGCAAATGTTTTTTTTTCTTAATAATTAAAAAAACCTAAAAAAATCCTGAGTAAACCTATCTAACCTGCAAAACTCACGATTCGATTTAATTGGCATTGAAACTCTATATAAAATGAATTATAAAGTATTTATGAATTTCAATTCTCAATTAACACAAAGTTGAAGAGTATTGTTGATAAGAGAATTAATTAAAAAAAAAGTAACTCAAGTCAACGCAATTGATGCATAAAACTCGTGATCAGGATAGTGAGATCAAGATAACTCCACATAAAATAAATTAAAATTTTCAATACCCAATAAATTCAATGTTAGATGAAGAGGTTAAAAGAAAAGAATTGATTTTTTTAATAAAAAAAAAAAACCATAGCATTTTACTATTCATATAGTAAAATGGAAAGGCATGTATATGTTAATAATAATAGTACTAATTTCATCAAGTATTTTTTTCTCCAATAAATACAGTACGGGTATGCAAATACATATTGGTATATATTTAAAAGTGATTTATTTTTATGTAATAATTACTTAAAAGTGCATTTCAAGCCAATAACAAAACAAAGTAAAAAATACGAACGCTCTTCTTTTGTATTCTAAAATAAAATACTCATTAAATTCAATAAATCATTACAAAACAATAATCGAGTGCATGAACAATGCAGCTTCAAAGACCTTTTAAACAAAGTTGACTCTTCTCTCTCTCGGTGCATTGAATGTAGTGGTTTGGCGCCTGTAAAAGGACATAATTGAATTGATGTGAAAGAATAAGGGCAAACTCTAGATTTGGTATAAATATATAAATTATTATTATTATATGTTTTTTTGTTTTTCATCAAATGGATGGTGACGGAGTTGTCCACCAAATTTAAACCACTTTTGCAAATTGTGTGATGCATAGCAGACGGCTACCCACCGTTTACGCGTGCCTTCCAAGGCGGCCACCCTCCTCCAAATATGAACGGTATCAACGAATCATCCAATGGTCCGTGGACTACACGACCTCAATTATTTAATTTTTATTGTTTTTTATATGCTCGATTATTATTCATAAATTTCAAGTGCTGTTTTTAAAAGTATTTTTTATTTAAAATTGCATTCAAAATGATATTTTTTTAAAATATTTTTGATATTATCATATGAAAATGATCTAAAAACACTAAAAAATTTAATTTAAAATAAAATAAAATAGTGTGAATTTTTTTCAAAAACATTTTTAAAACACAATATCAAACATAACATGTCCAGAACCCCTCTCTCTCTCTCTCAGTTCTTTGATGTCATTTTCAACTTCAATGCTGATAAAATACAAACAATTTTCGAAGAAATTTCTCTTGTTGGACAATATTTTATTTTACCTCTCATTATCATTTCTACCTAATAATTTCATTTATTTATTTAACAAAAAGTATTTAAAATAACCCATTAACTCGGGTTTAAATTAAATAACTCTATCTGAGTATTTAAATCAGACCTTGAAACTATATAAATCAACAAATATTTTTAATTTTATTTAATTTGATGATTGGAAATCAAGTAGTAATAGGCCTGTAGAAAAATAAAAAAAATAAAAAAAAAAGTTGAGAGAAGAAAATTTAAATATAGAAGTGCCTAATAAACTCTTTAAAAAAAAAATCCTAGAATTAAAAATAAACTTGAAAATATTTTGATTAATTTTTCATGTAATACTACGACATCAATCCAACAGAAACTTTTATTTTTTCTTACAAACAATCAGGAAAGTTCAAGGACAGCATAAGACACGCGTAATCGAAGAGCGTGGTCCTGCGCTCTCACTCTCAGTTTCATAGCAATATCCGGCTCCACTAGACGCCAAAGGAAAACCAACCTGGACGTCTACGCAAGGATCATCCCAAGACGTTACGTCTCCTCTACTGGGCATTCCCGTAATTTCAACATCAAATTTCTATTATATAGAAGACGCTCCACCCATCTACTCCTAACCATTGTGATTATCTTTTCTCTATCAAAATCCTTCAACGATTCTCGTTCAAGGTATGCATCTAGTTCCCATTCTGCATTTTTTTCCTTAATTTATTATTTCTGATAAGATCTGCTAGTGTTTTATAGATCAATCCTTAATGATCGTTAATTATAACATTAACATGTCCGATTTTTAATCTAACCGTCTGGATCTTACGACGTTGTTATTGATTCTATTTTATAGATCTCGATTGAGCGGTGTTTTCAACTGGCCTTTTTATTTTTTTCCAAAATTTGATCAAATGTTTTATTCTATTAAGATCGGTAAAAAAAATTATACGACATGCATATTATGAAATTGTAATTTGTATCTAGTTTGTCTCTGATTTTTAACATTTTTGGGCGGTCAGATGCAAATCTTCGTCAAGACTCTTACAGGCAAGACCATCACCCTCGAGGTGGAAAGCTCGGACACAATCGATAATGTTAAAGCCAAGATCCAGGACAAGGAGGGAATCCCACCAGACCAGCAGAGGTTGATTTTCGCTGGCAAACAACTTGAGGATGGTCGCACCCTTGCTGATTACAACATCCAGAAGGAGTCTACCCTCCACTTGGTACTCCGTTTGAGAGGTGGCATGCAAATCTTCGTTAAGACCCTTACTGGCAAGACCATCACCCTCGAGGTGGAGAGTTCTGATACCATCGACAATGTTAAGGCTAAGATCCAGGACAAGGAGGGAATCCCACCAGACCAGCAGAGGTTGATTTTTGCTGGCAAGCAGCTTGAGGATGGTCGCACCCTTGCCGATTACAACATCCAGAAGGAGTCTACCCTCCACTTGGTACTCCGTTTAAGAGGTGGCATGCAAATCTTCGTTAAGACCCTTACTGGCAAGACCATCACCTTGGAGGTGGAGAGTTCTGATACCATCGACAATGTCAAGGCTAAGATCCAAGACAAGGAAGGCATTCCCCCGGACCAGCAGAGGTTAATCTTTGCCGGCAAGCAACTTGAGGATGGGCGCACTCTTGCTGACTATAACATCCAGAAGGAGTCCACCCTCCACTTGGTGCTCCGCCTCCGTGGTGGCATGCAAATTTTCGTGAAGACTCTAACCGGGAAGACCATTACCTTAGAGGTGGAGAGCTCTGACACTATCGATAATGTGAAGGCCAAGATCCAGGACAAGGAGGGGATCCCACCAGACCAGCAGAGGTTGATCTTTGCCGGCAAGCAGCTTGAAGATGGAAGGACACTTGCTGACTACAACATCCAGAAGGAGTCCACCCTTCACTTGGTGCTCCGACTGCGTGGAGGGATGCAAATCTTTGTGAAGACTTTGACGGGAAAGACCATCACCCTAGAGGTGGAGAGCTCTGACACTATTGACAACGTCAAGGCTAAAATCCAGGACAAGGAAGGTATCCCCCCTGACCAGCAGAGGTTAATCTTTGCAGGAAAACAGTTGGAAGATGGGCGCACCCTAGCAGACTACAATATCCAGAAGGAGTCCACCCTTCACCTTGTCCTCCGTCTCCGTGGTGGTTTTTAAGCTCGGCCCGCATGTTGCCTTGCAGTGTCTATGTGGATCTTGTGTGTGCTCAGTAGTCATCATCGAATGGCTACTTCAAAAATTGCTACTTGAATTATCTATCGTCTGGATTGGTTCTGGTTGAATCGGCTGCTAAGGCCATTCCATTACAAGCTTTTGTATTTTAGCAAATAAATTTTAGTTTATGCATATGTTGTGTCGGCAATCAGTTTTTTTTATTGAATATATTAAAATAATATTTTAACAAAATTATTTGTGATATTAGTCTATTAAAATAATATAAAATTATTAATAAGTTGCCCCAACACATCCCTCAATATTTAAAATGGTTTTCAAATTTGAATAAATGTTAAGATGGCTAAAGTAATAATAAGTTGCCCCAACACCAAATCCCTCAGTATTTAAAGGGATTTTCAAATTTGAATAAATGTTGCAATGGCTGCAATAATTGACGTGAAGATCGTAGAGAAGATCTTGTTAACACTCGCATAAAATTTCATCTACATTGTATGCTCGATTGAAGAGTCAAATGATGGTAACATTCTATCAGTGGATGAGCTACAAAGTTCATTGATTGTACATGAAGAAAAGTTCAAGAAGATCAGAGGAGAAGATCGAGCACTGAGAATAAATGATGAGAGGTTTGAAAGAAGAGGCAGAGGAAGGAGTAGTTTTAGAGGAAGAGGTCGTGGGAGAACACCCCAAGCATTTAGTAGAACTATAATTGAATGTTTCAAATGTCATAAACTTGGACATTTCCAGTATAAATGTCCTAGTTAACAAGAGAAGCAAACTATGCATAAGGGAAGATGATGAAATGTTGCTATTGTCACATGTTGATCTACAAAAGAGGACACGAGATGATGTTTGGTTCCTGGACTTAGGATGTAACATGTGTGGAAATCAAGGTATGTTTATTAACCTAGATGAGAACTTTCATCATTTAGTCAAGATGGAGAATGATAACAGAATGAGTGTGATTAGAAAGGGAACCATGAAGCTAGCATTGAATGGAGTATGATATATGATAAATGATGTTTATTATGTTCCATAATTGAACAATAATCTTCTAAGTTTAGGGCAATAGCAAGAAAATGACCTATCAGTATTAATTCAAGGAAAGGACTTAATGAGTACAAATAAAATGTTCATACTAATACTCTAGAATCAACAAAAGCATATAGATCCAAGTTGTTTGCACACATTGATGTCCAAGAAAATGGTGCATGGACTTCCATAATTTCAAATCATATATAAGACATGCACAGACTATATGATACAAAAGCAGCACAGAGAGGCAATACCAAAGAATGCTATGTGGAGAGAAGCTCAACCACTGGAACTCATTAATGTAGACATATGTGGACCTATTTCACCAATTTCTAGTGGTGGTAAGAGGTACATGTTATGCTTTATTGATGATTACAGTCATAAATCTTGGATAAATCTGTTGAGGTAGAAGAGTGAAGTTTTGCAATACTTTAAACCCTTCCAAAGATTGGTGGAAAGGGAGAAAGGCATGGGTATCAAATGCTTAAGAGTAGAAAGAGAAGGGAATTCACTTATAGTGAATTCAATGAATTCTGCAAACAAAATAGGATCAAATGGAAACTAGCAACTGCATATACACCTAACAAAATGGGATGCCTGAGAAGAAGAATTGAATTGTGATGAATATGGTTCAGTGCGTGTTAGAAGACAAGAAGATACCTAAGAATTTTTGGGTCGATATAGTTACTTGGACATGTTATGTGCTAAACAGGTGCCCAACATCATCAGTGCAGAATCTTACAACACAAGAAGCATGAAGTGGTATAAAACCTACAATAGAATATTTTCATATATTCAGATTTCTGGTTAATGTACATATTCCATGTGTCAGGAGAGCAAAGCTCGATAACAAGAGTATCACTTGTGTTCTATTTGGGATTAGTGAAAAGACAAAGGGATACCGACTCTATGATCCCATTGCAAAAAAAGGTTGTGGTGAGCAAGGATGTTGTATTTGAGAAAGAAAAGGAGTGAGAATGGAGTGGGAGTAATCAGGAACAGATAACACTAAACCTAGAGTGGGGTGATAGTGCAGAACAAAGTGAGAATGGTGACAGAGACACCGATAAATACAGAGAAGAATTGAGTGTGAACAATTAAGGGAGAGATGAAATCAAAGAAAATTGTAATGAAAGGAGAGTTGAAACCAGAGGGGATAATAATGTGGATGAGCATACATATGATATGAATGAGCATGTAGATGCTGAGAATGAAGGAAAGGCAGGAAATATTGATGTTCATGAAAATAATATGAGTGAAAGAACACTGAGTTGCACTCGAGTATGGATGAAGGACTATGTAAATGAAGAAGGATTAAGTGAAGATGAGGCTTACCTGGCTGAGGATATGGATGGAGAAGATCCACTATCTTTTAAAGAAGCAGTGAAGGAAGTTGAGTGGAAGCAAGCCATGGACAATGAAATCAACTCCATTGAGAAGGACAGAACATGGATCTTGACAGAATTACTTGCTGAAGCAAAGAAAATTAGAGTCAAATGGTTGTACAAAATAAGTACAATGAGCATGGAGATATAGATAAACACAAAGCATGATTGGTAGCAAAAAGATATTCATAGCAATATGATATAGATTACATCGAAGTGTTTGCACCGCTGGCAAGGCTTGACACAATCTGAATGATTTTAGCTCTAACAACACAAAAAGGATGTAAGGTTGGTCAATTAGATGTCAAGTCACCCTTTCTTCATGGTGAATTAAGTGACAATGTCTATGTTGATCAACCAAGGGGGTATGAAAAAAAAAGTAAGGAACACTTGGTGTACAAATTACACAAAACGCTATATGGATTAAAACAAGCTCCAAAAGCATGGTTTAATCGAATTGAAGCATATTTCATCAAATAAAGCTTTCGAAAATGTGAGAGTGAACAAACCTTATTGGTATATATCATAAATTTCACATAAAATAAATTATAAATTTCAATATCCAATAAATTCAATGTTAGATGAAGAGGTTAAAAGAAAACAACTGCTTTTTTTAATAAAAAAAAAAAAACCATAGCATTTTACTATTCACATAGTAAAATGGAAAGGCATGTATATGTTAATAATAATAGTACTAATTTCATCAAGTATTTTTTTTTCCAATAAATACAGTACGGGTATGCAAATACATATTGGTATATATTTAAAAGTGATTTATTTTTCTGTAATAATTACTTAAAAGTGCATTTCAAGCCAAAAACAAAAAAAAGTAAAAAATACAAACACTCTTCTTTTGTATTCTAAAATAAAATACTAATTAAATTCAATAAATGATTACAAAACAATAATCGAGTGCATGAACAATGCAGCTTCAAAGACCTTTTAAACAAAGTTGACTTTTCTCTCTCTCGGTGCATTGAATGTACAGGACATAATTGATGCAAATTGTGTGATGCATAGCAGACGGCTACCCACCGTTTACGCGTGCCTTCCAAGGCGGCAACCCTCCTCCAAATATGAACGGTATAAACGAATCATCCAAAGGTCCGTGGACTACACGACCTCAATTATTTAATTTTTGTTGTTTTTTTATATGCTCGATTATTATTCATAAATTTCAAGTGCTGTTTTTAAAAATATTTTTTATTTAAAATTACATTTAAATTATATTTTTTTAAAAAATATTTTTGATATCATTATATAAAAATGATTTAAAAACACTAAAAAAAATTAATTTAAAATAAAATAAAATAATTTGAATTTTTTTCAAAAATATTTTTAAAACACAGTATCAAACATAACAAGTCACGAACCCTCCTCTCTCTCTCTCTCTCTTCTTTGATGTCATTTTCAACTTCAATGCTGATAAAATACAAACAATTTTCGAAGAAATTTCTCTTGTTGGACAATATTTTATTTTAGCTCTCTTTATCATTTCTACCTAATAATTGTTAGAATTGTGTAATTGATGAAGAACAATTAGAGAGAAAACAGAGGAGAGAGAACAGAGGAGAGGGAGAGAAGAGAATTTGTGATTCTATTATATTTGTCACCCTATTGTGTGTTACAACAACCTCTATTTATACTACTCTAACATCCCCCTCAATCTCATGCTTTGATAAACAAAACATGAGATTGCAACAATGAAAATGAAATACAAGAGTACTTAATTCTTTTGACAAACAGTATGTAAATGAGAGAAGAGAAGGAATTTCTTCGGTCTATTTCTTGACCGGAATTTCATTTATCTACTTCAGTTTTTTTTTTTTTTTTCTGAAGGATTTCATTTGGCTTCTTCAGCTTTTCTGAAGCTTTTCTGAAGCTTTTCTTCAGCTTTTCTGAAGTTTTTGCCGATGAATTTCTTAATCTGTGTAAGAATTCATTTTCTTCTTCTTCTTCTTCTTCTTCATTGGATTAAGTTTTTCTTAATCTGTTTTTTTTTTTTTTTTTTTTTTGCAAAACGGTGGAAAGTGACACACAAAACGGCAGAGCATACAAAACATAAAATCAACAAAACCTAGGGTTTCTACTTATCCTCTCTCAGCCACGCCGCAGCCAACCCAACAACCATTTCCTCTTCTGATATTCGCTGCTTCATCTGCATACATGATTCAGAAGCGAGTTGATCGAGTGGACTCGCCACACAAGACCGAGTTGAGTTACTGCTGGCACTACAAATCGAGCCTCTTTGTGGCAAGAAAGATGAAGCCGAGAGTCTTGAGCAGAGGAGCATCTTGAGCAGAGGAGCAGAGAGGCAACTGCTACAAACTCAAATTAATCCTCTCCATGGATCTTCTTACAACAACAGTAACAGCAGCCATTATGATGTTCGCTCTAAGGCTCCTCCTCCTGTTGCTGTGAGGTCACGGCCAAGGGATGCAGAAGAACTCATTTCAGAGGCAATCCTGCTCTCTCTCCAATCGCTGCCAAGTTGCAGGAATCTGGAAGTGTGTATGAGTCTTCACCTCTCCGGTGAGATTGTTCACTGTGCGACCCATTCTCTTCTCAGCAAGCCAGCGAGCAAGCTGTCTCGATCGATCCTAAATTTGTGACCTAATTTTTTTTTTTTTTTTTTTTTTTTGCTCTAACACAAAATCTCAGCACCTCATAACTTGCAATGTCTGTGAATCATATGCAGGCATCACGGAGGCTTGAAAAGCAAGACTAACAAGCTTGACAAGCTCACTATTTGCGACTTTGAAATCTGCATTTTCTCGACGAAGCAACTTGAGTTCAGTAGTTAGGGTTTGGAGGTGCACGAGAGAGAGATTGGAGTGATCGCAGAGGTCCTAGTACTCTAGAATCAGTCGAGCCTGGCAGAGGTGACTCTCGGTGGAGATGGCATCTGCGGTGGTGGTGGCTGGAGACAGAGGCATGCTTCGCTGCTTCTTCACAATCACGGTAATTCTCAATCTGCTTCTGCTTTGTTTGAGCTTCAATTTTGTTGTGCAAAATTAGAAGTAATTTGTTGCACAGACTTGATTTGGCATGGAAGATGCTAGATATTGCCACAACAGCAACACGAATTGAAGAAGCTGTCTCTCGGATGAACAAGAAAGTAACTAGATAAGAAGGAGCAGCAATGACACAGATGATCATCGTCATCTTTAGCTCGAAAATTCAAAGGAAAAAAAAAAAATTTCAACTGAAGAAGCTGCAAAAGATCATAAAGAAAAACTTAACAATGTGTTTTCTTCAGCAGTAGTTTTTTTTTTTTTTTCTTCATTGAGATCAGATTGCGGAAGCTTGGATCAATTAATGCGCTAGCATAATAGCAGCTCTGATACCATGTTAGAATTGTGTAATTGATGAAAAACAATTAGAGAGAAAACAGAGGAGAGAGAACAGAGGAGAGGGAGAGAAGAGAATTTGTGATTCTATTATATTTGTCACCCTATTGTGTGTTACAACAACCTCTATTTATACTACTCTAACAATAATTTCATTTATTTATTTAACAAAAAGTATTTAAAATAACGGTTTAAATTAAATAACTCTACCTGAGTATTTAAATCAGACCTTGAAACTATATAAATCAATAAATATTTTTAATTTTATTTAATTTGATGATTGGAAATCAAGTAGTAATAGGCCTGTAGAAAATTAAAATAAAATAAAATAAAAATAGTTTAGAGAAGAAAATTTAAATATAGCAGTGCCTAATAAACTCTTTTAAAAAATAATAATCCTAGAATTAAAAATAAACTCGAAAATATTTAGATTATTTTTTCATGTAATATTACGACATCAATATCCGAAGAGCATAAGACACGCGTACTGGAAGAGCGTGGTCCTGCGCTCTCACTCTCAGTTTCCTAGCAATATCCGGCTCCACTAGACGCCAAAGGAAAACCAACCTTGACAACTCCGCAAGGATCATCCCAAGACGTTACGTTTCCTCATTGCACCTACTCCTGGGCATTCCCGTAATTTCAACATCAAATTTCTATTATATAGAAGACGTTCCAGTCATCTACTCCTCACAATTGTAGTTATCTTTTCTCTATCAAAATCCTTCAACGATTCTCGTTCAAGGAGGGAATCCCACCAGACCAGCAGAGGTTGATTTTCGCTGGCCGCACCCTTGCTGACTACAACATCCAGAAGGATGCCTTCTGGATCTTGTAGTCTGCTAGGGTGCGCCAACATCCTTGTCCTCCGTCTCCGTGGTGGTTTTTAAGCTCGGCCCGCATGTTGCCTCAGTGTGCTTTGTGGTTCTTGTGTATGCTCAGTAGCCATCTTCGAGTGGCTACTTCAAAAATTACTGTAATTTAATTATCTACGTCCAGTTTGGTACTGCTGGTATCGGCTACTAAAGCCGTTCCATTACAAGCTTTAGTATTTTAGCAAATAAATTTTAGTTTATGCATATGTTGTGTCGGCAGTCAGGTTTTTTTATTGAATATATTAAAATAATATTTTAACAAAATTATTTGTGATATTAGTCTATTAAAATAATCTAAAATTATTAATAAGTTGCCCCAACATATCCCTTAGTATTTAAAATGGTTTTCAAATTGAATACATGTTGAGATGGCTAAATTATTAATAAGTTGCCCCAACAGCACATCCCTCAGTATTTAAAAGGGTTTTCAAATTTGAATAAATGTTGAGATGGCTGCAATGATTGCTACTTTTATTTTAACTAATGTGGGTATTTGAGCTGCTGGTGTATTTTAATTGATTTTATAAGATATAAATTTTAAATAGTTATTATATTAAAAATCCTAAACTTGAATCTGAAATGTAAACATCTTAATTTTTTGTCAGCACACCTTTGTAGATTTAAAAAAAAAAAAATTGTTCTTTTCTGTATTTTTTTTTAA
Source organism: Salix caprea (assembly GCA_964035475.1). Classification (NCBI taxonomy): domain Eukaryota; kingdom Viridiplantae; phylum Streptophyta; class Magnoliopsida; order Malpighiales; family Salicaceae; genus Salix; species Salix caprea. The sequence goes on along the minus strand of OZ037749.1, from coordinate 4,675,012 downwards.
TTGTCATTTCCTTCTCCTTATATTATTTTTGACATCTATTGTAGATTTGTTGTCCAAAATATTCTTGAATGATTAGACAAGTGAACATAAAATGTATTTTTATAAACATGTAAAACTATAAGATTATTGTTAATTTATAATTGAGCCTATTATTGTTTGGACTTGCCCAATGATTCTCTATACTATTTTTCAGTGATGTAACTAGCCAATATCTCTATTAATATTGTACATGACACGACATCGCTCAACCAACTTTACAAAAAAAATATTTTACTTCTTTTAAGTGATAAGTTCAATGACTAGGTGTATAAATACAACATGATTATAAGTATGGTTGATTATGTTTTTTATTTTGATATATTTTTTTATTTTTTAAAAATTATTTTTGACATCAGTACATCAAAATGATATGAAAACATTAAATAATTTAATTTAAAGTAAAAAATAAAATTAAAAAAAAATCAAAAATATTTTTGAAACATTATATCAAACACGGACTAAACAATTCTCATACAGGACGATCAAACTTTAAACAATTCTAGAAACCAACACCTACCATCCAAAAACTCCAAGGACCACCATCAACCATATATAACTATATTTACCATAATAACCATTCACTAACTCCTAGAGCCACAAACTAACACTTAATAATTTCTAAAACATAATTTCTTTTATATTATCAAAAAACCACCTACATGAACTTTCTAGGTAAGATCTCTTTCTAGTTATGTCAGATCCTCACCTTAATGCTCAGAGCCTTTAGCTCTCACAAGCTTGACCACATTAATTCTTCTACCTATTTTCATACATCAAACTTTACTTTCACCTTCTATATTTTGCTTTTTTTTTTTGATAACCGGGGTGTCCGGGCCAGCTTACGCGCACCTCGACTATTCCCCGGGCTCACTTGAACACCCTGCAAGCCCAAATGAACAGGTAAGGCACCGCGGGGGTGACAGGCGTACCACGCAGGGGAAGGACCCAGGGAAATGAGGGGAGGAGCCCTCCCACCCCACTGCCACTGGGACTCGAACCTAAGTCCGAAAGTAGGAAGGCGCTCCCTTGCGCCACTGGGCCACGACCCCTGCAGGTAATCATTAAAGTGTTTCTTGTACCTTAGGAAAGCTTATGGACCAATTCAAGATCATATCCCTAAAAGGACCAATTCATGTTTGAAGTTTTTCATGGCCATAACTTGTTTAATTCCTTCCTTATTATTCTCATCAATTCTTGTTTGAATTCCTTCTTTATTGTTCTCAAATAATATAAGATTATGTTTTGTTTTGGAAGTAAAGAGATTCAATCTAAAATTACTTTAATGATAAATTTATTTTGTATCGCTATTGTTTCTTCAAACAAACAAGTTTTTATCCTCATTGTCTCCATCTCTTCTATCACAAAACTATAGCAAAATGTTGTCTTTTGATCAAGTATATGTAGTTATGTACAATACTTGTGACTAACTATTGAAGTTATCTCACTACAAGAAAAAGAGGTTGTTTGCAACGGACTGATCCGTTGCAAACAACAAAGGAATCCGTTGCTAATATTAATTAGCAACGGAAGTATTCCGTTGCAATTCTGCGATAGTAAATTCATTTACAATGGAAAATTCATTGCAAATGGCAATTAAATTTTTTTAATCAATTTCAAATTTATTTATTTTATAATTAATTATGAATAAATATTTTCATAAATATTATTAATATATTATTAATATTGAGAGCTAAATAAATATAGTTGAAATAAAAATTTCATAAATTAAAATTTATAATACAACAAAGATTCAGTTACATTTACATGTATAAGTAAATCAACATGGAATAAAAAAATACATATTTTGAAGTGTTTAAGGTGGAAATGTACAATGTTGTGGATCTCATGCCAACAACATTTATTCCTCAAACATACAATGATGAAAAGTCTTGTGTCTACCAGTATCAGTAGTTCTTTTGAACTTCCTCAACACTCCTCCCAGTCTCACTGGTAGAACCGATGTCTGATGTTTCACCCTCAATGTAATACCGAGCCCTAAAAGCTACCAAATGAACATAGTATGCAGGGGGCACTGCATGATTTCACACATGCAAAGTATTAACATTCTGGTGGAAAATAACTAAATTACATGTAAAAATTGAAAATAGAAAGAGAGAAAAAAAACAGGGGGGTGGAGGTGATGGTCTGACCTATGGAAACAGACCGAGTGCATCTTGCATACCTGGAAGGAAAAGAAAATGAAAAAAATAAAGACTACCAAATTGTACAAAGCACAACAACTGATTCGTTAAAAAATAATAGTTGGCATATCAGTAACGCCAGGAATTCTTCTTTGAATAGCATCATTTAACATAGTGTTTCGTCCACCAGCCTAGAAAGTTTCAATCCTCAATTTAATACTTCAAATGAACAAAAGAGTGTGAATTATGAAAAAAAAATAACAAGTAAAATCAACAAACCTTCACGTTAATTTTGAGGGAAACAATTTCCAGTTATTGTTTTCTAAGCTTCTTTGCCTGATGGGGCTGAAAGTATTGTGAAACTATTCCCAGTTCAGTTTCACAAACACGTTTGATTTTCCCTACAAGCAAGTGAAAGCTTGGTTACAAGACAAACAACCCAGATTATGAATTTCAAATCATATTCTGTAACTAACCATAGGATCCATTGATATCAGGTAGAATAATGATCAGCAGTTGAAGCTGTTTCCCCTTCTGATCTGCAAGTTTTGCAGTACATTGCTTATGAACATCATAAAGAGCCTTCTCAATTTGCCTGGAATTTGCTGAATGGGTTGGAATAATGGGAGCTTAAGACGTTTTGGAGTAGAGAGGAAGGAAAAGCAGGGAAGAGAAGCGAGCGAGAGAGAGAGATTGGAATGAAAAAAGGAAAAGAAGGTATTTGTCTGTTTAATTTCTTGACACTGTTGCTTAATAGTCTTATGGTTTTTTCTTCCTATGACTTTCCTTGTTTCATTTTCTTACCGTTTCTGCTCTCTTCAAGCAAAAAAAAAAATATATCTCCAAAACATGTCTAACTTTTTGTTAGTATAACTATTAATAAATATACAAAATTATAAAATATTTATATGTATGTATGTGTGTGTGTGTGTATTTTTAATTAATTTCACAAGTTAACAGCAATATAAAAAGTATGGTAACCAAACACAAACTGTTTTTCATTAAACTCAACCTCAACCACAGTTTTAACCAAACACTTAAATTTCAATTACGAACCGCAGTTAAAAGCTCTTTTCATGAAACTGTTTTTTTTCAATCTCAACAGCAACAGCTGTGTCAAACAAACTTTTAGAGTAAATCTACCAAAACAGAAACAAATCCCATGGGAATAAAAATGGAAGAAAAAGAGAGATAAAGCCAAACCATTCCTTTGCTGTTGCACATATCCATAAAGGCTCCAACAAGTTGGGAAAAACACACCTAAATATATGAAGTTATAATATACACATTATGATGCCAGCTGGTTTCTGCTTTTGAAGCACAATCACCATTTTTTTTCTATGCTAGAACTACATCTATTTTCAAGCAGTAAAATCGATTTCCAAGCCATCTATGGTAAAAGTGGAATAACCAGTGAAACATTAACACTCAGACTCAAGCTTCATCTTAGGAAAGCCTGTATCACAAATGATCTTGTTAACCATCACTCACCTTGTTAATCATATTCCATTGTCCTAATTGTGGATCCACTCTAGCTTCTCGCCCTGTATCATGATATTTAAGCTGCAAGACCATAGTAAAAATTATGTTAATAATTAATTCATTAGATATGAAGTGAATCCAAAGCAGAATGCATAATTACCATGGGAGGGGGTAAAACTCGGGCATCAACCCACGCTAGTTCTTCTTTCACTTGAATACCAAATTCATTCCTTACAAGCACGTTCCTACTAAAATCCTTCCTTAAACCCACTTCAACCCTCAACCTCACCTCTTTTTTACTAAGCATTTTCCCAATAATTATTTTGTAATTTTTTATGTTCTCCTCTTCTTTTTTGTTGTGGTTCTAAAACAAAAACAAAAGCTAGCGAGTGAAAGGCGACATTTCTTTCAATCTTGGGATTTTTTAAACCAGCAAAAAAATAAAACACATGCACAGGAAGCCCCAAGATAGACAATAAACAAAATTGAATTCAGCTGCATCTCACAGCCACTGGATACCTCATTACGGACATCTATCTAGAAGTTACCAGTCTTGACTTTCACTTTGGTGAAGGAAACTATATTAGAGAAAGCATGAAATAGTTGATAGCTAAAGAGGGAACAATATTAACCCAAACAAACTGGGCAGATGCCATTGCATATAGACAGTTAATAAATTATATAGCAATAAGTCAAGTCACTACTAAGGAAAAACAATGATGGAATTATTCCAGATATTTATCTGTATATATGTATTATACACAGTTGAAGGATTTGTCAAACTCCACATTTCTTGCACCTCGCTTCCATCTCTTGCTCTTCACAATATACCCAAAACTTTGTCTATCAATCAGCTGATAATATTAAACAATCGACAAAAACAGACTCAAAAAAGACTAAGACTTGCAAATTTCTTGACCCATATTGAGAAATTAGATGTGAAGGAACAAAAGAAATGGGTCAGCACCTCTCAAAAATTCACCACATGTCAAACACAAATGAGTCATCTCCCTTGTACTCAGTTACCCACAATGCAGGAAATGAAATGCAAGCAACATGGAAATACTTATCGTACCGTGCACCAGAGGAAGCAGATCTTCGTTGTCGTTGTGATGGGTCTTGTGGGTAACTGAATATGACGCCGACAAGGAGTAGATCGCGAAGCTTAGCTAGAATTAAACTTTGATTTACTGTTCAAAAAAAAAGTTTCAGAGGAGAGTGCAGAAATTAAAAGAGAACGGGAGAGATAGAGTGACGAAGAAAGGAAGCTGGTTTTAATTAAGTTTAAAAAGAAGCGCGCAAATCAATGTTATCTCTATTAATTTATATTATTTTGCCATTACAACATTTGCAACCGATTTGTCGTTGCAGATATAATGTGCAACGGATAATTCATTGCAAAATCGTTTTCATTTGCAATAGATTATTTTAAATTTATAAGGGAATTTTCGTTGTAAATTAAATTGCAACAGAAAATTCGTTGCAATCAACAATTTTCTTTTTTTTTCAGAATATATTTAGCAACGGAAAATCTGTTGCTAAATATATATTCCATTGCAAATTTTGCAAAGAAAATTCTCCATTGCAACATTCCGTTGCAAACCACCCCTTTTTTTTTGTAGTGCTTTGCTCCTCTTTTTGTGGATTGTGGATCTCTTCCTCTAAAGTCAAATTTAGACTTGATTGTGATATATATTGGCTTAATAAAATCCTTTGAAGTTTCTCTCGACATTTTTATGATCTCGGAAATTAGCGCTTGTTTAAAAGTGTGATTAAAGTTGTTTTTTAAAGTGTTTTTCATTCAGAAATGCATCAAAATAATGTTTTTTTTTATTTTTTAAAATTATTTTTGATATAAACACATTAAAATTATATAAAAACACCAAATTTCTTTTAATTTAAAATAAAAAAAATAAAGATTTTTTTTTAAAACACGTTCGAAACGCAATAACAAACAGACTCTTGGTTAGAGTGTAACTAGATCATTCGGAGATGGTAGTGGGGAATAAAGATATGAATGCACAAGTTAATTTCTTACAGAGATATTCCGAGGCTGTAACCATGGACATGGCTACGTGTTGCTTTGCATGCTTATCGCCAACATTTGTCACAGTAGTGGGGACTTGATCTCACATTCATGCAGGATCAATTCCATGGATACTGAAATTCCTGGATATTAATAATCCTGGAGATTATTAATATTTCGAAAATGTAAGGCTACAGTCTTGTCTGTAACACTAATTTTAATGCTACCTATCATCTGAAATGATCAATCCCCAACTTAATTACATGTCGAGCCCGTTTCTCAATTTCCAATCGTCTTTAGCAGTAAAAAGTTTGCTGGCCAAGCCATTGTAGTGTAAGGGTCTGTTTGGTATTGCGGTTACTGTTGTGGTTGAGGTTCAAAATAAGCAGTGAAGTGTTTGATTAAAACTGTGGTTGAGTTTGAGGTTTAAAAAAAAACACACACACACACACACACACACATATATATATATATATATATATATATATATATATATATATATATATATATATATATATATTATTTTTTAAGTATTTAATAATTATAATAAAAAAATATAATTAATAATTCAAGTAAATTAAACACTTGTTTTTATTCTCCTATCAAACTACTTGTAATTTCATCCAAATTAAATCCATATGTGAAGGTCTTTATGATCCCGGAACAATTATAAAATATCATTTAAAATAAAATTAGAATTGCGATACAAAAATTATATTGTGATATTCTTTTAATATATTTATTTATTGTAATTAATTTTTAAAATTTTTAATATTAAATATATATATATATATATAGACACACACACACACCCAGCCCTATATATATATATATATATATATATATTCCAGTCCACCCTCTGCAATATCAATTCTGTAACGCACGGAAAGCAAAAAATTTCTGCTTTCCGTGAAACGCCGGTTAAAAGGTAAGAAATAGTGGGCCCCATAATTAAACCAGCTTTTTTTATTATTTACCAAACACATGTTTATAGGTGCAACCTGCGTTTTGTTGAAAACACAGGTTGCACCTCAATACCAAACGGGCGCTAAAAAATGACATGTTAGAGTGAGCTAATTCCAGGAAATTGTGTAGTGATTTCTTGGCTAAAAGTTAAGAACATTTCAAGTTCAATATATATTAGCGACATTGTAAGTGTTATGGATCGAAGAACACTTTAAATCCTCTGTTTCTCCTCTTTTTACTTTTCAGTGGCATTTCTTAAATCAACCAAGATTTAAAATTAGCATCTTAGAATCTGGCATTACAATCTTTCATTGCTGAGTTGCCTGGAGGCTTATTCAACGAGGGAAAGTACACCCTCGCTTGGTTTACCAATTAGCAATGTGAATTGAAAGTACATCCTCAAGGTACGTGTAACTTTTATAAGTGTCTGGGATAACTGGAGTTTTACTTATACTCACAAAGTGCACTTTCCAGGAGTGGAGTTTTCTCGCATAAGAAAATAAGTGAATTGTGATAAATAATGGGGAAAAAAAGGAGTCCAAGCAAAAGATAATTAGAGATGATATGTTTGCCACTACATATCATCAAGCTAAGCTGCATTGCTTTTTTATTCCATGCGTACATTTTAGATGAGCTGATAAACTCAAAGGTAGACTCAGTTTTATTATGATGCCTGATGTGCTAGACTTCCTCTTTTATTACATAAGTGCTTGCATAAACCGCTCACAAGCCACTCTACGAGTGAGTGAACTCGATTGCTAGCTCACTAGCACATCATATGATCCTAAAACAGCATCTAGAACCAGATTGATTCGGATTGACAGTCCGGCATGCCGCACTGTCTTTGTATCTCGGTTGCCCTCCTCATTGCCTCCTGCATCTCCTCCTGTTCAGGGCGTTGCTGCCGTGTTTGCTCCTCCATCATAGACCGTAGAGCGTCGCACTGGCACTGCCTATCCACCTGCCTTATTTGCTCGCAGCATTGCTGAACACGCCCTTGATGATCACCACGTGAACCGTGGATCCCTCGGAGAGCTAACCTTGGCCTTGATTGCGACACGTATTGCTCACAACTGCCCAATCGCACCCTCTGAATCTGCTCGTGGCAGCTTCCAGACCGACGCTGGCTGGACTGATCATCGAACTCCACGGTGGTGATGGTGGTTCTGTAAGAAGAGGCATTGGCGACGAGTGCCAAGAGAAGGCTGGCTAGAGCTGCTGCAACGATGAAAAACCTTGCCATTTTGCTGGAGAAAAGTACAGTGCTGGGGTTATGGTGGATGGATGAGGTGATCGATCATGGGTGCATTGATGGGTTTTTATAGGGGATTTTGAGCTATGCATGTAGAGAACGTGGAGGCTGGCATGGTTATGTGATTGATCTGTGATTTTGATGCGGTGGCTATGAATGTGTTATGGTGGTTTGGTTGATGCTTACACGTCTAGATCAGCATGCAAATTCTGCCAAGAGATTCATTGTTTGGTTTTGGAGTTTCTTCAGTCATTATCCAGGACAATATCAAACACGTACGTAACAGATTGAATATTGTTTCCTACTTGTCCCCTATGTATTCATAACGTAATGACAAATAGCTTGAAATTTGTATAACAGGTCTTGGATTTGAGTCAGAGCGTGTATCTTCTATAAGTGCCTGGGACAGCCAGGGTTTTACTTGCTCATCTGGATTTATAAAATATGTTTTCAGAGAAATAAGATTTCCTCAAATCAAAAAAAAAATATATACTGATTATGATTGATGGAGCTACAAAAGCATAATATAGGCCCATTCAATAAAAACTCCTTGTATCCCATTATACCTACATAACACTGATCACATGTTGAAAAAAAATTAATTGTTTTTTATTTTAAATTAATTTTTTTATATTTTTAGATCATTTTGATATACTAATGTCAAAAATAATTTAAAAATATATATTATTTTGATGTATTTCTGAACAAAAACAATTTCAAAAATAATTTCTCAAACATGCACTTACCCTTACTTTGCTCTACATGACACTCTCATGCTTCCAAGGAAGAAAAAACACCACACAATGATGTGCTTTATTACCACTACTTATGGGTTGTTTGACACTGTATTTCAAAAGCGTTTTTGAAAAAAAATTATTTAAAAAAAAAATTAAAGTTTTTATGTGTTTTTAAATATTTTTATATCAAAATATTTTTTAAAAATAAAAATATATCATTTTGATATATTTTTAAACAAAAAACACTTTCAAAAACAACTTCAACTATACTTCCAAGCCGAAATTTAGTCATCTGAATCTCAAACCAAAATAGCAGAGATCAATGAACTTAATTTATTATTCCATACATTGTAAACATGTCCACCTTCAACATATATACATCAAATAGAGGCTAATAAGGATATGGTTTGTTGAGTAAGAGTTGATTTGGAGGTTTATTTATAGCCATTATTTATGGCTTGTGAACCAAGATAAACACCATCAAACAACAAAGCTTAAGCCAATAATTATGTGGCTAGGTGATTCCTCAAATGGTGTAAATACATTACTAGGTACCTTCAAAAATACCTAAACTCCTTTTTCCATACATTATGAAAAAAATGAAATTAGTTGCCACATATAAATTTAGGGCAAGTTTCCAAATCAATTTGTTGTCATCACTCAATAATAAAACATAACATAACTTATCAACATCAAGATGGTTTTTTCTCTTAAATCTTATATCAATTCTTTTTTTGTTATTTTTTTTTTTTTCATGTTTTCATTAATATTTTTTCAACAATTCTACCCTTCAAAAATAAATTGTATGACACTTCAGCTTCTTGATTGAATTTGAGTTCAAGATTTAACAAGATGCAAATCTTTTAAATTAGACGAGGTTTAAGAAGTTTACATACGCTTTCTTAGCTTTTTTAAGCTGATGTTTTTTAATTTTTTTAAGTCTTACTCTTTTTTAGCAGATTTCCTGTGTTAGGTTAATATCGAGTTGTTTGATAATCAAGATAGACTTAGACAGGGTTATTTTTATTTTTATTTTTAATTTTGTATTCTTTTGTTTTTATTTTTTACATATTATTTAAATTATCACTTGAATTTTTTATTGCCTACCATCTTTTTTTTTACATAAAAATATTTATTGACCCTGGTATAGAGAGGGTAAACATATCTTATGACCAAACTATAAAAAAGTAAGATTATTTTTTTTCTTTTTTGTTGTTATTGATACCAATACTTAAACCAAAGTGATAGAAATAAAAGTTTTTTTATTTATAACTTAATATAATTTGAAACAAATGTTTTTCATTTTAAAATATATGAAAATAATATTTTTTTTATTTATTTCTAAGAAATAAAAAAAACATTTTTAAACTGTAAAAAATAAAAGTAAAAAGCTAATTTTTTAATTTTTAGTGATTATTTTGAAGTGTAGTTGAAGTTGTTTTTGAAAGTATTTTTTTATTAAAAAATACATCAAAATAACATTTAAAAAAAATATTTTTAACATCAATATATCAAAATAATCTAAAAATTTTAAAAAAAATAATAATTTAAAATAAAAAATAAAATAAAATCTTTTTAAATTTTTTAAAAAATATTTTTCTAACAACTTATCCGACACTATGTTAGTTTCTCTTGTGATTCTCCCCTAAAGGACAACGTTTTTCTCGGTGTCGCAAACTCATTTTATACAGACAACTTCACCCTTCTATCAAATTGCTCCACCCCCACTACGAATCTTCTCTAATCGCGTCCTCCACCTGCCACGTGTTCACTCTAATCAGATCACACCCAGGACAAACAATAATCGCAGCACGTGGTTAACACTCGCACTCCTGAGAGTAGCACACTCTAACCGCCCCAACCCCAAAAAGTAATTTCATTCCACACCCGCTGGCTTGTTTCCTTATCTTGTTTCTAGAGATCTCTTCAGCTTACTCCGAAACGAAGAAGACTCATATCAGAAAAGCTTTGACTCGTCCGATTTAGGGTTTCGCTTCATATCGATCATATAATCTCACGCGTCGAAACCCTAATCACCGGATAAGGTAATTTATTTTTGTTCCAGTTAGTCGATTTGATCATCTTTTAATGCAAGTTATTAGCGTGGTTGTTAATTTCATGCATTATTTATGTGGATCTTGTTTAAAATGAGCATATATTGTGACTTAATTGCAAGTTTTCTTTTGAAAGGTTGCTTTTCTGATGTTTTGATCGTTAGTTTTTTTTTCAATTTATTGAAGGTGTTTGTGTCTGTGGTTTGACTAGCTTTTGGGCTTATGGGTGTGATCTTTATTTAGTGGGATTTTGATGAATAAAGCAAGGTTATTTGTAATGGATTACATGGATAGCTGTGTTTCTGTTTCCTTAATCGTATTAGTTTGCGATTTGATATATTGCGAATTTTTAGCTTGTACTTGCACTGATTTAATGACACGTGAGCAACATATATTAATCTAGGATGTTGATTTGATGTTTTGGCTGTTAACTTTGTCATATGAAATTTTTTTGTGGCATGTTCTATTGTAGAAATAGATCAACTTGGTTTTGCTTCCCATGAAATATGCTATAATACTTATGTTAGTTTTCCAATTGTGCTCTAGTCCCTGTGAAATATGTTGTAATGGTAGAAAGGATGAAGTAACATCAATTGTCCTAACTATGACAGATAGTTATCCTTAGTTTTCAGGTCGTTGGGCTTCCTTGAACAGTCAAGTTTTCATGTCTGATTTCGAAGTCCAAGCTCCTACACCTTTTGGTAAGCTTGCTGTTTTTTACATGTATTAGATTTCCCTGCTAGTGTAGTACTGACATTTGAGTTTTTCTGAGATGTAGCAATATCTGCCACACCATTTTTACCCATATGCCTGACAATCATGTTGTTTGTTATGGTAGATCCTTTTGCTGATGCAAATGCCGACGACTCTGGTGCTGGGACAAAAGATTATGTGCACATTCGGATACAGCAACGCAATGGCAGGAAAAGCTTGACAACTGTGCAAGGTTTGAAAAAAGACTTCAGCTATAACAAGATACTCAAGGACCTTAAGAAAGAGTTCTGCTGTAATGGTACAGTGGTGCAGGACCCTGAATTAGGCCAGGTGTGTGTTTCACCTCAGCATGTAAACTAGCATTGGATGTTTCTCTCCTCATTGCGATTGTGATTTTTGTGTATAGGTTATTCAACTTCAAGGTGACCAGCGCAAGAATGTCTCTACCTTCCTTGTTCAGGTAATTTTCACTCCTTGTGCCAGTTGATGAGTCTTTAACAATCAATTATCTCCTCGGGGTCATCACCTGATATTCATAGTTAAGTGGATTTCAAATTTGTACTGTTTTGTTTTGGTCAGGCTGGCATTGTGAAGAAGGAAAGCATTAAAATTCATGGTTTCTAAGCTTACTGCAGCAAATTAAAACTCGGTATAGTGTTCTTCCTGCTGGTGTCAAGAAATTAAGCAAAGCTTTTACTATCTTCCCTATGTTTGGTTTGATATGACATGCATCTTTTGTTTCTGATGTTATCTTGAATCTTGATATCTGGTTTCTGTACTGGGAGATGATAATGGAACATTTGACGGTTTGCTCCTCTGTTTCAAGTAGTTATGGCTATCTATTGGTTAATCTTGGTTAGGGTTTCAGTTACTTGGTAAGAAATTTAGTGTTGTGGTTCATTGCATTTCTCACATCAGTCAGGAAGTTCAGTAGATGATTGAAGTACGGACGGGTCCTCGTTAGCAATCCCAAGCTTCTCACTGTTTAGGAGACTTGTTTCTGGACTTCATTTTTTCACTGTGTCGTTGAGTGGCTGGCAAACTTAAACTAAAATTAATATGCAAAGAAAAAGGATCAAACCCGGGATTATATGATGCTTTTCTTTTCCCGTTATTTCCGTGAGAGCAGCTCTGGGAAATATCCACCTGAATTTGCTTCCATGATTATTTCTGAGTGATCAAATTTGGTGGGTCGGTTAAATTGGACAGTTAAATGTATTTCATTGTGGACATGATTCAAATTATACATTAAACAATAAAAAAAACAAGCTATAAAGCCAAGTAAATTCACTCTATTCCTAAGTAGTAGTAGCCTTGTACCTTTTTTTAAAAAAAAAAAAGAAGATAAGTTTTACATCACTCAAAATATTATTGAGTTTTTATATTTAAATTTTAAGTAAAATATTCCGGAATATCGGATTTGTCCGCTCCACAGGTCAACGCCAGTTTCACTCGTTATCTCCATGAAATCACAACTTTTGATCACGGATTTCTCGCTTCCAGCTTCTTCTAGAAGATATCACTTATCAGGCTCGGTCTGATTTGTGCTCGTTTTGTGCTGAGGATTTTGAAGTTGTCGGTCTCCTTTGCCACGTGGATGATGACCATCCAGTTGAAGCCAAAAATGGGGTATCATGTTTATTTTTTTTAAGAAAAAAACCTTCTTATCTACTTTATATATAAGGGTATAAATTAAAAAAGTTTAGTTCTTAGTGTTAAACAGATAATCGCCGGTAAGACTAAAGAATTTTTGCGAATAGAAAAGAATCTTGATTTGTTTAATTTGAGTTTTAAATTAGATTGCGTGAGTTATTTTGATATGATCCAATTGATTTAATAACTTTGTTTTGAACCCTCATAAATTATAAATGACATGTTCCACCAAGTTTCAGTATTCGAAGACAAAAAATCTAAGTCTTTGCAACATCAATACGTATCTCTCGTGTGTACAAAACACCAAACAGTTATTTTTTAATATTTTTTAATAAAATAATCAAGTATGAGAGATATTTAAAAAAAAAAAAAAAAACAAATTAATCAAATGATTCAGGTTTATAATGATAATAACAATAATAATATTTTTTAGCTCAGTGAAAATGATCATCTATTGAAATGTTTAGTTAATAACTTTCTTTACATATCACCTCAAGATTAAAATTCTTATTTTTATGTTAATGATGAAAATGATGTTTGATTTATGTTTTTTTTTTTTGTATTAAAACTTATAAATTTCTCAATATTTTAGAATTTTTTTGTCTTGAATTACTTCAAGTTAAGTTCTCTCTACTCTTGATAATTTTGAAATGTTTTAAATTCTGAAATTATGTGTTAGATGCTTGATATTGTATTTGTATTATAGAATTTGAAGTTAATTTATTTTTAGGTTTGGATTGGAATCATGCATGTTAAATTAATATTTTGACATATAAGACTTTTTTTTGGATGCGAGGAAACTTCACCTCCTGAAAAGCACACTTTGTGGGCCCAAGTAAGCGAGTAAAACCTCGGTGTATCAGGCTTTTACAAGAGGTACACGCTCTGACTCGAACTCGAGATTTGCTGTGCAAATCATAAGTCATCTGTTATTATGTCACATCCCTTTGAGACTCCTATTTTGTGGGTCCAAGTGAGCGAGTAAAACTCTCACTGTCCTTGACTCTTATAAAAGGTGCATAACCTGACTCGAACCCGAGACTTGTTGTATAGATCGCAAGCCCTCTACCATAACATTTTACTTTCTTCACAATATTTTCATAATTGGCCTTGCTAATGAGGGAGGAAGGCAAGCAGGAAAACACCTGCCCCCTATATCTCAAAGGCCCAGTTTATTGCAATCTTCTTTGTCTGTGCCATGAAGTGATTCTAACAAGCTTCAAAGACAAAAAGGAAAAAATAATGAATTTCAAACTTACCAGCAATATCCCATAACCCTAAATTGGCAATGCTCCCATCCACAAAAATTTATAGTTCCAATGAGAAAAATAGAACCTTAACCCTAGAACATAAATGATAATCTTGATTAAGGGTGGTATGGTCTTTTTGCAAGGTTCATTTGTTACTTTTTGATTGATCCTAGGCAAATCAATCTTACTATAATAAAATGACTAAATTATCTTTAAAAACACAATTTATTTTATTGGCATTATTCTTTTTTTTAGACTTTTCACTTTTTAAAGCACAATGATATAACTACATTATTTTTACATATAAAAAGTTTGATAAAGGGTAATTTTATATTTTAATAAATATAAAATATAGCTAAGAAAAAAATTTAGTGAGTGAGCTCAAAATGTGTATCTACTGCTCTAGTGTTCTCAAGTTTAGTGACTCTTTTTTGCTCTTTCATCCTTTATTCCCGCACCAAATCATCCAAAATGTCAAAGCAACCCTTCAATGTGATTTTCATTTGTATTTGGTCCTTGTTTTTTATTATAATTTGTTTAATTTGAAATAATCTATAACATTATATAGGAAATGTAATAATGCAACATGATGTTTTATATGTATATAAACTGAATTTTAATTATTATTTATTATATTAAGTTTATGTGCCTGTTTAGGGATGTAGTTGAGGTTGCTTTTGAAAGTATTTTTCGTTCAGAATTGCGTCAAAATGATGTTTTTTTTAATTATTTTTGACATCAACACATGAAAATAATATAAAAATATTATTTTTTAATTTAAAGTAAAAAATAAAAATAAAATAAAAATAATTATTTTTTTTCAAAAACATTTTTAAAATACAATGTCAAACACCCATGCCTTTTCTTTATGGTATTCTTATCTATTTTGGTAATATTTATACTGATCATATACATTGTATTATTTCCCACCAAGTAGTACGTATGAATTTGAAAACAAACACAAAATGTCTAGACCATTAATACGTTTCTTTCCTGTTCTTTTTATATTTGTTAAATTTAAATTTATTCTTTTATATTTCTATATGCTCTTATTTTATGATATTTTCATCCGTTATAGCACACACACATATATTTTTATTAATATATTTATCTCTTTATTTGCAGTTTTTAAATTTATTATATAACTTGTGAATTACTTGTGCTTTTACTATATTATATAGATACTCTCCCTCTCTCTCTATTAATTTTTATTTTATATTAAGATAATAAATAATAAATAGAGCACAGATATTAGTTCTTGAACACGGGTATACACATGGATATTATAAACTCTTTTTGTTACGTTCCCAAAAAGTAAAAAAAAAAACCGTGAGGTGAGAGAGACAGAGGGGTGGGACTAGAGCTCACGTTACGGACTATAGCATGGAAGCCACGTGGCAAAAAACAATTGGAAGGCAGGCACACCTACCCTTGCAAAATAGTCAAAGCCCGCTCTAGACCCTTCAAATCCTATCCAATCTCCACTTGTCCTATGATATTCTCACCTCGGCTATATCTCTCTAGCCGTTGGATACAAAGCCATCTCTTTTCTCTTCAGATCCGTCCACACTTCTAACGTCCGTTAGAGCCATTGTTTAATCTATTATGAAGTATGCAAAAATATATATTTTTTGGTTAAGAAAATAAAATAAAGCATGGAGGGAAAAGACTAAAACAATTCGAGATAGGTTGAATTGATCATCAGAATCAATGAATGAAAAGTCACTAATTTACTGCAAATCATCTAATAAATTTAGAAAATTAGAAGTAAACTCTTTAATTTAGAAGTAAATTAGAAGCAAAAGTATAGTAGATTTTTTTCTTCATATTTTTAGATCTTGAGTTCAAAATTATCTGTGTCAGAATCTCTTACTAAAATTTATATTTCCTTATATTATTATCATGACGTGTATTAGTTTATTTTTAACATCAAATTAAAATTTGTATATAAATATTTTATCATCCCAAATTAAAAATATTTTTCTTAATCCTCTTTTTTTTTCTTAAAATGGATAGATGCAATTTAAAACTAGTTTTTATTATTTCTACCCCCAGAGTGTTTTTTTTTCTTTAAAAAACATCATGTTTTACATAGGAGTGGTTGATACTGAGTTTTAAAAGTGTTTTTAAAAAAATAATTTTTTTATTTTAAATTAATTTTTTTTATTTTTTAGATCATTTTTATATGCTGATGTGAAAAATAATTTTTAAAAAATAAATAAAATATTATTTTGATATATTTTTAAATAAAAAACACTTTTAAAAATAATCTTAACTACATTTTCAAACAGACACATATTAAATGTCAATTTATAATTATTAGACACATCATAATTTAATTATTTAATTTAGCCATAGTCTAATAACTTCCCTTGTATATCGCGATCTTACAACTAAATTGTTTTAAAAAACTAAAATAATTCTAAATAAATTGTACAAAATGCTTCTAATTAGTTTCCAAAATTGTCAAAAAAACGTCACTAACATTCTTTTTAGAAAATAAAAAATGAGCAAAAAATGAGGAGTGTATATGTATATAAAAAAAAAAACTATCACTGCCAAGGGAACTAACGCCGTGAGTTAAAAGAAATCAAATGTATCCAACGGCTAATATTCATCTCCACATCCGAACTCTGCCTCGCCTCTCCATCCCCATAAATTCTCGTCATCTTCTTCACTCCCCTGTACTCCATAGCTCTAAACCTCAACACAGAGCCAAACGCACTGTCGTTCATCATGGCAACCATGGCTACAACTCTCACTTCTCTCTCAACAAAATCCCAAAAACTCTCTCCTTTCGACACTTCCTCTTCCTTCCGTGGCACTCCCATCTCAAAACCAACACTTCGTATGCAGCCCACAAAATCATCATCATCATCATCATCATCATCACCAAACGTTTCCATCTCCATGTCGTCTCCGCCGTATGATTTGAATGCTTTCAAGTTTGAACCCATCAAAGAGTCTATAGTGTCTAGAGAAATGACCAGAAGGTACATGACGGACATGATAACTCATGCAGACACTGATGTTGTTATTGTTGGTGCTGGCTCTGCTGGGTTATCTTGTGCTTATGAGCTTAGCAAGAACCCTTCTGTCAAAATTGCCATTGTTGAACAATCTGTTAGCCCTGGTGGCGGTGCTTGGCTTGGTGGCCAGCTCTTCTCTGCCATGGTATGACCGAACCTAAATCTTCCCTTCTCCGTCATGTTCTTACGCATGCAATGTTAATTAATCACGGTTTTATTAGTGGTATATGCAAGCAACACGCTGATACGTTGTTATCAGTGCTATTTAAGCGGCCGGCGTGTCTGTGACTCGGCCACCAGACCTGGGCATGCTTTAAAGAAAAGTTAAACCAGACCAGAGTTAACCTAATTTAACAGGATCCATCTTTAGTGGGTTAATCCAAAACTGGGTAACCCGTTATAACTTCTTCTTTTTTGTTTAAGATGATATTATTTTATTTAAAAAAAATATGAAAATAACTATCCTCCATAACTCTGATTTTAAACCGGGTCATTAGTCTGCTTGTGTCTAATAACTGTGGTTTTTATGTTGATTTCTCAACAAGATTTTGTTGTTTTTCGTTTTTGTTCTTATTCATAATTTGTTTTTGCCATTATTGTATCTTAAGGATAAGGATTGGCTGGTTTATTTACTTATTGAAGATGACAAGAATTGATAAAATCATGAAAGTACTTTTTCTTTTTCTTTTGAGAAAGGTACACTTAAAGTTTTAAATGTTGACATGAAGGTAGGCTCCCCTTGTTCTTTTGGACCTCTTGTCTTGCTCAGCCCCGAAAAGAAATAAAAAATATTAAGGGAACATAAATTTCAGTCCTTGATTACATCAGATATTACATAGCATGCTGACAAGTTTAAGTGATTTACTAGTAGTATAATGGTTGATTTTGAAAGTATTTTTTGTTTAAAAATACATTAAAATGATATATTTTTTTATTTTTAAAAAATTATTTGTAATATGAACACATGAAAATGATTTAAAAACACTAAATTTTTTTAATTTAAAATAAAAAATTTTCAAATTTTTCAAAAGTTTTTTTAAAACGCAATTTCAAATACTCTCTAATTCTCTTAAGTGGCCATTGGTATTGGCCTTGCTGTTGCCAAGACTTTCAAGTTACAATCCTGTGGGCGTGTGATCATTTCCTCAGAATTTAAGTAGGAAATTAAGATGTTTCCCATTCTTTTTTTGTAGAAGTGCTTGTAAAAAGGAAGGAACCGGCTGTTTTAAGGTTTCTGATTTGCTAGTTATAATATAAAAGAATTAGATAACACACACACACACACACACACACACATACATGTCCTTGCAATCCACCTTCTATGAATTAAGATTTGAAATTGATTTCAAATAATCTGTGTCTTGACCAGGTTGTTCGCAAACCAGCTCATCTCTTCCTTGATGAGCTCGATATTGAGTATGATGAGCAGGAAGACTACGTAGTAATCAAGCACGCTGCTCTTTTCACCTCCACAATCATGAGCAGGCTCCTTGCCCGTCCAAACGTCAAGCTTTTCAACGCTGTGGCCGCAGAGGACTTGATAGTGAAAGAAGGAAGAGTTGGTGGAGTGGTCACCAACTGGGCTCTTGTTTCAATGAACCATGACTCGCAGTCTTGCATGGACCCTAATGTGATGGAGGCCAAGGTGGTCGTGAGCTCTTGCGGCCATGATGGACCATTTGGTGCAACCGGGGTCAAGAGGCTCAAGACCATTGGCTTGATTGATAGCGTGCCAGGGATGAAGGCTCTTGACATGAATGCTGCAGAAGATGCCATCGTGAAGCTTACCAGGGAAGTTGTGCCTGGAATGATCGTCACTGGCATGGAAGTTGCTGAGATTGATGGCTCTCCGAGGATGGTAATTAACTTTTCAATCTCCCTTTTCTTTTGATTAGACCTTTGCCATTCAACTTATGCGGTGCTTGTTCAATATCTGATACTAAAAATGTTGACAGACTTGTGAAGTTAGTGCTGTAAATCATTACAAGGTCTAATCTAACTATTACTGAATGTATACTAAATTACCATTATACCCCTCATGACACACCTATGTTCTTGTTTATTCAAACTCATATCTATAATAGATAGATCATAGGGTTTGATAATGGGGATCAATTGTCTAATTTTTTCCTTAATGGGAGGAGAAAAATAGCTAACAAATTAATGAGAAGGGTCATTGATCTACCTATAAATAATAGCTTGTGTATTCCATCTAGGACTACTGGTAATAGGCATAGATAAGAAGGTTTCTCTCGGAATTTTTATTATTATTTTGAAGCTATATTGTTGCTACTGCATTGAAAATTCATTTCAGATCTTAAATAAAAATGATTGGAAGTATTTATAATCTATAAATTTAACATTTGATTATATAAAATATGTATTACATCGGGGTCATCAAGGGCCTATGTAATCATGAAATTCATCCTATGATCATAATCATTTATTAGTGGATAGATTAGGCCCGTCATAGTATTTATGGTCCCCGCAATCATAATGGTTCCTGAAATATCATGTCTTCAAGGACCACCGTGTCTTTTTCCTGATATGATTCAGGGACCGGAAAATGCTGAAGTACTTCACATAAACAGCTGGTACTCCATGAAGCTGTGTCCTGTAACGTTAGCAAACAAAAAGGAAGGCTGAGATTGACAGAAACAGCCAGTATGATTGAATCTGTTTACGATTAGCAGTACTTAGTGCTCAAAATTGAAATCATATTGTGTTTGGTTACTGGGAATGCAGGGACCGACATTTGGGGCAATGATGATATCAGGGCAGAAGGCAGCTCACCTTGCGTTGAAGTCACTCGGGATGCCCAATGCGCTGGACGGAACATTTGTGGGAGGCGTTCATCCGGAGCTGATCCTGGCTGCTGCTGAATCTGCAGATATTGCAGAGACTTGAAAATGGTTGCGATAGACTCAGTTATTTCAGATAAAAAAAAGCAGCAGAAATGAGTTTGATGGGTTTACCCGTCCATGTCGTCATGGTAGGTTTTAGTTAATAATCTTGGTGTCGATTCCTTTTGTTTAAGACTCTGTTGGCACTTGACAGTTGAAATAATCTAGTTCATGCTGTTTCTGGACCTTGTTGGCTGGCCTATCTGGTAATTCTCTCAGCTGAATATGAACATCAGAGGGTTTGATTTGCCTCAGCAGAATATAAACATTAGAGGGTTTGGTTTTCATATAATTGAAAAAAAACATTTTCTTGATTTTCTTCACGGGGGCAAGCCATTTTCACCGTAGCAAAATATGCAGCAGGCATGGAAGAAAGTACTGTTTTCTGGGTTTCTGCTCAACGAATGAAAGCAGGATATTTCATTGGTTTTTAAAGGCCTGGATTAGATGACAAGGAGGCCATGCGAGGGACAAAAGAGAGCTCCTCAAATGAATTCAGGGACTAAAATAGATCATATTGAATATTGTTCCACTAGCCCACCCCCTCCTGGAGGTCTTATGAGAGTTGCTTCACCATAGCCCTCATGCTTAGAGAGAGAGAGAGAATTGCATGATTAGGCATATGTTACACATCAATCTCACTAACTTGAGAAATCAGACAACTTCCTTGGGTTATTCCAAAGTCAAATCATTTTCAACATCATGATTAAAGGCTTAGAGGTTTTATTCATATTTCATCAAAGTATGGCCCTACCACTACAACTTCTTTTCAACAACTCCATGATACTGCGCTAAATCTTATTTTAATGTGTTTACATTGAAAACAATTTTTTTTCTTAAAAAATATATTTATAAAATCAAATCGCTATAAAAAAACAACTCAATCACACCACTAAAAAACCCATGAGAGAGGAGTGGGAAGGTGATCCTGCAGTTCTTATCTTCTTGTTTTTTCTAGAACAAACAGATGGAGAACACATGAGGCGAAGGCGTGTGTTTCTAATCGACTTTTCCCCTTTCGTTGCACTCTTCATGATTTCTCTGTTTGATTATTTTCTGCTTATGCATTTGTCATTGAACATTGAAACCTTTTTTTTTTCTTTTTTTTTTCTGGGTTTTCTGTATTGTTCACGAGAACAAGATCAGCAATGGTTTTCTTATGGTGGGAAACACGAAAGACCACATGTTTTCTGCTTTGCCTTTCTTGTGTGTCGGCTTTCTATAAGCAAATTAGCACTGATTACTTTAATCCAAAATAAATAATGGTGGAAAACAGATTAACCCACATGTCTTTGTCCTCTGCTTCTTCTTTTTTTCGTGTCCTCAGCTGTGAGCAAATTAATGCAAATTAATGTCATCATTAGTGGGGTTGTTCGAAGCTTTTTTTTTTCTCTCCTGGTATGGTTTCTTGACGCGGTTTGCCTTATACCAGATGGAACAGATCATTTTTTTTGGTATAAAATATCGTATTAGTTCTGCCTCTGGTTGTGATCGGAACTAGTGTTTGTTATTGCAGTAAACAAGCATGCAGAGCTTGACGATGATGGCTAGCAGCTGCTCTTTTTTGTGTAGCAATGAACAATATTTTCTCCACTTTGATCATTCGAAAAGCACATATCAACCTAGCAATTTAGGGGTAATTTGATTTTTTTTCTTACATAGCTACATACTAGCTATTGGCAAATTGACCATTGACAAGCCTATAAAACATATGGTTATTTTATAAAGAAACAATTTAGGGATTTCTTTTTTTTATATATGTATATCTCTTTAAGCTCTTCATTCAATATTGATGAGTATGATTTTTTTTTTTATCTTTTATAGATGCACATAGTTATTTTAAAGAAAATTCTAGAAAACACAGTATTTTTGGATATGAGGAAACTTCATCCTCTAGAAAGTATATTTTATAAATTTAAGTGAGCAAGTAAAACTCTGGATGTTCCAGATTCTTACAAGGAATGTATACCCTGACTCAAACTCGAGATCTGCTATACAAATCACAAATTCTTTGATACACACCTAACTCTTGGGACCAGAAAACAACACAACTAAGTAGTTTTGATATGGACGTTGTAAGATTAAACATCCTAAAACACAAAAGAAACAAAGAAAGCTGTATGTATTTACTCCAATTTAATATTAATTTAATGAGCCCTATTTATACATATAAACAGTCACCTAATCTGAAAGGACAACATTAGAAAAATGTTACAGTATAATTAAGTAATATTTTGATGAATACTACACAATAAATATGAACGTATTACTGGTATGATTAAAAGATTTAATATCTTCTTTGCTATTACTTACGAACTTGAATGAGCTCTTAATTTTAATTATCCATGTATAGATGAATTGATCTTATTATATTAATTAAGTGTGTTGAATATGATCTGTCGAGATTTGACTCTAAAATTGCATTTTTCAAACTATACTATTTTCTCCAAATAAATTTTTAAATTTACTATTTCCAAAAATATCTTTCTAATTTGAAAAACGGAAATATAAGAGATATTTGTTGTTTTATATTAGAAATATATTAAAATAATATTTTTTTAATTATTTTTAATATTAGTATTTCAAAAAATGATTTAAAATTATAAAAAATTATAAAAAAATTATTCTTGAAACACTGAAGACTATATAAGAAAACAACTAAGCAAGTCGGCGCCAAACTACATTTTTCTAAGCACGTTGAACTAGAATATATGGCCTTGTACTAATAATAATAATAATAATAATAATTACAACAGCAACAAAGGAAAAGAAAACGAAAATTAGCCCATTGGATGTGACAAGATTAGCATTAGATACGGCGATTGTTATGCTTAAAAGGATCTTCAAGAGACTTCAACCATTATAAAGCACATTGAGATGAACACAAGCAGAGAACCAGAGTCCCATACCTAGGTCATCATGGCTTCTTCTACTCATCAACTACTTCTAAACACAGCCACTAACACTAAACCCAATGTCAAAATCCTTGTCTTTACCATTTCTCTGTTTGCAATCATATTCTGTAGTGCTTTACTTGCATCCCATTTGATCAAAGTTCGTCAATCTAGTCCATCAGCTCCACAGATATGCAATCAAGCCCATGATCCCCAGGAATGTTTATCAATACTATCTGAAGCTGTCTCCACTGATGGAGTTCAAGAATCTAATGGCGCTGGTCTCCTAAGAACTTTCCTAGTAAAATCTCTATCGCAAATGAGAATGGCAAAGGCAGCTGCCAAGGCTGTAACCATCAAGATCAATGACCGTAAACATCAAGCAGCTCTGGCTGATTGTTTGGAGCTTATGGATATGTCCATTGACCGAGTTACTGATACATTATCTGCTCTGGCCAACTGGGGCAGCCAGTCTGATGCTAGTGATGCAAATACTTGGCTCAGTGGTGTGCTCACGAACCATTTTACATGCTTGGATGGCGTTGACTCGATAGACCAGCCATCATTGAAAAACTTGCTCCAAGATTTGATCTCAAGAATGAGAGCCTCTCTTGCTGTTGTTGCCAGTCTTTCAGCCTCTGATTCTGACCTCGTTCAGCCATTAAATGGGGGTTTTCCATCATGGATTCTGGGCAAGGACCGCAAAATATTGGAGAGTTCAGTAAGCAATGTTGAGGCCAACGTGGTCGTAGCACAAGATGGGAGCGGGGACTATACCACTGTTCAAGAAGCTGTGAACTCAGCCCCAGATAAAAGTCAAAGCCGGTATGTGATACATGTGAAGAGTGGGATTTATAAGGAGAATGTCGAAGTTGGAAAGAATAAGAAAAATGTTATGATTGTTGGTGATGGCATGGATTTCACAATCTTAACCGGTAGCCTCAATGTTGTGGATGGATCTACAACCTTCAGATCTGCCACTCTTGGTAACTATTCTCTACTTTCCGGCTATATTCTCTTGTTTTCTTTCGGTTGTTCAAGGTTTTGATTAAGAATCACTACTGCTCAGCATTAATCATTACCAAGATTCCAAAAACATTTCCTTAATTAAGCAACTATACTCCTTTTTATGCTTTCAGCTGAGAAAATGCTGATAATCGCCGCAGTTTCTTCTTTCTTTGTTTTTTATTTGGTATAAGATAGACATTATTTGAAAATTTTGTTCCACGTTTCAGCTGTTGCTGGTGATGGATTCATATTGCAGGACATCTGGATCCAAAACACAGCAGGACCAGAGAAGCACCAAGCTGTGGCTCTCCGAGTAAGTGCTGATCAATCTGTCATCAACCGCTGCCGCATCGATGCATACCAAGACACCCTCTACACACATAACTACAGACAGTTCTACAGAGATTGCTCCATAATCGGAACCGTTGATTTCATCTTCGGTAATGGAGCTGTTGTGATCCAGAGCTGCCAAATTATCTCAAGAAAGCCTATGGAAAGCCAAAAGAACATGGTCACAGCACAAGGTAGGGTAGACCCGAATCAAAATACTGGGATTTCAATCCAGAACTGTGACATTATTGCAAGCCCTGATCTTGAATCAGAGCAGAATAAATTCCCTACCTATCTTGGAAGGCCATGGAAAGAGTACTCAAGGACCGTCGTGATGCAATCTGATATTGGTGGACATATTGATCCTACTGGTTGGGCGGAGTGGAACAAGGACTTTGCATTAAGAACATTGTATTATGGTGAGTACGCGAATAGAGGGCCAGGCGCAGGTGTTAGCAGGAGAGTGAACTGGCCTGGATATCATGTCATTACAGATCCAAATGAGGCCAAACAATTTACTGTGGCAGAGCTGATACAAGGAGGAACATGGCTCGGATCTACTGGAGTTTCTTTCACTGAAGGACTGTAATCTATGAAAAGGATGCATCCTCTTCTTGGATCTACTTTTAAATAATTTATGCAGCCTGTCGTGTTTTGTGAAGTTCATAAATTAGGATGCTGCTGCTACACTAACCTCTTTAATTGATAGCATTTCTGCTGTCTGCTGTACTATTTTCTTCACTTCCATGTTGGCCTTTTTTAGTCTCTTCCAACACAACCAAGTGGCCATCTCAATCCCAAACAAATAAGGGAGTGATTCAAAAAATTTACTCAAACATCTTGCAAAAAGCTTACTCAAGATTCAAAAATGGAGCTCAGCTGTTTAAGACACATTTGCACATGCTTTAACCTTTCCATGATATACAGGTTGAAGAAACAAAACCGGTGGAGCAACCAATCTACAGCACCTGGACCATCTGGTGGTGGTAGTTCTGGTTTGAACCAATAACTAAGAACAATAAATACGTACTCACTTTCTCTGTTATGACAACGACATGAATGGAACAAAACTTATCCTCCATCTCTTTGAGTTTCATTCTCAATATCCTAAATTGAGTGGCTGAAGAATAATAAGTGCCATGCCCATATCATCTTACTAGACATGATAAAATTCATAATAGAAGAAAAATATTAAAAATCTTATTACAAGTCCTTAAAATTATCAATAATAATGCTTAGTAACAAGTCAAAAGATGTTCTTAATAGAAGAGAAAAGAAGTATTTAAAACTCTTGTTCTTCTCCAATGGTTCGTGGAATCTAGGGGAAGAGAATTGATATAAGACTCAGTCTTGTCCTTCTCTCTTCCAGTTTATAAGCTTCTCATCTCACTCTAACTTGGGTTTCCCTTCTCAGTGTCCCCATTTCTCACTCGTAGCCGTGTTCTGAATTGAACGCGGCAAAATCACCATCAGCTCAGCCGCAACCGCACGGTTTTCTTCTTCTCCTCTTGCTGAAAAGAAGAAATTTTTCTTGCTCTGCAGGAAATTAGGAGATGAAGGCAAAATTAGGGGTGGTGGTTCCATGGCATCTGGTAACGATAACGTTCCTTTCATTACCATCTATCATTTTTAATGTTTGCCTTGGCCAAACTGATGACTATGAAAATCCTGCAGCTCACCACCTGGACTGGATGACTGTAATGGCGGCATCTTTCTTACCTGTTCTTTCACATCACGTGAAAAAGAATATACATCTATTTTTTTATATTTGTGGCATTTAAACATTATTTTTTATAAAAAAAATAATAATAATAATTTGACTCATGTGGATTCACATCTAATTTTTATTTAAACATTATGATAAAAGTATATAATTATCTGTCTTGTATTATCTTGTTGGATTTTAATGTAAATAATATTAAATTTGATGATGCCTGTGAAATTAAGATGTTTAGTTATAATCTTATTTCATTCTACATGTGATTACTAAACTTTGTACATATTAATAATTGTTAATTGAATTATTTACTTGGTTGCTGAAGACACATTTGACATTTACATCTATCCAATTTCAATACACCTATTCAAAGATAAATATTTATTTGTTATTCATTCATTATTGAAATTAATTAAATAAAAAAATATAGAAAACATATATATATATATATATATATATATATATATATATATATATATATTGTACTCTCCATTCTTGTTTCAATTTAAATTCTTAATCGATATTGATTTTTAAAAAAATATTTCAAGGTTTTATTACAATTTGTTAGTAAAGGGTTTACAAAAGTCAACATGCATGTTTAATAAGGATTTAATTGTCATTAAAAAAAGAAAAAATAACTTAATGGCTATAAAAAAAAAAAGATGATACATGCAAAAAGAAAAAGAAAAGAAAAAATAATAAATTGGATGTAGAAGACACATTGGTACTTAAAATGATACCTCTAGTATCTCCACAAGAAAAAAGTATAAACACCATGGAATCTATGGACAAATTCATAGACGAATCATAGCTTTAAATTTGGTTTTATATGGTGTCTCATTGAAATTTTTCTAGTAATACTGCCAGGTGTTATCATCAAAGCTACTGTGTGTTTCTATTATCTCTTTTTTTTTTCTTTTTCTTTTTTTTTCTCTTCTATTATCTTTTTGTGTCATGTTATCTCTTTTTCTTGCCATTAATTTATTTTTATTTTTTTAACGCCCTTTAATACATAATAACTGTTATATATATATATATATATAAAAAAATTCCAATGAAATAATAAATCTGCAAGAAATTACTTTGCTGGTTTAGAAATTAAGTTCTAGTCTAAAATAAATTATCCATAAATTATAAATTATCTATTGTACTAGTCTAGAAAAAAACTCCTTTTCTAATGACTATATTGTTGATTTTTGACACGTAGCATGTTAAAATTAATTAGCTCGTAGGTATCTTGTAAACATGGCTAGTCCTCATTGGAAAATGCTTTTGTCATATATATAGAATATTGAAAATACATGGAAAAAGCAAATTAATGATTAAATTAGAGCGTATATTACACAGCATGGATGGATACATACATGGTTCTGTTTATACATTGACTTTCTCGAGGAAGAGGATGGTTTACATACAACAATTTGCTTTCTGTACGGCCATTTTGCAGCCTGGAGCAATCTTACAGTTTTTTTGTGATCTCCAGGCAAAAAAATTGTGTGCAAGAATACTATGATCACTTGAAAATTTAAAATACAAAAACGAAAACTTGTTCCCAAACTGGGGAAAAAATCATGTGTTACATTGTAGGCTATGCCTTCTTCGCCTGCAGGAGCAACGAATGAACAGTAAGTTAAAAGGAAAACCAGACAATAAACATGCAACTAGGTTTCACGAAATCGTTTCAAAAGTGTTTTTGAAAAAAATTAAAAAAAAATTAATTTAATTTTTTATTTTAAATTAAAAAAAATTGTGTTTTGAGATCATTTTGATGTACTGATATCAAAAATGATTTAAAAAAAAAAACATAATAATGATGCATTTATAAACGAATAGCACTTTCAAAAGCAACTGCAACCACACTTCCAAACATGCATTCAGAAAGAGAAAACTCTAAGCACAAGTATAATGGAAACAGTATTTCTCCCAGCCCTTTTCATAATTTGATATAGAAACAAAATGCCACGGGAAACTAAAACCAACAAATGCTTCAAACAGAGTTGTTGTTTTTTAACTGTTTGCTTTCTTTAATTCTTTTGAACTAATTGAACATTTCAAATGCATCAACAGGATTTATCCGAGGTAATAAAAGTACCTTTTTTAAATATTTCTTGTGAAGTTTCATTGCACCGCTGCATGCTTTTTTGGCATCTAAATTCCCAGTCATGTCATTCAATATCTGAAAAGCATTGCAGAAGAAGAAAATAAACAGGAAAAAATCGTATTAATATACACAGAGATTCACAGCACAGGAGAAATAGGGAGCTCGTGGAATATTATCTAGGTAGCATGCATTAACTATTCACCAGCCAAACATTTCACAAGTTTATGTCGTCTTTCTAGCTACAGTTCTACAATGGTTGCAGGCATAAGCAAATGTTAGAACCAACAATCACAGTCAGTGTTGAGCTGTCGGTTAAGTGGAGCTGATCAATGACTAGTGTAGGACACAGTCAACTGTTCCCCGCCACCAGACAAACTCCGGCCATGTTTTCAGTTTCAGACTCCAAATAACAAAGTCATGGGTGGGGTTTGGGACTGCTCCTCAACAAGCAACGCACAATTATGGCAACTAGAGATGGAAATGGGGCCTGCTTGGAATTTAAGTTTGAATCTTTCTTGAGACACATACACGCAGAGAGGGGGATGCCCAAGCTGCAGCAAATCACCAGGCATCCCCTGCATGCAAACAAATGGGGTTTGCCGGTAGTCTTCACTCTTCCACTCTTATTTAATTTCTCCTACATACTTATGTTTGGTGGTACATTGCCCTTCCTAAACTACATGGCATTTTTACAGTTGTCTAAAGCATTGAGCACAATTCAAATTACCAAGCTTACCTTGACAACATCATCCAGGCCCCGAGCTTCATGCAAAAGCTTAGAGCTCTTATCTTTCAATACACTGGCAACAAGGAAAACAGACATGGGGAGGGGTCCTTCAGAATTTGCTGCCCCGTTTTTCATATTTTCCCTTTCGAACTTTCCATAGTGCCGTATTGACTTTGCTCTTCCCTTAGATCCCTCACCTTTCTCGCCATTCAATTCCGGCTCTTCATATATGGAGAACAAATCAGGGTCGTATTCAAGGGCCCACATCATCTGTGGGTATAACGAAAAGAAAGCACATATGAGAAATGCAGATTTTTTGTTCAGCAAACAAGAACATGAGTATCAGTAACTAAGACACATAGTTTCCGAAGAGACAAAATCTTTGCGCTTTTTTCTATTCAAAGATGCACATACATGACAGAAAACAGAAAGAAAAGAAAACAACAACATTTAGGTACCAGAGACTTGTCAGAAAATGTAGCAACAGAAAAGTGGAGACTCATCTGACAACAGTTTATCCAGAGTTCTTATCTACCCACCCAAGAAAATAACTGTATGTCTAGACTCATAAGAGAAAGGCTTTCTGTTTTGGCGATTGAGTAGCAATTGTTCTCACGTTTGAATGGGAGATCTAGAATCAAGCAGGAGGCGATTGGGTTGGGCTTGCCTATTAATAGACCTTGAGTCCATTGAGATGGCTCAGCAGATTTTTTGAAGGATCTAAGATTCATCCTTAAGTGTCTTTCATTCAGAAATTATGAATAAACTCCACAGCCTGGTGATGCATTGTAGGATAGGGTGAGGAAATGGTCACTATGCATACACATTATCAGTTTTAGAACAAGTTTTCTGAACTTTTGGCAAGACCAATTATGTAGCAAAACAATTCTACCATTATTTTTAAATTAAAAGGAAAAAAATGAAAAAAAGAAATAAGGGATTTTTAAATTAGAATTTCATATTGCCTTCATTACAGGCAACCACGGAATACTTGAATCATGCATATTTTCAATTAACCAAACTTGAACCATACCTCCCAAAGGTAGAGTGAATCACAAAACGAAAATTCTCGGCGGAACAAAACCATGAGCATGCGGAAAGCAAATAAATAGTCACCTCCGCCAAGTGCATCTGTGTTTAAGGATCAGAACACATCTTTACTTTCTTTTTTCAGCACGAATCAAGTAAGTTGAGAAAATAAGTATGGAACTATCGCAAGACAAAGAAACTAAAAGACTTTAATTGCAGGATAACACAGTTATTATTGCTAGAGAGTCACAGCTAAAAACTGCAATCTGAAAGGCAGGTCATGACATAAGCTGTTTTCCATATCATGGCAGATACTACACTAAGGCAAACACTCACATAGAATCAAGCTTTCTTACTTCTATAACCTTGTTCCTGACACATCTAGATATTCCAAAAAGGGTATTTAAAGGGGTTAAGAGAAATTTTATTTCTTTTAATGAGCTTGTTCTCTTTTTGACACAGGTGAAACTCAAATCTCAGACCTCACCTCTCTCAATTATGCAAGAGTACCATTGAGCTACAGGCACATTGGTAAGAAAATATAAGATAAGAAATACTGCAGTTTCAAATTGGAGAGGGGGGACTTTAGAAGGCCAAAACTACCTTCTTACAGAAATGCATCACCATTTCTCTCTTAAACCAGGAATATTGTTCATCAAATCTATGACAACACCCAAACAAGCAGGGGCAGAACTAGGAACTTAATTTCAAGGGGACCAAAACTATTATGAAATGAACAGCATTATTGAATGTTAACTAAATATAAAAGATAGAGTTGGATGTAATTATTTTTCTTTTACGATTGGGATAAAGAAATCAATCATGATATTTAAGCCTTATATCTTTGGGGGTTCCACAACCATTTAAGGTATGCAGAAGTCCACTCCTGCAAACAGGCCATCTCAGAGGAGCAAAAGCACAGAGAAATGTTTCCATCACAGACAAGTCCATTAAAGAATTCTCCAGGTGTTGTCTCTTTTCTTCATGCAAAAAGCCAACGAACAGTGAACAGTGAACAGTGAACAGTGAACAGTGAACAGTGAACAGTGAAACCAAGGCTTTTGTCCATTTCTTATGCTCAAAATTTCAAAGCAAACAATATTCTTTTTTTTTTCTTTCTTGCTAAGCTATATTTTCTTTTAGTAAGTATAATAAAAAGAATGAAAAAGGAAAGAATAATAAACTAGCGATTTAGCTCAGTGACTCAAACTGACTGGGATTTAAGAATTAGACAATGACTTAAAATACATAATGAGAAAGCATAAATTTAAGAGAGAAAAATACCTAAATGCTGATGAAGTTTTGGATCAATGACTTGAGTAATTTCAGCCAAATTACTAAGTTGTGTCTCCACCCCAACAGACCTCTCAGTGCATCTGAAATTTCCTCGCTTTAAAATTTCAAATAACAACAATTCATGAGAATGAGGAAATCAAATGGAAAAAAAATAAAATAGTGAAGCTAAGAGCCATGTCAACTACCAAAAAGCATTAATCAGAGAAAAACTCCCACAAAGCATTAATCAGAGAAAAACTCCCACAAAGCATTAACCAAAGAAAAAAAATATTAAATAATTCACAATGTCTGAGAAGCAGTCATTGGCACAACAGAGGCAAGGAACCAATTTATGAAAATAAGCAATATAATAAATCCCCTTGAGGACATTAAAAAGGTAATTATTAACTCACGAGATACAAGTAAATAATGTTTCAATCAAGGTAAGAAAGTCGAAACCATCAAGATATCCATTTAATACTAGTAGAGAAAATTCAAATAACCTAAAGAAAATTAACCTTATCATCCACTTCAATACAATACAAATGCACTACAAGAATATTAAGCAAAAGCCGTATACTTTATCCAAGAGCAACATCACACTGTAAAGTATCTTGTGCACAAAATTGAGAGAAACAAAGAAAAATAAGAGAATGTACCAATCTGCGCATCAATCGTTCAAAACACCAAAACGCATCCGCTTCATCTTCAAGAAGCACTATCATAGGTGAGCAAAGATCACTCATTCCTGCCAGCAATTCATGTTTGAGACTTTAGAATTTTCACTTCATTACAACAATGTAAACATAACTAGATGCATTGTATAAGGAAAGTATAATCATAATGACTTTCAGCAACTCAGAAAAGGTCATATTTATGGACCCACTTCTAGATAGCTCATTCTATTAGAAACCAGTAAGTATCCAGATATTTTCAAATCTCATGTGTAATATCAGGGTTATAGTTAGGAGATGACCATGTTCATGCAGACCAATATTAATTTTCAGATCAACAGGATTTCAAATGGAAGAGAAAAATGTTTTTGGTTATGTAACTATCATTGCTTACTCTATTAGAAATTAAGTGCTAGAACTAATGGTGGTTAATCATTTCAGGAAAAGAGTATTCTGGCTCTCATGATTACAGGGGAATGGGGATAGTGCAAGATACTTGATTTCTAAGGGTTCATAACTTTCATACAAAGAGCTTGTAACTCTATAAGTTTGCAGTGAAAATACATAATAAGATAAGAAGAGCCCAGAAAAGGGGAGGGGGATAGTGAGAAATATGGTAGTGGAACTACTTTACTCAACCTCAGTGATTTATCTCACAAAAGCAACAGTTTGAAAAGGTAGAGAGCAGCTACTTATTCTCAATGGTGGATTTTCACCAACTTCAGAGCAACCAACAACAATGCCAACAAATCCCCTTGTACAATTTATCATAAATAAAAGAGAATGGTATTTTATTTTATCTGTCTGCAGATACAGAACGATCTCCAAATGTCAAGCACTTATATTTCAAGCATTACTTGTCTATAAATGCCAAGTATTAGTTTTTGAAACTTTGTTGAATTCACAAGTGCCTGTTATATGGATCAGGTCAACACAATGCACAATAATGTACATGCCTGGGTCCTATACCAATCACATCAAGCTGAGTGGCAATGATATAACATATCAACATAATACTTTCATGAAATGATAATCATTTATTCATCTACCTTGACAATAGCCGACATCTGTATCAATCCAGGCATAAACAGATAGAATATCCCAAAGTTTTGACAAGTTCTCTTGCTTCTCATAA
Organism: Salix caprea; assembly: GCA_964035475.1. NCBI lineage: Eukaryota > Viridiplantae > Streptophyta > Magnoliopsida > Malpighiales > Salicaceae > Salix > Salix caprea. Next base: position 4,641,876 of record OZ037749.1, on the reverse strand, counting down.
AACACCAATGTCCTGTCAGTACGATGCACATCGAGACCTAGCACCCATATTAGTCCAATCAGAAAGAGATTCAATAAAAAGCACAAAAAATCCTAGATTACAATAGTTAAGTTACGACTATTGAGTTCTTGAGGTTCAAATTAACAGCATGATATATTTTCTATATGTAGGGGCAGAATTACAGGAAGGGCTGGACGAGCCATGGAACAGCTAAAAAATTTTAAAACATTTACACATTTCAGTCTTAAAATTTTTAATTATACCCTTCAAGTTAAAGTGATAGGGTACATACATTGTGCCTTTCCCTTTGTTGTTTTACTTCCAATTTTACCCTAATTGCTTGCCCTTCTCCCCCTCTAATAAAATTGCAGTTCACGCCCATCTATAAGGAATGACTTCATTTTTTCATTTAAAAAAAAAAACATGAACACAATCAAAGCATTGGAAGAACAGTTCAACTCACACAAGCAATCCTGCATGAGAGAGATTTACAGTAAAACAGTGACTGTAACATCAAAGGCAGGATCTCAAAGTGACATGTATGCATTAATGAGAAAACATCAATTAATCATTAACTATTGCATAGCACAGAAATTTGGCTTAGCAAATGCTTTATATTTCCATAGTATTACAAAAATACTTGGGACAGGAAGCATTGACAGGAGAACAGGAACTAACTTTGCACCAAGGAAGAGAGAAATGTGCATTTATGTATGAACATCACCAACCTATTTGATGTAATGTAAGCATCCACTGGGTCACTTTCTTGTCCAAAGGGCCATGGCTTGTAAGCTGTTTCACCATTTCTGAACAGGAAGTGTTTGTTCTTGATTGATTTGTAGCACTGGCATTTGAATTGCCAATTTCAGCAGAGTTACCATCTTGAGAGGGGCCTCCATCTTGAGTTGTTTCTAAAATCACTAATGGTTCCTGAATAGGCTGACCATCTTCAGTGATTACAGGTGCTGTAATAAATTTGCCACTTCCAACAACAGGAAATATTTGGCGGCACTCTTCTTTCCACCTAGCATATTGTACCCTGAAGGTGCAACATAAGAACGACTTTTAGTCTTCTAAAGTGGGGAATAAAGCACAGCCAAACTTCAAACTTTATGCACAAAAAACAAGGCAATTGCAGTATTTAGCTTCAAGATAGTTTACCTACATTTCTAAGGGGAAGATCAAGGTCAGCAGTATCTGATTTGACTAGATTGTATTTTTATACATGAAAGAGGATGAAGACCCCAATATAATCTAGTGTAAGAGATCTCCAGAGTCAGATTAAAAAAACTAATGAGACCATGGTCTTATGCTTAGTACATTCACCTACATGGTCCATGGATATCAAATTTTCTTAGTCCAAAGAAAGTGTCCAGCATTTTGATGGTGATGAGTACCAATTATTGGAATCAACAAGTTTTGTCACATTATTGTAATGCCCATTGTCACGATAAAGGATTGCAATGCCCATTGTCATGATAAAGGAAAGGAATTAATAAGATGATGTTGCTGCCAGTAACTTTGATTGAACTAAGACCCTAAATAAGTATTTCCTTATCCCTTTCTGTGGTTTCTTGACCATGAGTTACACTTGTAAACACAGACTACCTTCTACGCTGTCGTATCTGATCCCGTTCATCAAATGTACTCTTAGGATCATAACAACTGAGTAGAAATTCCCAAACTTCTCCTCTAATTGATGGATGGATCCCCTAAAAGGAGAGAAAAGAGTGGTCATGAGCATTAAATCTCACAGATTGATAATAAGATCTCTTGAAAGAACAGTTACCCCACGGTAGATTCGACCAAGGGTCTTGCTTATATCCAGGTACCCTTCTGGAGTAAATGCAGCCTGCCATTTCCTTGAACTTAAAGTTTTACCTGCCTGCAAAAGTGGATCCAAAGGAAGCTTCAGTTATTTCCATGACAAGCAATGTGTTTTATGTTCTATTGGCAACACCAGTTAATATGAACTGTTGGAGCTGAATAGTTCAACCTTATTGTATATCTATTTTGCGTTTCATGTATACAGAATTGTTGTTAGAAAGCAAGAAATTGCTAAAATTAGCAGTTTGGCAGCTGGCTCGTAATATCATTATAATTGCATATTCTGCTGATCGCTGCTAAAATTGTTTGCTTTTTCATTAAAACTTATAAAATTTGATTAAACAAATCTAATGAGCCCAATTCGATAAATTATTCAATCCAGCTTTAAACTGGAAAAAAATGATCTGGGCGCAATAAATATCAAGACAGAGCACAGTGAAGCAAATTAATTTAATTAAAACACCACAAATAGAGAAAAGAACCAAATTTACAGACTTAATTCAAAATCAACCAAATGGGCACGCCATAAACATCAGAACAAAGCCATAAAGGATCAAAATTACAAAATTTTGATCTAAACAAACAACTCGAAATGCCTCGACTTGTTTAGTGCAGGTCCAAGTCAAATAGCAAGGATTCGAAGCACTTCTTTTTACATGGGGTTCAATCGTATGGATATGAAAAATACAGGATTTTCAATCCAAGCGGGAAAAGGAGGGAAACGGATACGTGAGTAAACAGAACTCCATGCTCAATCTCTGAGTCAATGAGCACTTCACAAATATCAAAAAACAAGGGAAGGCCAGAAATATCCAAAAAAAAAAAAAAAAACTTGATCAAAATACACAAACGGGTATTCGGAAAAAATAAAAAAAATAAAAAAAAACCTTCACACAAACCTTGATTTTGAATTTGGATTTTGGAACATCGGTGCATTCAGGCCGGACCTGATAGTACGAATCAGCAGGCTGTCCAGGATCTCTCCACATTTAACAATAGCAAAAGAAACAACTCACAAAGCAGAAACCAGGAGCTTGACCCCCTTAAAATGGAGAGACTTACAAGAAGATGAAGGGTTCAAAGAGAGGACCCAGCTCCCTACCAATGACAACAACTACAACAACGACCAGTTCAAGACAGAAGAATACGGGAAGATACGAAAGAAAGTGTTTGGTTTTTTTTTTGGTTTTTTAACGTTTTATTCGCTTCCTATTTGTGTTTTTAATAATAAATTAAGGAGTGATAATGGTAGTTAATTAGAGGTTGTGTTTTGTGGGGTTGTTAGTTATTAATGATGTTGGCTTATTTACTTATTTTCACGCTCAGGTTCTTCCTATTTTACTCTCCATGCTCTCTTTTCAACTCCCACCACCAAAAATCATGTTTTCTCTTACTATTTTTTTCCTTTTAAAAAATAATCTTTTTCTTTTTTTTTCCCTTTTTAGAACGAAAGATTTTCCCTATTTTCAATTTATCTAATTATTACAAATAGATCTACATTACTTCTTCATGATAAAAATGGAACACTCTAAATTTTAAAATTTATCCAAAATAATACTAGTTTTACCAAAAGAATTCTTCTCGAAAACTTTATTCTTCTTTTTTGATAAAAAACTTTTATGCGGGAAATCTTAATTTCTAGAAAGCATATTTTATGGATCTAGATGAACAGGTAAAACTCTGGTTATTTTAGATTTTTATAAGAAATGCACGTCTTGATTCAAACTCGAGATTTAATATATATGTATAAATATCATCTATAGAATAATGAATAAATGGATTCTAAAAATTCAATAATTGTGGTTTTCAAGTAATTGATTTTGTTATTTTTTTAATAAAATTGGTATTACTCAATTATCTAAAATGAACGTTTTAGAATTTAAAGAGAGTAACTCTATTACTTATTATCCAGTAATGTTTTTTTTCTTTTTCATTTGACTAGAATTTTTACTTGGTTGTGATTGGTTGTCTTCATTGACTTGCACCTGGGGATAAAGAAGCTAGGTTCGAGAGTAGCGCGTGATCATGGACTTGTTCAATCTAATTTTAGTCAGTCTATTTTAAAAGTATTTTTGAGAGAAAAAATATTTTTTATTTTTATTTAAAACTAATTTTTTTATATATTTAGATTACTAATATCAAAAATATTTTAAAAAAATATCATTTTATAAATAAAATAAAACATTTTAAAAATCAATCACAATCATGTGTTTGTTTGAAAGAATAATTGAGGTTACTTTTAAAAATATTTTTTATTTATAAATATGATATTTTTTATTTTTTAAAATTATTTTTAATATCAGTAAAATTTAAAAATATATAAAAAAAATTAATTTTAAATAAAAAAAAGTGTCAGGGTGGTAGGGGCATGTTGATTCACATTGCCCTGGATTAAGTTTATAGAATTCAGAGTTGTCCCATACCAGCCTGGTGGAGAGTGAAGAAAACGCGCCGGCGTTTTGGAAGAGTGGTGGCGCCCATGTTGATTGAAGCATGGGCTGGAATTTGGTGATACGAGGGCCTAAGAGAGAAGAGAAAAACAGGGGGGGCGTCAAAACTAGTAATGGTTGACTTTGACCTGATGAGGAAACATGGAGTTTGTAAGAAAAAATATTTAAAAAAAAGAAATAATTTTCTAAAAAAATCAAAAAAAAAATGTACAAATTTATTAAAATTTTAAAATATCTCTTAATGTAATTTTTACAATGTAGTTTTATAGACGAAGCAGGTAGTAGCATGGTGGATTTGAACCTAAGATTTGAGGCTTAAAAGAGAAATATTTTATATATATATATATATATATTTATCTATTTTAAAAATAAATATAAATAGTCATGGAAATTAAGTTATTCCCCTCTATGACTCTATCCATAAATGCTTACGGTTTGCCAGCTCAAGTTGAAAGACAAGGCACCAGCTACTGGGCCCAAGTTAACGTACCAATTTCATAATGTTCGAGGTCGAAGAAAACTCAATTATTTGGAATCATAATGAGATGGCATTAATAATTCACCGACCCTTATATTCTAGTTACATCTTTCTTACGAACAATCCATGGCAACTATAAGATTAAGATTAAAAACATATATATATATATATATATATATATATATTTTTTTTTTTTTTTTATAACAGGAGTGTCCGGTCTAGCTTACGCGCACAACACCTAATCCCCGAACTCACTGAACATTCTGCAAACCCAGTGAGCATATAAGGCATCGGGAGGTGACAAGCATGCATGGTGGGACTTGAACCCTGGTGCGGAGTAAGAGAATAAGTCCCTTCAACTGCTAGGTCAAGACCCATAAAAAAATATTCAAGATGATGATTTTATATAAAAAAAACAAATTATTAAAATTACAATATATTGGATTGATCTATATTTAAATTATTACAAGACCACGATAATCTTAAAGAAAGCAAACCAAAATATGATTAGGTTAATTTTTCTCTTCTCAATAAGGTTATGCTTTTGTTAAAAATCTCGTTAGGCAGAGGCAGATCTATCTATGATAATATGTTGATTTGCTACGTGTTTTAGCTTATACTAGTTAAATTACCTGCACTATGTTAAGGGATGAGAAAAAAAAATTATAATTGTTGGAATTGAAATAATTAATAGATTTTGTTAATTTAAAGATAAAATATAATATCTATACATGCAATGTTTAATATAATGAAATATATCAACAAACCTTATTATAACAACAGCAACATCGAAGGCTTAACATCTACAAATATTATTAGTATTATTGCTAAAACAATAAAAATTATTAAATTACCCCGAGAAAAAAAAACTCAAAAATATTAACAAAGGAGGAAGCAAGAAAAAAAAACTAAAATTATTATTATTATTATTATTATTATTATTATTGCGTGAATACTGGGAAGATAAAAATCCTAAAAACTTTAATAAAAAAGCAAACAAAAAAATGATAAAAAAAATACTAGCTAAGAAAATCATTTGACGTAAAAATAATTTTAAAAAACTAACAAAATAAACCAAAAGAAAGAACAAAGGAAAAAAACTATCAATTTTCAAATGATCATAAACACAAACTAAAATTTAATGACAAAATTTTTGAAAAAAATATTATCTCAACAAAAGAGAAAATAATAAAAATTAAAAAAAAAAAACTAAGAGCATATATATATAAACATGGACAAAAATAGAGACTATTTTAAAAATATAAAAAAATAAAGGATTTAAAATAAAAACTTAAAAGTATAAGGGCTAAAATGAAAATCAAATATATTATCAATTTAAATTAAAGGATAAAATTGAACAAATCAAATCTTTTGTACCAAAAATATTAAGGGATTCAAAAGAAATCCGGAAATTAAAAGAATAAAGACTGAAATGAAAATGCAATAAATAATCAATTTCAATCGAAGGACACAATTGAAACAAATCAGAACTTACATGCAAATATAAGGACCACACAACACAATTAAAAGAGAAGGGACCGAAATAAAAAAGACATAAAACCGGGGGGCTGATGTGTAGTTTAAGTAGCAGGAAATAGAAAAAGGCAAAAACAAATTCAACCGCCTACCAGCTCGCCCCCGTCCACCTTGGTAGGTCACGCGCCACTCCATGCAAAAGAGAACATGGTGGGGCATCGACGGAGACGCCGAAAGGGCATTTTCCTCCACCGTAATATGCCACACGCGCTTCTAGAAGGAGCGTGAGGCGGAATAGTGTCGGTCAACAGTAGTCCCAGAAAAAAATAACAATAAGGTCAATTATCGAGCTACCCTTGTATCTATTTCTTCAATTTTGTGTTATTGGGGGGTATATCCGTATTTAGCCATTTCCAAAAAATATGAAATGCCCGTGGCATCCCTCCCGCCCAGAGCTGATTTTTATCTTTTTCGAGGGACAAAATGATTATTTTACTGTGCAAAGAAATATAAAAAATAAAAAAAATAGTGACCCAAACTGGAACGAAAACATGCACTTACCGTGGAACCTCTCCATCCAATAGTTGTTTTTTTTGTCTTTTCCGAGGGAAAAAAATGTTATTTTACTGTGCAAAAAGAAAAAAAAAACCAGTAAACTGGTGAACCGAACAAACCAAATTGACTCAAACTGACCCAAAAATTGAGCAATATTATTGTAACTCACAATGATTCTCCTCACATGCTATAGTAACTGACTCCTGACCTATTTTAGTATATAGTATAATGTGTCTTATTTTTGTGCATCATGGCATGCTATGGAAATAATGAAAACAAGTTTTAGATAAAGAAAAAAAGCGGTTTTATTTTTATTTTTTTCATAGACAAAACCAATGATCATGTCCCAAGATATCCAAATAGTTTAGAAACAATGTTTATATGTTGGGTAATTAGTTAATCTCTTAGTTTTAGGAATCTAATCTATTTTTCCTAGCCACGTGAGTTGGTAACCGGTGCCTCGTGGTCGGTACAACTAAGGTGATAGGTAGTTAATACTTGTGAAAAATCCTCTTTAATAAATGTAGAGACTCTTAAATACTTAATTATCTATGTAGAGAGAGAGAGAGAGAGAAAGGGCACGATAATATTTTAGAGTGATAACCTTTGAAAATATACAAGTTAAAAATATAAAGAATAAAGAGATATGAACATGGAGCTTAAATAATTATAGGCTATTTGTAGCTCACGAGTCTTATTTTTTTATAAAGAGATGGGGTCGAAGAGTGATTTCATAATATTTTTATTTGCATTCTACTCAAATTAATAATTATTGAAAAGATATTCAAGAAATTATTGAATTCCAATGAATTGTCAAATTAAAGATATTCAATATCTAAACCCAAGTATGTTGGGCTCGGATGTGACGACAACTTGATCCCATAGGAGTGTTAACAGCATGCCTAACATGGATCCGGGCTACCATACACAGGCCCATGAACCTTGGGCAAGTAACAACCCAGGCCCAAACGCTTTGGCAACATGTTAGGCTCTAACATTGTAGCTCTAGCCCATGAAGGTGTTTTTTGGGCTTATTGAGGAGATGGTTTTTGAATCAATTAAAGTCATATGGATGGTAACCAGAGCAGCTTCTTCTTCTAGTGTTGACAGCCTTGTGTGATTAGTGCATCAGATGCCATTGGTTTAGCTAGCCCAGAGCAGAAGACATGAATATTCTTGACCATGGTCAAAGAAAAGAATTAACCTACAGGCCAAGTTACCTGAAATACTAAAAGAAATGCCAGCAACAATTAATCTAGCTAAGCAAATTAAAGGAAAGAGCTAAAATAAAAGTTATGAGAAAAAAAAAATTTATTCTTTATTTTTATAATTCCAAGAGAAGAGCTATATTGAAAAGCTAAAATAACATTTTTAAATTGAAGAGTTATTCCTATATATTGATCAAAAAAATCAAGAAATTGTTTAATATATTTCTATGTAAAAAAATGGTTTTGATTATACTTGTATTAGTTAGTTATTATTAATAAATAGCTATATCAATATTATATATATTAAAATAGAATTGGATTTTCTAAATGATTTTTTTCATTGGAGTGCAAATATAAAAAAAATATTATATCTACATTACTCAAAAAATCATATTACTAATTTGGCTTCTTTAAATAGCTTTTTCTCTCAAAAATGCTTTTATAATCGAACATATGCTTCTCTGGTAGCCAAGAAACCGGAAGAATGAGAATATGAAAAAGCAAAAAACAGCAGCAGCAAAGCTTCACTTCCACAGTTTGTAAAGATCATGCAAACTGGCCTATAAAACCCCCTGATCATACCACCATCCTCACCACAACTTGAGTGCATCTAAAACTGGGATTTCAGATTTTGGGTGGAAGACTCATCCCTCCTCGCTCCAAACCTCACTCATCATTTTTCAATGGCTTCTAGCATTTCTTGCAGAGACAGTGTCTTCCTGGGGCTCTTGTGTTTCTTGCTCTTGGTACAGAAGAATAATGCATTTGAATTCATGGTTGGAGATCAGAAAGGTTGGACGGTGCCTGATAATACCAGTTCAAAGAGCTACCTCAACGATTGGGCTGAAAATAAACGATTTCAGATCGGAGACACTCTCAGTAAGTTGATTTTTTTTTTCTTTTTGTCCCAGTAATTCTTCCAGAATGGTGACTTAATCGATTTCTTATCGGTTATTGCAGCGTTTGTTTATGATTCTAACCAAGACTCAGTCATTCAAGTGACCAAGGAGGGCTACGAAAATTGCACTGCAACTTTGACAACATTAAGTGAAACCTGTCCTGAGGCAACAGCCAAAGGCGGCCACACCACCGTCAAGTTAAATAAATCTGGACCTCACTACTTCATCAGTGGGAAAACGGATCACTGTCAGAAAAATGAGAAGTTAGTGGTCGTTGTGATGGCAGACAGATCAAGAGCCCCCGCCGCTTCTCCTCCATCTCCAGTTGTTTCAGGCATGGTCCCAGCTACGACACCTAGCAACGAGGAGTCTCCTCCTCCAGGACCAGTGGAGATTATCCCAACTCCAGCTCCTACTACCACCCCGCCCCCAAGCTCGGCTTCTTCCATGTTCGCGAGTTTCATTGGTTCCATGGGAGCGTTCCTTGCTTCATCACTTATTTTAGCAATCTAAGTGGAGAGCTGTTCGAATAATTGCCTGATTTCCTCTTCGTTTTTTTCTTCTTTTTGACTGCTTTCCATATTTTTTCCCCTGGCTTTCTCGATGATTTTCCTGCCCTTGTGCTCAGTTATCTCAGCTGGGAATTTCAAAGGCGTATTGGTATTTGGATATTCGTTTGTTATGGATGATAAATAAGGTGGGCAATATATGGTGTGCTTATTGCTTCATGTAAGATTATTGTATAGAACGAAATAAATAAATACAATAAATTTGTTACTTCTGTTTATCTCTTCTCTCATCAAACATCGGTGGTAAATCGAGCACTCACAAGTCTAGAGCAATAGCAAATAGCAAATAGCAAATAGCAAATAGCAAAAGCAATATCACAGTTCTCACACTGGAAGACAACTTCTTCCATATAATCTTGTGGCCTACCTTCTTTTCCTCAATACGGCGAGGAGGAGACGGGGGAGGAGGGCATTGAAACGATGTTGTTTCAAGGGGGCAAGAAAACGGAATGTATAGGCAGTCAAACAATCTAGGATGGAGTTGCATGGAAAATTTCTTGTGTTGGCAATTTGTGTCGCTTCTAAAAATTCAATTACCAGGCAAGAATTGTAATTGTTCTGGTCAAACCTTTGCTAAATGGAAGCAGACTATGCGGATGGAATTTATAAGTAATATCTTATCTTCCTGTCAAAAGTTTTTGCCAAGCTCTACTTTTTTCATCATTCTAACTGTGTTGTGCAAAATTGAATCCAATATCCCAGCCACCTGAAACACAAAGTGAAAAGCTATCAGAAACTGCATCTGCTTAAGGCTGCAGATGAAAGACTAAAAATAGTACAAATTTAAATACCAACCGTGAAGACACCTCCAATTATGGCACAGACATTGGTGATAAAATGCCAAAAAGACTTGGGATTTTCAGTGATCAGAACCTGATATTGGAAATGGAAATAAAATGTAACGGGAACAAATGAAAGATCGAAAACAGAGAAAACAGTAGGAATAACCCTCCAGTCCAATAATAATAAAACAAGACGAAGAAGAATTTGTTTATTTATTACTGTACCTGCATAGGAGAGAGCTCAAAATGGAATTTGGCAGTTGGCATGTAAACAGTCTGTGACAAACTGCTATGGGCTGTATATTCATACTCCTCGATTAATTTATGTTCACTAGAAGATCTTCTTGTAACCACCTCAGTTTTAACTACTTGGAGATAATGCTCTATCTGCGATTGCCAATTTGAACAAGAATGAATTCATACCAAACATAAAGAATCAATGTCCTATTCTAGACATATGCCGAAAGCAACAACCATGACTAACATTACAAAGAAAGAGGATGTTCTCTTAGGACTTGCATCCTCTTCACAATTTATAACATCCTAAGAAAGCTCCTGCTTAGGACTTGCATCCTCTTAACCATTTATAACATTTAAAGTGATTGTGGTCCAAGACGAAATCATAAGTGAATAGTTGAACATTGTGGGTCCATTTTATATCCCCGTACATTCATGCATCCATATGAAAAACAACGAGGAATCTTCTGTAAATTCACATCTTGTTCCCATGCATGTAAAATTGTCAGCATCATTGAGACATCAGTTTACATCACATTGAAAAATGCTGATGGATTAACCAAACATGCAGTGAGCAGAATTCAACAAAACAAAGAATTTCGAGAACCACTTGCAAGTGAACTTACAGTGACATTAGCCCCTACATCACGGTGATTAATAAATGATCGGCCATTCAACCTGTCATGACTTCGACCAATGTGAGGTAACAAGCGCTTTGCATCACTCATTACCCTGGGCAAAACCTTCATACCAAATGAGAAATGGGATATGACATGTGACAGGTTCATTTGTTTAGAATCAAAGGAATGGGATCCTGAAAGAGCTGAGATCATGAGGTTGCCTGGAACCTGCGGAGTACAAGACAGTTCAAATTTAAAACCCAAGAACTAACCAAAGGTAATGCAAAATCCTATTAGGATCAATTTCCAGATCCGCAAAACAACCACAATATCTTGTGAATACGAGGATGGCTAAATAATTATATTAATCTGTCCTCTTCATACTATATATGATCTTTCCCATCATGAATTACAATGCAACATATTTACAGCAACCATAGAGTCTATCCCATTGCTTTCCATGCGGCACAGGAGGTTTACCTTCTTTACACGCACATATCCTTCGATTTTACATCCTCCTGCTGAAGGTGCTGGTCTTTTAACGTGTTGTGTTGCATTTTCAGGTTTGTGCTCCAGAGCTTGCCTTTGAGATTCCATTGAAATAGGTGCAACCAATGCTTCCATTGTCTGAAAGGAAAAGTAAAAAGTAGGCCAAGACTACATCAATAATCATGAATAAGCCCAAGTTTGTATCCATGAGCAATGTAGTCATGGCTCGAGTTAAATAGGAAAAAGAGAAGTGTTCGTACCTTAACTAAGCTTTCTGTATCTCGATCTCCGTAATAAGATTCATGGTCATGGCGTCCATGGTCCTCCCTGAGACAGTTGAAGATGCCGGGTAACTAAGTTGGCCAGCAAAGCAGTAATAAAAAGCCAAATACAAGAAACTATGTGATCGCAAAAGACATTAAAAAAGAAAAAGTATAGGACACAAAAGTGTTGTAATCAACAATGAGTTAAAACTGAAGTTAACATCTGTTGCTGTAAGCTTCCTTTCTCTTATGTATTAAAAACTGGTATAAAGATTGGAATTGTTAGGGAGATCTGAAACTACAGAAAACAAGCATATTCCTTCAACCCTTCATTTTTGTTCTAATTGTCCATCTTTTTGTTTATTCATTATAATCTTTCAGCATTTTTTATCCATTTTTTTAATGAAAAAAAAAAAGAATCCTGATTAAACAGAAGATAACAGAATAAGGGGGTTTAAGGAACAGATTCATCTCAAATGGTAAATTTAAAGCACAAATATGCAATGCAATTGACTTAAGTAAAAGAGCACCGAGAAAATATACAACATAAAAGAAAGATAATCTCATAATCAACTGTCAACAACATATGAATGGTATAGATGAAAATATATTACCGAAGATTACTTCCTTTACGGAAAATACGAATCGATGGATACCCTTGTATGTGATTCCTGAAAAATTCATGAAGAAATACTTACAGTTAAGAAACAATGAATGATAGGGGACCTAACCAGCAAGGATAAATGTGAAAGGGGAAATAGCTAATAAACTACAATGAAGCTTCAAGAAAGTAATCAAAATTGATGTATTGAACAAATTACCAGAAATTCAGTGTTACTCACATACACCAGACCAGAGGTGCTTGATGAATTTGAAAATCTATTAGCTACACTATCAGAATAGTAATGCAATCTGATCACGTTGAACTACCAACATAAATCTATTAACATGCACTAAAACATTAATCTAGAAAATACCTCCTGCACAGATCACCTTCTTCAGTGCAGTCGACCTTAGCCAAAAGAATCCGTCCATCCATTTCCGGATCATACCTGATAAAATGTATGGACATGTGGGAGTTGAGTATATGATGTCAAATTAAATGAAATTAAATTTTACTTCAAATGCCAGTACCATCTTCATGTTCAGGGAGAAACGAACATAAGAAGCTGGAAAGAAAAATACCTCTCTCTTATTATTTTAGCTGCCTTATCCCATGAAGGTTTCTGAAAGAAGAGAAATAGTCAGGCAAGAATGAGTGAAACAGTGAGTTCATCCATCATTGTATTTGGAAAGGGTGGATTTAAATGATTTTTTCCAGTGTAATCAGTAGTTATTCAACAACAAAACAAAAGACCAAAAGGTTTGACACCTTTAAATGACCAAATCAAGACATTTGCACTCACAAAATTGTGCTGAGTATTATGAGCTTATTATTATGATTCTGTCAGTTCTGTTTCTCAGTAATATCAAAGAGAAGTGTCCAGGTACAAATATGAGCAATTTATTAATCTTAAGAACCAAATGGTCTTTTATCCTAACATTCAAGCTAAATTTTATGCAATAAATGGACGTAGTAAAATTACCAGGCGATTACTCCAGTAGCACCAAGGAGCAAAAAAATTGACAACTAAAATTGGATACCTGAGAAAGAGTAGTACATGAAAGTCAAACAAAGGTATAGCAGCAATCAATACAAGAAAATATTCCAAATTCAAAACCCCACAAATCTCTACGCATAGGAATTCAGCAACTTACTGATGTGAGTATTGATCAAAATTATGAGCTTTAAGTGATACGCATTCTTCACTGCTTTCTTCGTCAACTTCATCCCCATGCTTGATTTGATGCAAAACTGGTCCAGAGTGAAATTCAGATCCAGTCGGCTTCAAATCATGATCTATTGAGAACTTACGAATTGTTTTTGTTAAATTCAACCTGTTCTGGAAAAGAGAATGTAAGAGATTTCGGTTAGTTCAGACTAATGTGTTGAGAAAATAAATCGGTAGAAAGGATCATAAACCACAAGAATGCATATTGAGCTGGATAATTTCAAGGATAGGACACACCATATTATACAGCACATCTAGGAGTATCAGGATCGTATGCAATGAAAATATCAAACTTCATAAAAAAAAATATTGAGAAAATTGCACCCTGCATATAAGAAAAGGAGCAAAGGCAATATAACAAAAGCATTCTAATTCATCTCAGAGCACCAGAGAAATAACAATTATTATCTCTAGAAGTTTCCATGATTCCACCAACATGTAAAGATAGCTTTGTGGACATCTTGGTCCATTTATTTTTCATTTTTATTGAGTTCCTTCTAAACTTAAAGGCACCTACTTTTTCTTTATTCTGTTTTTCTTTTTCCAGCTTATCACAATCTAATATCTAAGAGAACCATAATCTGTCAGGTTTCAGGAAGTTATCACCTATCTACACCCAAGTCATGGAAAATAGTTTACAAAGAAGCCTTTCAAAAAAAATTCCAATCATTTTCATAAAACTAAATAGATGAAACATGCAATAGGAAGAAAAAACTTACAGTTCCTAACACATCATTCACGTCAACCGATGCAAATTCACATGAGAGTGAAGGAAAGCTACAATTAAAAAGAAAATCTGTCAGTCAAGTTCAACTAGATTAATACAAGCTTAACAAATATTTATCTAAAATCAAGAAAAAGCATTACAGCATCATTAGAGGCAATGTAGAAAAAAATAAGCCATAAACCTAGAAACTCTGAAGAGGGGGAAAACTAGATTGACAATTGAAACTAGATTTAAACCTATTGGTCTTGTTCAAAGTTAAACACATGAGGAGCAATACAACCGAACCTCTTTAATGAGACAAAAATGAAAGAGGCTGAAAAGAAAAAATTTGCCAATCGAACAGCAAATGCAGCCCAACATCATAAATCCTGACAAAATCCCCAAAGCTAAACACTACAACAAGAAACCTAAGCCTGGTCAGCACCTTGTTAATACTTTTACTCTTGACACTGTAATCACCAATAAAACAAAAAACGTCATCAACATAGATCAAAGAAATTGATACTAGAGATCTCTGAGTTCAAACTGGCATGAGTATTGCCCTCCCCAAAAAAGTCTCAAGTTCGAACCTCTCCTTTCCAAGAAAATGAAATTGAAACTATTCCTTGCATAACCACACCAACAAACCTCATCCTGCTGACTCTACTCTGCACCTGAATTGGCACAAATTCCGCAATGCAAACATTTGTATGCATATAAACAAAAGAGAAAATAATACTCTTCTTGATAAGGCAAAATTTCTTTTCCTTTCTTTTCTACCTGATATTGAAATCGATACGTAAAAACTCCCCGTCAGAACTATTGTCAACAATCACAGATGTAGAGGTGTTGACAGTTAAATAATTATTAAGTTCCTGCACATAAAAATCATCATTAAAATGCAGCAATCTGAATATTTACTCCTCAAAAAGTAGCAGAGCAGCTACCTACCATTCCAAACAAAAACATCATAGCTAGAGCAGCTACTATCGATAATCCTGCACCTGATAACGATGCCTCTGTCAAATCTCTAGGAATTTTCCTGAAAAAAAATCAACACATACATTTGCTAGAAAAAATTAACAAATCTCCTTAACTAATTAATGAAGATTAAAATGGATATAGTAAGTGTTTAACGCTTCGAGATTCATGTTATGATGTGAAATCTTTAAGAGTATTTGAAGAAATAACAATCGATCGAACCTGTAAAAATCGACGGATTTGAGCTTGTTCGACGAAACCATGGCCGCTGATTTCAATAACTGGCAAACAAATCGAAAAGACTAGGGGGGAATTAGCGGCCAAATCACGCATAACACACAGATCTATTTTTTCTTGTAGTTATTGGTAAAAGAATTGCGAATGGACTCGCGTTAAATTGAAAGAAATACTGTCAGTGCTCCTGTGTACTACAAAAATTTCCCTTGCCTCTGACTTTTTTTTCCTTTCAAACTGTGGGTGCAGATAAAGTGCGAGCGTGGTTATAATTTAAGAGGTTGATTATATTAGTCCCTATACTAAACCTTTTCACACATAAGCCCTACTTCTGGTGAGGATGGAGGAATAGATATCGTTCAGTCTCCATTACTTTCTTTCGTTTCAGTTGGAAATAAAAAGCTTTGTATTATAAATTTAATCATCTACTATATTCTTGATTAAGATAATTATTTAATTTAATTTAATTTTAATTTCATTTATTCAAGTGATTTTAATTTCATTTTAATATCTTTAATAGAGTTAAACATTGAATTAGGGGTCAACAAAAAAAACAAAAAAACTTATTAAGCTGAGAAAACCGAAAAACAATCACTGAGAAAAAACAAACCAAAAAAATCAATTAAATCAATTAGAATTTTTTAAAGCAAGAAAATGTATCCACACTAGGAGACATGAAGTACTTAAAGCAAGAAGTAGATAACACAGTGCATTTGCTTGATGACTATAAGCTGGAATGGAAAAAAACAGGTTGCTTAATAATGTCTGATGGATGGACTAATAAGAAAAGACGTTCTATTTGTAACTTTTTGGTTAATAGTCTTAAAGGAACATTTTTTATTATTATTTGTAGACATATCTAATATATCTAAAAAAGTTAATAAAGTATTTGAGATGTTAGATGCTATTGTGGAAAGGATTGAAGAGGAAAATATGGTACAAGTAATTACTGATAATGTTGCGAATTATAAGGCAGCGGGGCATTTATTGATGAAAAAAAGAAAATACTTGTATTGGACACCATGCGTTGCTCATTGTATTGATTTGATTTTGAAAGATTTTGAGAAGAAACTAGAGGTGCATCAAGTAACTATTGGTAAGGGGAGGAGAATCACCACATACATATATTCAAGAATTATTCTTATTTCCATGCTGAGACACTTCACAAAAGAAAAAGATTTAATCAGGCATGTTGCCACTCGATTTGCCACTGCATACTTGACTCTTGAATGTTTGAACAATTGTAAGATTCAATTGATGACAATGTTCACTTCCGTCCAATGGAGGTCAAGTGGGTATTCAAAAAGTGAAGAAGGGCAGCATTTTCAAAATTGTGTCTTGGACAACAAGTTTTGGCATGATGCCTCTGATTGCATTAAGACAACATATCCTCTTATAGAAGTTCTTCGATTAGTTGATTCAGATGAGACACCGACCATGAGTTTTATATATAGAGCAATGATTCAAGCAAAAGAGAAGATACATTTGGTTCTGTGCAAAAAATGTGCAAATTATCTATTATGCCATTTTTTTTAATATAACTATCTTTTTTGATCTTATGCTATTTAATGTTGATGTTAATATCCTTATTTTTTTATTTTGTTTTGTAATTATATACCTATATGGGATATCATTGATGCAAGATGGGAAACTCAACTTCACAAACCTTTGCATGCATTTGGTTATTTTTTGAATCCTTATTATCATCATACCACTGATTATAGACAGTACGACAACATTAAATATGGAGTATATGATTGCTTACATCGGATGGTGCCTAATAAAGAAGAGAGGACTAAAATTGATATACAACTTAATACATTCACAGATGCAAAGAGGTTATTTGGTATTGAGTATGTCGTAATAGCAAGGGATAAAAAAAATCTAGTTAAATGGTGGGCTTCTTATGGGGATGAATGCCTAGAGCTACAAAATCTTGCAATTCGAGTTCTAAGCTTGACTTGTAGTTCATCTGGATGTGAGCGTAACTGGAGTGCATTTGACATGGTAAGTTTTTTTTTTAAAAAAAAATTTATTGTTTCCATATTTGATAAGAATCTTATATGTTATCAATTATGAATTTTTTTTAAATCATCTACAAAAAAAAATGAATGACTTGGTTTTTGTGATGTATCATTTGAAAATGAATGATAATCAAGGCAAAATACAAGTTATTGATTTTGATGAAGGTTTAGATGATCTCCCATCTGATGATGAATGAGTGACTGAAAGAGAAGGACATGGTGGTTCATCGAACATTAATTTATTTCATGCTATTGATAGTGCAACACAAATAAAAAATGGAAAAGAAGATGACATTGATGAAGAAACTGTTAATGGTGTTGAGTTAGGTACTCATGCACTGAAGCTGATTTTGAAACTTTTAATTCAAGGAGTTTGGGGTTAAATATTGTTGGAGTTGAATCTAGTACTAGCAATATCGGTGTTAGCACCAGTGGTAGTACTAATAATCCTTTCGATAGTGATGCTATTGATGCAAGTCTTGAACATAGCGAGGGGGATGAAAATGAGGCTGGTTTTAGTTTACATTGCACGCTAGCTGAAGATTTGTTTTAAATTTGTTAGTTTTTACCTTATGAATTTTTATGGACATAATTGTTTGGTAATGTATTTTTAAGTTATTTTAAATCATGTATGAACCTTAACTAATGAAGTTTTATGGCCATAATTATGATGTATTGTATTCAGAAATATTTTACTTATGATTTTTAATATGATTTTTCTACCTACATGATTTTAGCTGTGATTTTATGATTTTTGTACGAAAAAATTCAGGTACGATTTTATGATCCGATCTTACGACCCGAGTTTCAAAAGCGTCTTCTGTGTCATGTCAAAATCGTGATTTTGACAACCTTGACTGATACTGCAGGGAATCTATGTCCAAAAAGGCATTGATTATTTTTGAAAAAAATAGACAAGATGAAGTTTCTTTCAATTTCTTTGCCTTTTAACAATCTCACGAGCCTACATATAAGATTGGGTTAACCTGAGAAGGTGTCTGCCATTGTATAAGAGATGAAGCAGAAATCTTCTTGTACTCAATTATAGTTTTAACCAAACACTTAAATATAAATTATAAATCTTAATTTTTTTTTAATTTCAACTTTAAAAGTAACCACAATATTAAACATACCTTTTAACATGGAGAGAAGTCATAAACAATTGTATTTAAAGAGTTTCTTTCTCATTGATGAGATTACATAATATACACATGTGACATGGAAGATATATCGAATTTGTAATTAAGAAATTTATTTTAAAAACCAAAAAACCAAAAAAAAATTAACAAGAAATAATCTTATAATTTCCATTTCTTATTCATTTTGAAAAACTTTTCTCATGAAAATCTATCATATCATAGCATGTTTATCGGGTACCTTTTTTTTTCTTTTTTAAAATAGAAAAACCTTGTTCGGATACTAATCTGACGTGGTCTCCCCATCCTTGAACCAGAGCCGTGCTCCCTACAACTAGTGTTCTACTAATCCGACATCGTCTCCCCATCCTTGAACCAGAGCCGTGCTCCCTACAACTAGTGTTCTACTAATCCGACATCGTCTCCCCATCCTTGAACCAGAGCCGTGCTCCCTACGACTAGTGTTCTATTTTTCTTCTCCATTTCACAGTCCAGAGATAAACACTAATCCGAGAAAATGATAGGAGCAATCAAAACCACTTCTCTCCTTCGATTTTCCTCCGTAACCTCCATCTCCAGATCTGTAAGCTCACGTTATCTTCCTCTTCAATCAATTTCTTTTCGTTATGAATTAAACACGATGTAATTCGTTATTCTACGTGATTTTATCAATCTATGTGGTAAGCAGATCAGTACCTTAATCCTAGCCGAACATGATGGAGGCGCAATCAAATCACAATCAATAAGTGCAGTAGAAGCTGCCAAATCTGTGGACAAACAAACTTCAATTTCTTTACTATTAGCTGGTTCCGGTCCTTCTCTTCAACAAGCCGCTGCTCATGCCGCCTCCTGCCATCCCTCAATTTCTCAGGTTTTTTATTTAAAATTGCATTTTTGTTACTTATAAAATGTTTATTTATCAATTAGGTACTGATAGGATATTTATTTATCAATTAGGTACTTGTAGCTGACTCGGATAAATTTACACATCCTTTAGCAGAAACATGGGCTAGGTTAGTCCAATTGGTTCAACAAAAAGGCGAATACTCGCATATAATTACTGCTTCGAATTCGTTTGGGAAAAATATTTTGCCGCGTGCTGCTGCATTGTTAGATGTTTCTCCAATCACAGATGTTATTGCTATTTCTAGTTCCAATCAATTTGTCAGGTAATTAGTTATTAATCACTGTTTCAGTTATTCTTAATTGGCCTTTTGTAATTGTGATCAAGTGATGATAGTTTCCATGAGCTGATGACGTTAAGGTGCTATTTTTATGCGCCAGGCCAATATATGCTGGAAATGCACTCTGTACTGTAAGATATAGTGGCAGCAATCCTTGTATGTTGAGTGTAAGATCGACATCGTTTGCTGTCTCCGTGGATTCGAAATCTAATGAAGCTCCTATTTCCCAGGTTGATCTCTCAACCTTCGATGAAGGTTTGTTAAGCTTTTCTTGTTTATACAAGCTTTTGTTGGCTTGTCTTGGCATTAAGGTTTTGCTTGTGACCTTGTTTCATGTTCTTGTTGGATATCTTTGTGATGCAGAATTAATGATTTAAGTCGGTGATTTTTTTTATGGAATTTCAAAGCATGTGTCTCATGATTGCTAATATTTAAATGCAGATTTTGTTGGTAAGTCTAGATACATAAATCACACAGCTCAAGTTACAGAGCGTCCTGATCTTGGAAATGCACAAGTTGTTATCACTGGAGGCCGGGCATTGAAAAGTGCAGAGAACTTCAAAATGATTGAAAAACTTGCAGAAAAACTTGGTGCAGCTGGTATGTCCCTAAAAATACTAGTCAGTATTTTTTTTAATTCATATTCAAACAGTATCAAGTTGATGGGCTTGTTTGTTATGGGCTGGGATTATTTTATCAAGTGAATCATGATGGTGGTGGTAAACCATTTTTTTTAAGCTTTTGAATCTTTCTGTTTTTTTTTTTTTTTTTTAGTTGGTGCTACCCGTGCTGCTGTTGATGCGGGATTTGTTCCAAATGATCTCCAGGTAATATTTCCATTGCTAAGGTGCTTCTTTCCGATTTCCACGAGTGTTGTATAACTTCAGAATAATGCTGAAATTCACAAAATTTTCTAGTCCAACGAGAAACACAAAGCAGTGGACAAATTGCTTTTCGAGTACTTTATTGTAGAATGAATATACTGTAAATTAAAAAAAAATCTGAACTGACCAGAACTTTCATTCCTGCTGAATCACGTGTGAAGTTTGATATATGTACTCGTGTTGTTTTGGCCCGAAAAGTGTTCATTACCCGAGAACCTTGTAATACTTCTGAAAGATGTTTCAGCATATCACGGGTCCACTCGAGTATCCCTTTCATAACTATCCAGTTCCGTTGTTCCATGGACCTTTTTATTGTGGTCCTTGTCTTTGATCATGACTGCTTTGTTGTTCAGGTTGGTCAGACTGGAAAAATTGTTGCCCCAAAATTGTACATGGCTTTTGGTGTCTCTGGAGCAATTCAACACCTGGCTGGCATTAGAGATTCCAAAGTCATTGTTGCTGTAAATAAAGATGCAGATGCGCCTATTTTCCAGGTGACATTTGAAACCCATCAGCAGCCCCTCTCTATAACATCTCTCTCTCTCTCTCTCGAGACACACACACACACACACACACTCCTGTTGCAGAACTTTTAGTTGGATAGAAAACCAGTTAATTAATTGCTTTAGATGAGCTGTAATTGTGGTTCTGAGTTGGCCTTTTCTTTTTTCTTTTTAATCCTGGTCTGTTTTCATAGTTTGCACCATATTATTATATTAGTATTCAAGTCAACATTCCTTAAGATATAATGGCTGTCAATTTAACCACCAGTTGCTCCTTCAATGCTCAACATAATGTGCAGTCCTGTGATCTTTCTGCATTTTGGGCTCTGTTCTTGGGATTCCAGATAGGCTTGACCTTGAAAAGGAATAACTTGAATATTTTTTTATGCTGCTTTTAAAAGCAAGAAATAGGCAGTGAATTCAAAAACTCAAGTCGCAACTTGCATAAATTTCTTGCAGAACGGCTTTGTTTGACACTTGGTATTAGTCTTTTTCCTAAATGAACGTGCTCTCTGAGTGCAGGTTGCTGATTATGGGCTTGTTGGCGATCTTTTTGAGGTAATTCCGGAGTTGTTAGAGAAGCTTCCTGAGAAAAAGTAAACCTGGCTATGGGCACCTCACCTCATAAAATGCTAACAGTCCTGTTCATCACATTGTTCAAATAAAAGAAATTAAAGAAAAAAACATTAATAATACGAAAGTGAACTTTGATTTCACTCAGACTTCTTGATTAGTTAATGCTTTCTGATGTGGCCGAAATGAAAAGTCAGTGTTGTCCTGGCTGGTCAATATAAGAAAATAAGCTGAAATAATGGATGCCTCCCTGGTCTCGCCTCGAGCACTGTGGATCTGCATGCGGATAACAATCCTGCAAATACATTTTGCGTTTAGGTTTATTTGCAAATTTAATGCCCATTAAATTGCCTTGGGGTGAAACTTTTTTCTTTTTAACCTGGAACTTCAGAGCAGTGAGCCATTAATATCTGGGCCATATTGTTTTTGGGATTCGAATGGATTTCACTGGCTTGACCCTTTCTTTTAAAGTTTAGTAGTTGGGCCTTCATTATTGATCATCACGCTTGAAGCATACAGGGTTAAAATTTAGATTTTAATATTGGATAAATGGATAGAATATGCACATTTAAATTTACACTAACTGTTTGAGAACGTGACTGGTTTTGTTTAGAATAAGAAAGTAGTTGAAGCTCGTAAAAACCACTCGATAGAAAAATATTTTATTCTCTTATCAGCAGTCTTATCACCCAACCTACAAACAGACATTGCTCCCTGCTAGGACCCACGTTAATTATTTTGTTTTCATTCGAGAATAAAAATGATTTCTTTGATGGGGTAATAATAAAACGAAGAGCAAAAATCACATGTCATATTATGCTGCAGTTCATGCTTTCTATTTCCAAACGGACTAACAAACGTTGGTAGTATAATATTCAGAACCATGAGCTCACAAGCGCATCTAGTGTAGTGGTATCATAGTACCCTCCCACGGTACTGACCGGGGTTCGATTCCCCGGATGCGCAATTTTTTTTATTTTTTATTTTTTCAATCGGATTGTATATCATCCACCATGAACAAATATTTGATAAAATGCCTTCGATTCTACTAAAGTTAACGTTTGATTTAGCTGTGATTTTCATTTTCATTTCCATGTAGCAAGAAGGATGCGAACAAGACAGGGGGAAAAAGTGCATGGGCATTCAAGATTTTTGGACGGCAAGCAATGCCAAGTAAAGTGGGGGCACGAGGCAATGGGTGTCTTCTCTAGAAGGGGTAATCGAAATGACTTTGATTTGACTATTTTTGTGCTGGTAGCCACTCAAGTCTACTCCAAAAGCATTACAATTCGACAGGAAAAATAAATATTAACGTGGCTTCCGTGAATGCCAACAAGTTTTTCGATGTTTTGATTGCTTGGCGGTACTTCACGGTTGAGGTACGTCACGTTCGTACATGCCATCAACAAGTTGCTCATCTCTTGAATGCATTTCTTTTGTATTTTTGTAGTAATTGCTTGGGGAAAAAACATGATTTGGCCGCAAAAGTAAACACATGTTTGGTATTGTATTTAAAAAATATTTTTAAAAAATTTAAATTAAAAAAATTGATATTTTTAGAATATTTTTATATCAAAAATAATTATTTAAAAATAAAAAATATCATTTTGATATATTTTTAAACAAAAAAATATTTAAAAAAACCCATAAATATACTCCCAAACAAGCGCGAAATATTACCTCTCGAAACCATGGTTCCATCTCCATTATCTTTAGATTACAAAGCAATGTTTTTTTGTTTGCATATTTGAGAACATACGGGGACGAGTGAATTTGAGAGGGAGACTGTTTTGCTTCAGAAATCGCCAAGACTGGTGCTAAAGAAGTTGCCTATCAGTTGGCATATTTAATTTTTATCTCGGAGATATTATTTTTTTTATTTACAAAATATAATAAAATGATTTTTTTTAATATATTTTTATATTAACAGATAAAAATAATCTACAAATACTAATTTTTTTTAATATAAAATATAAAATAAAAATATTTTTTTTTAACAACGATTCTAAAATACATTCTCAAACATCCCTTACGTGTTATAGACTGTGCCGGTTTGAGAGTGTAGTTGCGATTGTTTTTTAAAGTATTTTTCGTTTAAAAATATATTAAAATAATATTTTTTTTATTTTTTAAAAATTATTTTTGACAACAACATATTAAAATTATCTAAAAATATCAAATAAATTAATTTAAAATAAAAATAAAAATAAAAATAAAATTTATTTTTTTCAAAAACATTTTCAAAAAGCTCTCCCTTCGTCTCTTTTTGGGTTCTTCGACAAGAATACAAGAAGCTCTAATTTTCTTGTAATGATGAACCTAGAGTAATATCGTACGGGTAAATAAAAAAAAGATGGAAAACAGATAAAGTCAAAATTAAAGTTCTTGGACCTTTTTAGGGTGCTTTTTATATATATAAAATCCTCAGATACGAGGATGGAATTTCAAATATCTTTGAACAACTCGTATGGTCAATTCTATTCATTATTTATGATTTTATTTTATTATATTTTCAAAATACCTAAGCGTACAGAAAGGTAAATTATTTATACAGGTTGTAAGCCTAAAACTTTGATTCTTAAAAGAAATAATAATTCTTATAGAGATTGTATAAAACTCAAATTACGTTTGAATTTTTAAAAATAAAAATAAATAAAGAAAAAACACCAATATTGTAGTAAAATCCATAAATCCAAGCACCACTATTATCTCGAAAAAATCCACCAGCAATAGCTCTTCATCCACTCAAACTTGCCAAACATCTATTTTAAGTAATGTTTAATATTATAATAAGAATTGCTTTTTTAAATAATTTTTACTCACAACGATTTTAAATAATATTTTATATTATGTTAGAGATTGCTTTTCAAAATAATTTATATTTAAAAATTAATTAAAAAAATTTATATTTAAAAATTAATTAAAAAAATTTATATTTAAAAATTAATTAAAAAAATTTATATTTAAAAATTTATTAAAAAAATTAATATTAGCATTGAAGCTATTTTTTTATAAAATAATCACACCACTTCACGAAAATACACTTTCAATTTTTGTGTCTGTTTGAGAATGTGACCGAAATTATTTTTAAAATTGTTTTTTGTTGAGAAATGCATTAATATAATTTTTTTATTTTTTTAATAATTATTTTAGATATCAACACATGAAAATGATCTAAAACTATTTTTTTAATTTAAAATAAAAATAATTATTTTTTTCTAAAATACTTTTGAAATGAATTTACAAACACCACTTTACAAAAGATTGTGATTGGGAAGGAGAGTTTTTCGAATGGAATAATGAGTGATAATAACGACGTGTCGGGATGGTAGGCACACATATATACGGTGCTTTAATTATTCCAATTTGGCTGCATTGTCACATTTAAAAACTATATTATATACAATTACAAGTCTCACTAAAACCTTAGAAATAAATAATTTTTTTATTAAATCTAATTATACATTCAAGAAGATACCTAATTAAAATTCATTTTTAAATAGCTTTAACATTAATATTTGAAGAAAAAACAGCCAGAATTAATTATCTCAATGCTCGAAAACAAATCTGAAAATATCATCAAATCATTTTAGACGTAAAATCTCCAATTCAGGTCTCCCATCAATCAGGCTATTAGAACTTTTAATTGGTTGTCACGTTCCAAAAAAACATTAGTCATTCTAAAACCTTTTTTGTCTGTGCCCTTGTTTAATTGCTTAATAAAAATTGTAGCACTTCCGTCAGCATTTGCTCCATCACCTCTAATCCAAAAACAAAATTAAAAAAATTTGCTTCTCCTCCTCTGTATCTCTAGGTTTAAATTGCGTTTTTGTTTTTTATAGAATAATATAAATTATATTTTAGAATCTTATCTAAAAATTTAAACTTTTAAATAAGATAGTTCCTTAATATGATATCAGAGTCTTGTTAACTTAGTGATCACGAGCTCAAATCTCATCATCCTCATTCTATTTGATCAGGGTCATTAGAGCTTTTGACTAATCTTTAATTTCAAAGTCTATAGAATTAGTTGAGATGAGCATAAACTGATCTGAACACTCTTCGTTCCAAAAAAAAAACATTAATCATTCTAAAACCTTGTTTGTTTGTGCCCTTTTTTAATTGCTTAATAAAAATTGTAGCACTTCCTTCAACCTTTGATCACCTCTAATACAAGGAAAAAAAAATTGCTTCCTCCTCTATATCTCTAGGTTTAAATTCTTTTGTTAGAGAATATTATAAATTATATTATGAAGTCTTATCTAAAATCTTAAGTTTTTAGGTGAAATAATTCACTGACATGATATCAAAACCTTGTTAGCTCAGCGATCACGAATTCAAATCTCACCATCTTGATTCTATTTGATAAAAACCAAGCACGAAATAGTGTGAGTTTGTGTGCAAATTTCAAGTGCAAAGTACTTTCACTTGAAAATATGTATTAGAAAATAATATAAATTATATTCTGAAATTTCATCTGTTTTACACTTTTTGTGTTTAGTGCACAAAAGAATGGTGAAAAACAATATTTTTGCATGAAATTAATAATATCATATTCAAATGCGACATAGATGATGGTGGATCTTAATCCCATCATATATATATATATATGCAAGCAAACATACTTTACGTTCATTCAATCCCATGGCCAGAGTGATAGCTAGCTACAGTGGTTCAGAGAGAGAGAGAGAGGATTTAACCAAGATAATTGACTACCATAGACAAAGGAACCAAGCACAGACCCCTGTTCTTCAGTTCTGTGTCGTCACTCTCCCTCAAAATAAAACCCAAATCACTTCTCATGTCAATGTGGCTTGAAGCACTTCTTCTGTCCTACATTACAACAAAATCCACCAGATCCTGCTGTTAGACAAGATAACATGAATCCCACCAAAAAGACAATCATATAATGATAGAATCACAACCATGTACATGAAAAACAAATTAAAACTTCAGAAATGGTTATTACCTGCGAAACTCCCATTTTATCTTTCTGTTTTGTGCTCGTTCTGTATTGGCTTATCATCATACCATCATCAACCTAGAAAGAAAAAGAAAAGATAAATGAGATAATTTGAAGAAACAACAAAATCCCAGAATATATAGCTGACTGTAGATTGATAGGCATTTAAGGCAGGAAAATGGACCAGAAGAAACGAAAAAGGAAGAAGAAGGGATTGATATTTCTAACCTTAGGGCTATGAACAGGGGAGCTAGCAGTATCCTCCAAAGAATCATCAAGCAAAGCTCCTCGGGATCTTCTTTTCTTGAAACTTAAATTGTATTTGAAACTTTTGTTATCGACAGGTAACCCGACAACCTTTTCACCGAGATGATCACCGGAAGACTTCTTCACAGCCAGAGAAGCAGCGTCAGAGACCATTGAAGAACTCCCATGATCGTGATCAAATGAGAAAGAAACATGATCATTGACATCATGATCCTCTCTGTTGTTGTTCTTGGCAAAGAAATCCTCGAAATACTTAGTCCAACCACTCTCTTCAAAACTGTCATCAGTTGTCTTCTCATCATCATCAGAAGAAGAGATTGGTTTGAAGCTCATTGAGTTTTCCATTTCTATAAATGAAAGTTTCTTGGCTTGTTATTGGGAGGAGAAACTATATGCTATGTATGTGTATATATAGCTGATTAAAAGCAATTGGACAAAAAATTCGACGAGGACAAAAAATTCGACGAACATTTGCCCTGCGATACGCTGGAGTATTATTTTTTTTATCTTATTTTTAAAAAATTATATGACTTAACATTAACATTAAACAAAAAAATATTAAACAATAAATAATATTATAATCCAAACGATTATAATAATTATATTCATAGTGGTAATAGTACAAATTTTGCCTATATCCTATAATTTTGTATAAGAATAACAATTAGAATAACAATTGAAATAATTTATAATCCAATATTATATTTATTAAGAATTATTTTTTACAGTTTCTCTATATATAATGGTTCAAATATAATAATTTATCATTTGATGTTGTATTCATTAATAAATCCTGTAACTCAGTGTTGTCTTTTATTTTTTACTTTATTTCTTTAAAATTATATTATTTAACATTATTACTATACACAAAAAATTGTTCTATAATTACTTAATTAGTTTTCTTACGTTATCTAATAAAAATTTTGTCTATGTTGATTATTTCGCTTAGATGTATAGCAACATAAGAGAAAAATCTAGCACCATTAACAAATTTTTTATATGTTAAAAAATCTAACACCATTTTGCCTAGGCTTACCTTCTTATTTAATATTTTTATTAATATCATTTAAATTATAATTGTAAGATTATCATTATTATAATTGTTTTGTTATTATTGATATTCTTCATATTATTTTATGATTTATTGTTATTATTATCACCAAAATCATAATTATTAACAACATAAGCACTATAACTATTACAATAAATTACAATTGTTATTATCATTATGATTAGTAATGTCACTATTATTACTATGATTATAATACCTAAAATAATAATAATTATTATTACTGTTAAAACAATAAATACTTATTAAATTACCTCACAGAATAAAAAAAACTCAAAAACCTTAAAAAAAAGAGCAAGCAAGAAAAAAATATAAAATTATTATTACTGTTGCATAAATAAAAAAAATTATCCCGAAGAATAAAAAAAACCAAAAAATAAAATAAATGGCAAATATAAATAAATATTATTATCTTAAAATAATCATTTGACTTGAAGAATAAATAAATAAATAAATAAGAATAAAGGGAAAAAAAGGAGAAATAACAATTTTCATATGATCACCAACACAAATTAAATTTTAAGAACTAACTTGAATAAAACCATAATCTCAACAAATGAAAAATCAAAACAAAGATATACATATAAACATGGACAAAATATAGGGACTATTTTAGAAGGATAAAACAAATTAAAGGAATTAAAATGAAATAAAAAATTAAAAGAATAAGGGCCAAAATCAAAAAACAATATATGATGAATTTCAATCAAATGATAAAATTGAAAAAAATCCAAACTCTTATATAAGAAAAATTAAGTGATTTAAAACCAAATCCAAAATTAAAAGAATAAGAACCTAAATAAAAGCCAAATATGTACTCAATTTTAATTGAAGGGTAAAATTAAAACAAATTAAAACTTCTATAACAAAAATCAAGAACAAACAAAATCATCAAAAAAAGGAGGGATTAAACTGAAAATATCATAAATTAAGAGGACTTTCGTGTAATTTACAGTGCAGATGAGAGAAAAAGGAGGGGAAAAAACAACGGATCATTGTCACATTTCCGACCACTATAAACAAAATCATTACAAAGACATGTGTTGGTGTGTGGTAGATATATAGCAATAGAGATTACACGTGCCACATTTTTTGAGGGTCTTCCAATTGAACAAGTCACTTAACTATTAGTAGTTAGACTTGACCATTTTGTTTGTATCAGGAGAAACTGTTCATTCGTTAAAAAATAAGAAGAAAGAAGCTTGGAATTTTGAATTGAGAATTTGATTGCTTTTTTTGTAAAAAAAACATGAATTTTATTTATTTATTTTTACTTCAAATTATTTTTTAGATTGTTTTAATATACTAATATAAAAAATAATATTTTAATGTATTTCCAAGTAAAATTATATTTCAAAAAACAACAAATTTCACTATATATACCAAACAAGCTCTTTCTCTCTCTAATCAAACATGTTTTTATATATTTTATATTTATCTCATCAATTTGTTGATGTTAACTAAATAAAACTTCATCTATTGATCAAACACAATATAAGGATTAATTGCTATAGTTTGTATTTATGATTTACCTGGTTTGTTTGTGTATATATCAATTTGTCTATCCTGAAAAATCATATTGTAGAAAGGTACAAAAAGGTTAGAAAAACTATACCTAGTTTGTTTGTTAGTGTTTGTCGTTGCGTTTCAAAAAAAAAAATTGAAAAAAAATTAAATTTTATTTTTATTTTTTACTTTAAATTATTATTTTAATGTATCTCCGAACAAAAAACAATTCAAAAACAATCTCAACCATATTCTCAAAGACTAAATCTTTGTTGTCTCTTTTAATATAAACACCTCTAGGATATCCCAGGGTGCAAACATTGATTATAGTTGCTCTTGATGATCATAGAATCATGCCACACTTTGGTGGAACCATTTCATCAGCTAACTAGCAAGCATATCGTGCTGTCTAAATAGAACGAGAATTACAGACAATATTCAAATGTACTAAATTCATGATTTGCTTCAAAAAAGAAAAAAAAAAGAAAAAAAAAAGAACGAATGCCCTTCAATTTAATTTGCTCATGACAAAAGTTCCATGCTGGAAAAACAGCTTCCCTGAGAAAGCAACACAGCCTTGAATGCTGCTTCAGATTGGTCTCCTTCTTCGCTGCCTTCGTGCAAGAAAAACCTCGATCCACATAAGAAAATACATGCAATGTTATCATATATTAATGGAAACCCTAGCTACGACACCAACATTAATCTTGCAAGACATGTACATGAGAAGACTGGTGGTCAAGACAACGTGTATCAAGATCAAAACATGATATTTTAATCTATTTTTATAAATAAAAGTAATTTTTCCATATAAATTTCTTATCAGGATCATTTCGATGTACATGTTATCTAGCAAATATCCGTATATTAATGCAAACTTCATATACACTAGGAAGTGTGCTTCATGTTTTTTTTTTCTTATGAAAAATCATAGATATTACTGATTTGTAATGAAATTGGACCGATTCATCGGCAGTGTCTCAACAAAGCACACATGCGTTAGCCTTATTCTATTCCAGTGAATGATCCATGAAAGAGCTAGAGATGGATCTGTGTTATTATGCAGTAAAGGTAGTTCTATGTATTATGTTAGAGAATAATATAAATTATATTTTGAAGTTTCATTTAATAGCTTAAACTTTTAGGTGAGATGATTCCTTAATATGATGTCAGAGTCTTATTGACCTAGCGGTTACGAGTTCGAATCTCACCACTCTATTCTATTTGATAAAAATTAAATACATGGTAGTGTTAGTTTCAAGCCCAAGAGGCTTTCACTTGAGGAGGTGTGTTAAAATATAATATAAATTATATTCTGAAACTTCACCTAATAATTTAAGTTTTCAAGTGAGATGTAATATATTACAGGTTTCGGAACAGGCAAAGGTTTACACGTACAGACTTAGGGTCATTGCTTAATAAGCTTGAAAATTGAATGCATGTATGCACACCAGGTGGTCCAGTTTTTTCCTGATAGAAACCAGCTACAGGTCGTTCTGCAAGTTCTTACCGTTGACTTCTGCCTTGTTTTTCATGCAACTCATGGTGTAATACAATTGAGGGGATTTTTCAGGCTATGGGTTGGGCTGGTTCGTTCATGGTAATCATTTTTGTATTTATATAAATAGTAATATAACACTCGATGAAAAAGTATGTTTTTATAATTAAAAGAATATAGTTTTTTTTTATTTTATTT
The DNA here is from genome assembly GCA_964035475.1 of Salix caprea. Taxonomy (NCBI): domain Eukaryota; kingdom Viridiplantae; phylum Streptophyta; class Magnoliopsida; order Malpighiales; family Salicaceae; genus Salix; species Salix caprea. The sequence continues at coordinate 4,610,465 of OZ037749.1, read as the reverse complement.
CTATGTCAATTTTCTATATTAACTTGACTAGATCTACAACGAACGACGTTTGGAATATTATTTTGATTTTAACAATTAAAGTGATACCGAAATGAGTTGATTCAAAAGTAAAAAAATAAAATTTAACAAGTAGTTTTTTTTTTTCGAATCAAAGGGACGCATATAGAGAGGACGACGTATAGGAAGGGGGAATGGGTTATCATTTATTTGGCTAAGTAGACTAGTAGAGAGGAAAACGACGTGAGTCAAATCCATTCAATTGAGGGGATCTTTCTCTACTGGTTGCAGCTGTTACTGCCACCGTGAGGTGAGGTTGGTGTTGTGGTGGTGGTCGGCACGAGTTGTTGAACATGGAGGAGGAGGAGGAGGAGGAGGAGGAGGAGAAGACAGTGTTGGTGACTAGCGGGTGGTTTAGTTGCAAGAGGGGCTATTACAACAGTAAATTAAGAGAAAAAAATCATCAATGATTTTGGAGTTAGCATGTTAAAAATTGAACGTGTTTAAAAAAAAAACTTTAAATTATTTCTGACAAAATACCAAAAATAACACAAATATGTCAATAATATATATATATATATATATATATTATAAAAAAGGTGAAATTAGGTAAGTATCAAGCAAAATATTTTATATTATTATAAAATTATAATCTTTTATTCCCTTTTTTTATTTCTATTTAACAATTTTTATACCAAGTGTGATTTGTGGTATGAAGCCCACAATTATACAATGAGCAGAGCCAACTATGATGACATAATGTTGTCCAAAGTTTTTTATTTTTTTTTTATCAAGGCATGTCACAGAGGGTAATTAGGCTAATTTTCAAGAATTTATGGCTTTATATGGTTTTAAAAGGATAATTTCTTGTCTATTTATATAATAAAAAGGTATTAACCAGACAAAGGGTGAATCATGGTCTTTGCATTTTAGTATTTCCATTCATGTAGTCTCAAGTGCGTGGCGTGATAGCAAATAGCTTAAGATTTGTTCGAGAAATCTTAAGTTCCAGTCAGGACATGTATCTCTTGTAAAAGTTTGGGACAGTCAGGGTTTTATTCACTCATCTAGATCTAAAAAAATATATTTTTAAAGGATGAAATTTCCTGATCTAAAAAAAAATCACATTAGGCGTCTTCCTGCCATTCCTTTCTTTTCCAATCCACAGTGATGGAGCACGAAAATGCAGTAATGTCTCCCAGCCATATTATGACAGTGAGAGGGATGTCAGAAAATTAGTGGACCATTTGCATGGCTAAGGTTTTCTTTCCAGGATGATTCCATTGTAGATGATTCATCCACGAAAACGGCTTCCCTTGTTGTAAATGGTTCCCTGATTAATTCATGGAGGGAGTTGTGATATTTTATAATTAATTAGTTGAATAGTTTTCTCCAACTACTGCTAATTTCGTAACCATTTGAAATCAACTGAGAACATGATCTTGTCTTGGTTCCTGATGACATATAAAACCCCAATAAAATGGCATGATCAGAAATAGCAAGATTTCATATATATATATATATATATATATATATATATATATATATAGGTTGCCTGCCAGCTTCAATCCCCTGTTTTTGGTTTCTGGGGCCTAAACGTGTTTCTAATGAAAAATGAAGTGAAAGGGCACCTTCATATTTTTTCTATGCGTTAAGAAATCATCTTCTCTAAAAATTTAAAGTGTTTGGTGAAATCCAGAATATGATTTATATTATTCTTTAACACATCCTCTCAAGTGAAAACTCTTTGAATTTGAAACTTACATGGATTCATTTTACTTTGTGCTTGATTTTAATCAGATAGAATGGAGGTGGTGAGTTTGAACCAGTAAATGTTTGGTCAATAAGGTTCTGATACCATAATAAAAAATCATCTCACTTAAAAGCTTAAATTATTAGGTGAGGTCCCAGAATATAATTTATATTATTCTTTTTTTTTTTTGGATGACGTGGGAACCACATGACCTGGAAAGCGCACTTTGTGGGCCCAGGGCATGTGTAAACCCCCGGCTGTCCCAGGCTCTTATAGGGGACTGGCGTCTGTGAGGTGGCCGCATCTCGAACCCTGCTCTTGCAATTGCAAGTGCAGGGCCGAAGCCGCTGGTCCACCACCCCTGGGGACTTATATTATTCTCTAACACATATCTTTTAAATAGAAGTCTTTTGAGCTTTAAAACTTACACACAGAAAGCTTCGATGTCCCAATTCATCTCACCATGATTGCCTTCTTCCTTCACATGCCCTCATTGATAAATGATATCGTAATTCCCGGATCTCACAGAATAAGTTCAAACGCACAAGAATTGACAATGAACTACATGTGACCTCTAAAACTGCTTCAGGAAACTCACCCTTGCTGCCTCAAAACTGCAGGATTTGATTGCTTTCGACAGCTAGTGCTGTACTGAGAGTACTACAGTATCGTTTCAGATCCAAAGAGGACTTCATCAGAAGGGGTGGTCCAAAACGATAAGTTACACTTGTCTCTTCTGGTATTTAATGCACTCCCGACGAACAGTGTTTAGTGCAAAATCTTACACGATCTTGGCAAGTAAATGGTGAGCAGTGTGGAAGCATAACGAGGAACACATGAAATACTGTGCTGTACTGAAAGCAAATATTTCACCTCTCAGTACACTACTGTATCATTTCAATTCCATAAATGCGTTTGTTGATTTTTTTTTATATATATTTTAAATTAAAAAAAAATAGTGTTTTTAGATTATTTTGATGGGTTCATGTCAAAATAATTTTTAAAAATAAAAAAAAATTTATTTTGATATATTTTTAAAAACAACTTTAACGAGTAATTTAATCAGATGGGATTTAAAACACGTTCTACGAACTAAGGACCTGTTTGGGAGGGCAATTGCGGTAGCTTTTCAAAGTGCTTTTCGTGCCGAAATATATCAAAATGATGTTTTTTTTAAATTATTTTTGATATCAACACATCAAAATGATATAAAAATATCAAAATATATTCATTTAAAATGAAAAAAAAATTGAATTTGTGCGGCACCGGCTTGCCAAACACCGTGCCAAACAGGCAATAAATATCGAGCGCAAAATCTTTTTCTATCATGGCAAGTAAAATGTGGACAATGTAGAAAGCTTAACAAGTGTTCCTGTCACGGGACCGAACTCGGTTTATGTTTGGGAATATGATTGAAATTATTTTTAAAAATATTTTATGTTTAGAAATGTATTAAAATAATATTTTATTATTATTTTTTAAAAATTATTTTTGATATAAATACATTAAAATGATCTTAAAACACCAAAATAAAATTAATTTAAAATAAAAATTAAAAATTAAAAAAAAATACTTATAAAAAATGTTTCCTTTATGCTTTTGAAACACGTAAACTTTATAGTTTCCGTAGTCGACTATCTCGACTCTACGCACTCTAGGCTCTGTGATTTAAATATCACTATCAAGATCATTATGGGCAATTAATACTACAAAAGAAAAAACAAAAAGAAAATATATTTATACTTTTCGTTATTGTTCTCACTTACAAAGTACTATGGATGGAAGTCACGGAGCAATATTTTTTTTATTTCTTATTCAAGTCGCTGCTATTTTTTATTAATTTCAATGTTTTATGTCTTGATTTTTTTTTTATTTTCTTATTCAAGTCGCTGCTATTTTTTTTATTAATTTCAATATTTTATTCTCTGTAAATTCCTTACAATTCAAGGACTTGATAAAGTTTTGGATTTAATTAGAGACCAGTTAATGAAATAAATTTTTAAAATTTGGTATAAAACAATTTAAAGAAAAAGGAACAAAATAAAAACAAAAACACATGGGCTTTTTTTCCATTTTTGAGAATCCTTTTCATCCCAAAAATCCTTTTCATGCAATTAATAGTAAATTTTTATATTTATACCTTAAAACCTTGTATTCTACATTTACTTTTCATTCTCCAAGTCTTAAAAGAAAAGTGAAAAAGTCTTAAAAAAGAGAAATTAGAGGATGAGAGATAAAGTGGTCAAGTGGCTAAATTTCAGCAATAAAAAAATTAATATTGGTGTCAATGAGTTTCTACTGGGAAAATAAATGTCAGAAAAGACATTTCAGGGCTTGGAAAAAACTTTTATAAGTTTTATTTTGAGTTTTTTGATTGATTTAAAGATGTTTTCAGGTTGGAATTGATTTAAGAAGATACTTAGGGTTTTTGTTTGTGTTTAAAGATGAAAATAATGGTCGAAAATGAGATTTTAAAGTTCAAAAACACAAAACCTGACTTTTAAATAATAAAAATGGTCAAAAAAATTATTGGTGGATGACACTTCATTTGCCACTATAAATGAAGCATCATCTATTTATTTATTTATTTATTTTTTAGAAAAAGAACATGTTGTCAAGTGGATACCAGTAATCCAGTCTATTAAAAATATTGTCAAGTCATTTTTTACTATTTATTTGTCTAAATTAACTGTAGTCGAATTGTTCCAAGAATAGTTTCATTAATTCAAACGGACTCGGTGTTTTTTTTTTAAATGTATTAAAATAATAATTTATTATTATTATTAAAAATATTTCTTTTAAAAATACCAAAAATATTTAATTTAAAATATTATTTTTCTAAAAATACTTTTGAAAGACCTTAATAAACTGGCTTTAACAATTTCGAGTTAGCAAGCCATCACAATAACTTATTAAGTCAAATTATGATTCAAACACACAAACTAAACACAAATAGCAGGATTAATTATGATTCAAACACAAATTAATTAGGAACAGATTGCAAAAAACATTGTGATGATGTGCTCGAAATTCAGAATGATAAGGAATGGGTTTTTTAATAATCAGATGATGGGTTAGTTATAGATTCTAATAATAGTTTATTTTTCATTATTTATAAAACCTGACATGCACAAAGCATGAATAGTATTTTTTTAAAATGATATCATTTAAATGATAAGTAAAATCCAAAACCAAAAATCACTCGATTGCTTTTTTAACATGTCTAGCCAATGGGGATGATGGCCATCTACTCTATGAATTGCTTCCCTAAAATGATGTACAAATGGAGCACTAAAGCAAAGGGAGAGATGAAGTTACTTACAGGTGGTAGTAGATAAACAAACCGCAACTATTTGATTATGTTTGCTGTTATGGCACAAACGGAATCCATGTTGATATCGACAAAGTTAAAAACCATTCCAATTCTGAACAGGATTTGGATCATATTAAAACCATAGATGCATTCTGTTTTGAGCAAGCAGCCATCATCTTCTAGGAAGGATATCTGAGAAGGAAAAATCATGGAAAGGCGGACCTGCAACACAAAGCAGTGCTCAGTTAAATGGCAGAAGAACAAGACAGAATGATTGCTAGATCAAATCCAATCTAATCAGATTGTAATGGAACATCATTTGAATATATCAGGTGAATACTGAGATGTTCAACACTGTGCTGAGCAGTCTTTATGAAATGTACTCAGGCTCGTGGATTGGGGAAAAAAATTTAGTTCCAGTTGAGGATACGAGAAAGGCATAAAAACCCTTCTTTTCTTCTTCCTTTGTTATTCCCTGGTCTTTGACCCATCGAAAGAAAAAATGCAGAGAAGATTTCTTACCTTCTTGTTCACCAAGAATGTAAAACGGAATGTGTGCAATCATCTTTGTGTCACCTTCGCTCCAGTTGACAGTTCCTGGCTTTTGCATGTTTCCATCTGAGGGTCTTGAAGGCCCTAAAACAGACAAACATATTGCAGGCTCATTCATTAAACCCAAATAATCACGTGCACGTTTCCATACCCTAACATCTGAGATCCGAGATCGGGCTACCTGAAATACAATTAAGATATTTGATTATGGAAAACAGCTAGTACATTCATATATATATATATGATTGCGCTTCATTTCATTCTCACACATGCAATTTCAGCCAAAATCAAGACCAATCCAAAAAAGTTCTAAACAGACCTTGCCCAAGGATACACGTGCCCTCGGTAATAATTCCCTGTGATATGAAGCAAGCTTTGCAATAGCTGTCACAACAAAACAAAGCAGCCTTGATTGTGATGACTTTCTTGAGCTTTCACCACCAGATCTCAAAGCTGACTCTCTTAAGCCAAGACGACTTACCAATTGAACAAATGAAAATGAAATCAGTAAACAGCCAACATTAGAAAGAAAAAATCTACATGACAGAAAGGATAATAAAAAATCATACCTGGAGGATAGGTTTTCATACAAAAGTAGTTCTAAACTCTCAAAAAGCTCACGAGCAGCATCCTTGTGAGATCCACCTCCCCCACCATGCTCTCCAATGGCCCAGCACAGCTGTAAAGCCAATTCTGTCTATAAAAAAAAAAGCATGCAATGAGAAGAATATAATAAACACTCTACAGAATTGTACATTTGAAATCAGCCAACCTTTGCAGGGCTGTCATAGGCTTCTCCGAGTCTATCCATGATAGGCTTCTGTAACAGAGTTTAAAAGGCTGTAAGAATCCTATGAAAGGATGCATACAATACAGGTTCTCGAAACAATGATTTTCATGAAAAAATCAAAGCACGTGGAGATATCCAGTAGTTATCAAAAGAGTCTGGCTACTGGCCAATAAAACTGTAGCATGCATAGATCTGCAACACTCAATAAATAAAAGAATAAATCTGACTGCAATATTTTAGCAAGTCAAAAAATGTATAACAATTCCATTTCTCTTTAACAGATTATTGTGGGGGTCAGATGAGGTGGGGGAATGGAGCCTACAACTTAAACCTTTTTGCCAGTACCAACAAATCCATCTCCCTTTGCCACTTGAACGTCAAAATTGTAATTTCAAACTATGCATTCTAAAAACACTAAGAGACCACATTCTACAGTGGTCCCATTGCCACAAACTTTTGAATGCATATCGAATGGTCAATTTGACACATCTCACAGCAGCAAATTATAGCTCGCCCCAAATATGTCTAGGAAAATTACATATGTAACTAATATAACATCTTTCATGCAGCAAAACATTTCAAGGATTTACCTTCAGGAGAGCAATGAAATTTGGAGATCGCTGAAATGCAGCAAGCATGAACTCTAAGAGCCTCTTACGAACCTGCATGCATAATGTTTTTATTCTTCCTTTAATTGGTCATCAATTAATATTCATCAATCTAAGGTCTAGACTATAAATGCATTTCAAGAGGATGCTAGCATCACGTTTGTCTTGTAAAAATTAACAGTTCCAGGCTTAATCAAAGAGCAAATTATGCATCACTGTGTTTCCCTCTTTTCAAAAAAAAGCGTCCTTTTTGTTTCTGGTTTATCCCAAAGTTAATATGATATAGATGAGATGGCACAACAATTATAACTATTCTTAGTTTACACACATAGCCCCCCCTTTTTCCCAAAGAAAAACACCCCCACACTAGCACAGTGTATTCCATTAAGCTTTAATCCACATAGTTTTCCTATCAAGTTCTAGTATAAGAGAGAAATTTATTCCATCTATTTATCAATATAGTATTGTTCCTTCACCAATCAAAGTGCAGATCAATACTGTAGACACCTAAAGCAAAAAACTTCAATTAGAACATACCTCGTATGAAAATATTTTGTCAGGAAACATTGTGTCGTTTCTCAACATAAGCAGGGGAATCAATGCACAGATTAAAGCTGCAAATCAAGGGAACAATCTTAGAGAGCACAAGCTTAGATGTAAAGCTATAACCTATGTTTTCCAAAAGCTGAAAGCCAATCCACTGGAAAACAAAGTGTTGACATACAATCATTAACATCACGCAATGATATAGCGAAATACACATCGAGAAGCCGAGGTGCCATTTTGAGCATTTGCTTTAGCCGATCAGACTGAGGGGTGTTGATTGTAGCCTGTAAAGTGGTAACCATTGCGGGAGAGGTCCAATGCCGTTCCTGAAATTCAGCATTTATGCAACTACTAATTAGCAATGTTATAAAGAAAAAAAATTCTCAAACAATGACTTTAAAGTATCAATCAAGCATCAATCAATTATAAGTGTTCTAATATTGCATCTGCATCTCAATTTTGACTCTAAACTTATTTATCCTCCAATACAAGAGCAAGTGATACTATATAAAGGGTAAACAACTGGAAAAATTAAATGATTTAAGGCTAGAAAAATAAAGCCATCAAGGGATTTGGAACATAAAGAAACTGAAAATTAGCTAATTCTGATTAAACTAGAACAACAAAAAATTTGAAACGGAGGGAGAAAGGTAAAATATGAGGTAAAAATATAAAATCAACATCACTGCATGAATCATTTGAAAGAAAATGAGAATTGGAAGCAAAACAATAGTGATCCTTGAAAACTAGAAAGAAGTGCAAATCCCTGAACTTTCTTGCATGTTTAAACAGTTAAAAAAAAAATATTTGTCCACTAGCAAGTAAATGGGACACAAAAGGAACCGTACAGGAAGCCCGTCATTTTCATCCTTGAGAAATTCAAGGAAAAAAGGATCAGCTGCATCTATTGCACTGCTATCCTCAGATTCAGAGTCAGCCCCACCATCTGCTATGGTTGAACCGGTATAAGCTTCATCCATGAGAGCAAGTAGCATCTGCAACAAGAGAAAATGAGCAACTATGGTCGTGCCACATGCTCTTAAAAAAGTAGATTACATATCCCAAAAACAACCTCAGGAGCCGTACTCTTCTGGATGGAGGCTATGCTGCTTCCAATAAGTGATCCTGAGCTCCTTTCTACCTTTTGTAATGCCACTACCAGAACTAGTACAGATGGTAAAGAAAAAGTCACAACTTGCTTTACCTAATTGAAAACAAATGGACAAAAGAAAACACCAGAATGACAGTTGAAGAACATTTCAAATATTCAGGTCCAATTCCAAAATCTCATTTAATATTTTTTTCCTTTTTAGAGAAAAGAGAGATTCATTAATTGCTAGAAGAGAATGTGCATCATAAGCATTTGAAACTTTGCCAAACAAAACCCTACTCCTACATGTGCAGGTAAAAGCAGAGATTTTTAAACCAAAGCACAAAGAGAATTAATAAGCAGTAATAAATTAAAAAAATATGAGCTAGAAATGTGTACATATTATCTAGCAACAGTGACATATAACCAAGAAAATCACTAGAACAAATAAGTATAAATAAATCTTCAGAAACTAAAATGAAATCACAAGTATTTAAAGAGAAGCAAACAGTTAACAAAATAGCCAAACATATATACTTGGCAAGTCCACTAAAGATGGAAAGAGAGGAAGAAACGATCCATGTGACATCATCAATCCTGGAAAAATCTTCATAAATGATTTTTCTAATCTGCAGGGCAAACAGATAATAACAATCAGTTGGCTTCCTTTGTTACATCCAGTTAACGCATTGAAGGAAATTCCTCCCTAATACTTCCCTTGGATGCTGATATACAAGTAACTTATCAGCAGTAAATACTGTATAAAATGATTGCACCGCAATAAAACTTGACAGTTAAGACCTCCAGAAATCTCCATAATTCATAACACAATCTCCATGTTAGTATTTTTATTTTTATTTTCACCAATAATTTATTGCTAGTAAAGTTGGTGAACAAACTTACTTTTCTCCATTCCATGCAATCAGCTTCAGCAACAATGGAAAAAACTGAAAAAAATGATCATCATAAGATTGAGATATAGATGGAAATCATCATCTCCATCTCTTTATTCAGCACAGGAATCTCAAACAAATGGTTAAAAGCTGCTGCTTGGACTTTCCATTATTGATTCAAAGGCTAAAATGTTATAATTTCCATTTGACTATCTTTGTTGTGATCTGTAGCCCAACTAAAGGGATTGCAACTAACATAGAGGTTGGAATGCATTTGATTAATTTCACATGAAGTCGGAGAGTTAATGAATATATACAAACCATTGGAAGCGTGCAGAAAGCTCCAGCACAAGCAAAACAAATTCCATAGTTCACAAGCTATTGCAATTTTTCAGTTATATATTCTAGAACGCATACCATTGTGCAATCTAATTGACATAAAGTTATTTAGATCATTAGTCATACCTGAGGTAGCAAGGTGGGGAAAGAAGTTAATATCTTTTTCTTGTTAACATTTAGAAAGTCAAGGGTTGCTTCTGCAACAACTGGGTCTGCAAATTCACTGCAACCAAATTAGAATGAGATATGTTTGCAGTGAGCATTGAACCATTACTGGATTTTATTCATACAAAACAAAAGCATATTAAACTCAAAAGTATAAGCATCCCATTCAAAGCACTTAAATAACATAAAAGCAAAACACAAAAAAAAAAAAAAAAAAAAAAAAAAACATCATACAAGATGACTCAAATTGCTTTTTATATACCAAAAAGAAAAGAACAAAAAAACATAACGTTTATTAAAAATTAGAAAGTATAGCTCATGCTTAAAAACTGACAACAAAAACCTTACCGGCTCAAACACGAACGAAGAAATGTCCGCAGACTAGGGTCCGCATCATGCAGAACCACCTCTCCAAAATCAAGGAAAAACTGAAGAATAGCCTGATTAATAAACATGAGAGAGTATAAGCTAAAACTTAATTCATCATCCGTATCACAATACTAACCTAAAATGCAATTTCATTACCAAAACCCCACTGTTCTTTTAGTTTAAAGTTCATTTTTTACAATTTTTCTCAACGACCAAACAAACAAACATTGAGATAATAATAAACTTAATAAGCTGACCTGAAATTCCTCCTAAAACGCAAGTTGATCACTACAAAAAAATTCAAAACTCGACTCCTACAATTTTCCACCATTTTCTCGGCAAACAAACACAAGATAGAAAAACAATTAAAATCTAAAATTAAAATGAAATTATCGCACCTATAAATCACTCAAAATATTTAAAAAAAAATGCGCAAATTATAAAAATCCAAAAAAGTATTCAATTTCCGCCATTAAAAAAAAAATATTAAACAAAAACAACAACAATAAAAGAAGAAGAAAAGAGACCAGCAAGAGAAGTCCATAGGACTTTGTAGATTGAGAAAGCGAAGAGACAGAGCGTTGAAAGAGTTTATTGATCTGTGGATAAACCCTGGCTATCAAATCCTCTGAATTATCTTCTTTACACAATTCATGCAGCCTCTTCACCTAATCATCAAATCCAAAAAACACGACGCCGTTATTATAAATGTATTATACACATGTAAGTGTAAGTACGGAGAGGGAGGGGTTACGGAATGGAGAAGAGAGGGATCAGACGCAGGGTCGTTTGCTAAATTAGAGTCTCTTGTGCTGTTTGATAATTTACGGAGATGGGAATCCCAGTTTCTGTCTCCTCCACCATCTTCACCTCCCATTTCTTTTGATTTTCTAATGGAAAGAACAGGCTGTGGTTTCTTTTGGTGTTTTTGTTATTAGCGAATGGAAACGCTGTCGTTTCTCTTGGCTTAATAATTAAACCAAATGTTTTTTTCTTTTTTGTTTGTTAAAATAAGTTAAATATAAATTAAAGCATTTTTTAAATTGTGATACCGATTATTTTTTAAAATATTTTTTTTATTTTTAAATATATTGAAATAAAAAATAATAAATTTTACATCATCATATCAAAACTAATTAAAAACACCAAAAAAAACAAATTGAGAACATTTTTAAAACCCAAAAAACAAATAGTCTCTTATCGGACTATATTGACCAGACTATTTGCATGTATCTAGACAAATTAATGATCAGACTAGAATTACATTTTTAAGTAATGAAAAAATAGTTTAAATGATTCTTACAACAAATCCCTTCATCAATTAATTATCTATATAAATTAATTTTCATTAACTTAGTTAAAGATTTACAGTATGATTGATTTAGAGTATGATTGAATAGAGTGACTTGTATTAATTAATAAAAAAATTGAAAACAAATTGCCAAAATAATGTAATTTTAAAAACAAAACGTTTATATCAAGAGTAGATCAACCTTTATAAGAGATACATGCAAATGTTTGTGGTTCTATTCAGTAATACTCACTTTAATATAAATAATTTATATATTTTTTATTGATAATTATGGTAGAATAGCATGGGTATACTTTAATAAAAACAAATAAAATGATTATTCTATAAAAATATCGTTAACATGAAAAAAAAAACATGCTTAGAATCAGTAAAATGCTAAAGAATTTTTTAACATAAGCCGTAGATTATGTTGTTTATTTGTCAAATAAGTATCTTGCAAAAGGCATGAATGACAAGTTTTTCACTTTTCAAATAGGGATTTATTTTTTTATGAAAATGATTAAATCAAAATTATTCCATATAGATTTCATAATTAAGCGATGAATGTTTATTCTTAAATATATTAAGATTTCACTAAAATAGTTGTTTAGACAAGATTATCTCCAAGAGGTTGAAGATTTTATTATTCTTGTAATTTTAAATCAAAAACAATTAATGGGTGTGAAACTAGGAATCCACATTGTAAAATGTAAGAATAAAAGACTTCACCATGAGTATACTGTGATATATACATAAAGAACCCCATGTATCCTATGAAATCATGTTAGAAATGATGGTTGACTCAACTTCTAATTCTAGCAATATACAAGGAGTTTATTGTTGATAATAGTAATTTTTTTAAGAGTATGGTGATGAATATAGTGAGAATGAATCATAATTATTCAATTTAAGGTTCATGTAATATCCTTTTAAATAAAGAGTTAAATGTAGATGCAACTAGATGTTTTAAATGTCTAAAAAATTATAGTAAACTATTATGAGATGAATATATAACTCATAATAAATTATTGGTCATTGCATGAGTGTTTATTATCAAGACAAATTATGGTTTGATGAGCCCGATCATGACAACACTATTGAATGTTCTAAGAATGTGTTGCCCGAAGTGAATCGATTGAAATGAACTTCTACACTACAAAACTTATTATGAAACCTCTTAACCTCGAATACTAAAAAATAGACATGTGTTAAAACTCTTATATATTGTATTATGGAAAATATATAAATTTTACCGAATACAAAACATGTCAACATGCTTGGTAAAAATACAATCATGACATATTAAGGACATACAAAAATAAAATATTTTATAATTACTTCCAAGTTATAAAAGCTATATATGTTTTTAAAGACTATCATGGATACGATATGGAATCATTCACATGATGTGGTTGTTAGAGTTATAATATATTTTTCCGATGATGAAACTTGAATTTAGACAATAAAATGCATATTCAACTTTTAACCAAACAATGTCTATATTTTTAATTGTTATTTATTTTATTTTAAATGATTATTTTAAAAAATCATTATCTTTTAAAAATTTATCTATCAAATTTGGTCCTTGTTTTTTTATTGCTATTTTTTAATTTGGATTAATATATAATAATTATTTTTTAATTTCATAATTCCTCAACTTTTTCACATATCAGTTTTGATCTCCATTCTCTTAATAAGCTTTTAAAAATAAACAAAAAAAAATAATAAAAAAATTTAGATTATTTTTTATGGCACGGTCAAATACTAAAAAAATATTTTCAACTTATTTTTCTATAATAATATCAAATATAATTTACATTATAGAAATTTATTTTCTATAAAAACCACTTAAAAAACTATTTCCCAGCAAATAAACGAGTCTTAATCAATTTTTGTTTATTGTTTAATCACACACACAGATATATATATATATATATATAACACTTTCTATTTACATAAAAAACAAGAAATTCTAGAGGAATTGATTCCAAATCAGAGTAGGTATATTCTCAATCTAGTAAATAATTTACCAGAAAATTAGAAAACCTAGCAGAAATTGTCTTCTTCCTTGGAAAATGTTTTTAAGCACATGTCATGTCTGGAAAACTCTTCCCATCAACACATCAAATAAGTTAATAGTCATTGGAGCATATTAAAGGAAAGAGTCAAAAGAAAAAGAAAAGGACAAAAATATATTCCATTCTTTTATAGCTTAAAAACAAAAGAGCTATATTATAGAGTAAAAATATTATTTTTTAATAAATAATTATTTTTATATATTAGCCAAAAAACTAAAAAATATTTAATATATTCTGATGTAAAAAAATAGTTCCGAGAGTTGTATTAATTAGTTATAATTAATAAATAGTTATATTAAAACTATATATATTACAATAAAATTATTTTTTAAAAAACTAATTTATTTTATCAGAATGCGTATATAAAAAATTATATATTTATACTTTTTTAAAAATTATATTGTAAATAACTTCTCGATGCACTTGTGCTAGCACAAAATCAAAGCACAGTTATCGTTGCCGCCCCCAATGGCCCCAAACTTTTATTTTTTCTCCAACCTTTTCGAAGAGGAAAGTAGTTGAAAAGAAGGAAAATTCTTCAAAAAAGATCCCCACACAGCCACAGTGTCCCATGACTGTTACCAGACGTGAGTCTTAGATTTCTAATTGGACTGAGGTTTCAGAGAAGGAAGTAAAGTAAAAGGCCAAGTCCTTCTCTTGTCCTCTCTTGGCACCCAATCGCCAACCAAAACCCCTACTAAAAAGTATACAACCCTTCAAGATCTTTTTTTCTTAGTTAATTGTTAGGTTGGTGAAAGTATTTAACCCTCGAGGATCTTCTTTATTTTTTATGTCTTTTTTCCCATTGGTTGATGTTTCAAGAGAGAGTGTTTGATAAAGACACTAGCTTTCTATAGTCTGTATTGCTCTGTAAACTTTCTTATTTGTCTTTGATCTTGAGGGATTGGTTTTTTTTATTTCGAGCTAGATTTTTGAGATTTTGAGATAAACCCATTAGACCCTTTTGGATTTCGAGTCAGAAGATCAAATTTTTACATCATGATTTGCAGTATCAAGCAATCTACTATAACGCCAACAATCAACGGATCTGACACTACTTCTCGCAGAAAAAACATGTCGGCAATACAAAGATATTTGGTTCTGCCTTCACTCAATGCCAACAAGTCAAAACCAGTTCTTTCAGTGTCAAAGCCTTTGCATGTGTCGAAAGTTGAGTCTTTTGCGCTGTCAAAGCCTCAAAAGAGGACCTTGATCACGTGCAAGGCTTATGAGGCCGATCGATCAGAGCCAATTGAAGTATCTGGGGTGAAGCCAGAGGCTGCAAAAAAGGTTAAAATTGGGATTTATTTTGCTACTTGGTGGGCTTTGAATGTTGTTTTCAACATATACAACAAGAAGGTTTTGAATGCTTTTCCATATCCATGGTTGACCTCTACTCTTTCTCTTGCTTGTGGATCTCTTATGATGATGATCTCGTGGGCTACAAGGATCGCTGAGGCACCAAGCACTGATTTTGAGTTTTGGAAGACTTTATTCCCTGTAAGTTTGATTTCTGGGTTTTGTTTTGTCTGATAGAAAAGAGAAAGTGAGGTTTTTGCTTGGTTTCTCATAAAAATAAAAGATGGAAATCATGGGAAAGTGATGTTTTTGTTTTGGTTTGGGTGGTTAAGAAAATCACCCTTTGTATGATTGCTGAGGAAAGTAGAGAAAATAATTGAAGGAATATGATGGCCTGCTATTCATGTTGTCTTGCTTATTTTTATTAATTTATTCTGATAACTGAAAATAGCCTTTGTTTGATTGCTGAGAAAGTGAAATTTCAATCTGCCTTTTTTAACTTTACTCGCTCATATGGATACAGAGTAATATTTGAATTTTGGTCAAATTATGGTGGTTTTTTATGTTAGAATTCAAATCAGGGAAATTTTCGTGTTTCGGAACTCTTTGGCAATTAATATTTTTTGCTACAATTCTGTTTTTACTAATAATCATCTCTTTAGGTTGCGGTGGCACATACAATTGGACATGTAGCAGCAACGGTGAGCATGTCGAAGGTTGCAGTTTCCTTTACCCATATCATTAAGAGTGGTGAGCCTGCTTTCAGCGTACTGGTTTCAAGGTTCATACTGGGTGAGACTTTCCCTCCATCAGTTTACATGTCCCTTGTTCCGATCATTGGTGGTTGTGCACTGGCTGCTGTTACTGAGCTCAACTTCAACATGATTGGTAAGAATACAAGCTTTCATTTACTGAAATTTGATTTGACTATTGCAAGATGCACGGTTGTTTTATCGATTCATTAAGGTATTTCATTATTCTGGGATTTTTTAATATTTTTTCTAAGTTGAGGTTAAAGAGAAACCAAACAGCAGTATTGATCTCAGATCTTTATTACCTGGAACCTGAGATAGCAAAAGCCAACGATTAATAGGTTATATCTCAGCTGGAATAAAAACAAGGCCATGGTGAAACAAATATTATTTCTGTTCCATGATTTCTGACTACAACTGGAGTCAGCCTGATTTCTTTTTGAAGTTATTGGTTTGTAGCTGGTCATGGACATGGATTTGGCATTTTATGATATTTCAGTCATTAAAGTAAATTATTTGGGTTTGGGAACGTGATTTCAATAATTTTGCTCTTATGGGTTGCTTGCAGAATTATGAACTTAATTGTTGGCCTTCTTTTTCAGGTTTTATGGGGGCCATGATCTCCAACTTGGCTTTTGTTTTTAGGAACATATTTTCAAAGAGAGGCATGAAAGGGAAGTCTGTTAGTGGGATGAACTACTACGCTTGTCTCTCTATCTTGTCTCTCTTCATTCTCACACCTTTTGCTATCGCTGTCGAAGGACCACAGATGTGGGCTGCAGGTTGGCAAACAGCCCTATCTCAGATTGGACCAAATTTCATATGGTAATTGCTGAACACTACAAACTCAGTTTATCTTGTATTTCTTTTTACATGGCAGAAATGTCTAAAAATCATAATGTAAATTTAATTCGAAAGAACTTGTTTGATTGACCTATATTAAGATTGCTTAGATGCATTTCCCCTTGTTATTGAGAAAGTTGAACTCTGCAGGTATTTATCTGAACTAATAAAGATTAATATCGTAAAACTGTTTAGTCCTGCTAATAGGATTGCACGTGAGGGCTCACGGTTATATTTCTATATGGTCTTACTTTTAATCGAATAGCCTGTATTATATTTTGTTCATGTCATGAGATATATTTTGTGGATATGTCGAATGAACAATACATTGAATCAACTAGGCGCTAGACACCGAACACAATCTGAAGACCTTAGTTGCCAATTCAGTATCATTGAAGCTATACTTGGATGTGTGAAATGAATTTTGATCTCTTTGTTCCAATTGACAGCCCTGCATTTAATTGATTATCAGTTAGTAATTTGTTGCTGTGATAATAAGATTCACTGCAGGCTTCTGCAAACTTCTGCAAACTGGTCCAGTAATCCGAAACATGTATTCTATTTCCTTTCTTTGGAATTTGAATTACTAGACGAACAGATTTCTGCGTCTGATTGTGCGAGTGATATCCAGTCCTTTCTCCTCTTGTTTTTTTTTTCTAAACTAATGCATGCGCGGCTCTGATTTTTCGTTGTAGGTGGTTAGCAGCACAAAGTGTGTTCTATCATCTCTACAATCAAGTTTCTTACATGTCCCTGGATGAGATCTCTCCCTTGACCTTCAGCATTGGAAATACCATGAAGCGTATATCTGTCATAGTTTCATCCATTATCATTTTCCACACACCCGTCCAACCTGTCAATGCTCTTGGTGCTGCCATCGCTGTTCTTGGAACCTTCCTGTATTCCCAGGTAATTTGCCCGCTCCTCTCTATCTATTTACTATTATGCTTCATGGTTTCCCCTGAGATCTTCAAAAAAGACATGCATGCCATTGAGACAATTCTTTTTGTAACATGCATTCTTCCCCATTTCATTGTTTATTCTTACGTCTACAATGACAAAAGAAAAGCCGAAAATACTTTCAGTTTGAATGTAAAAAGTTGTCTGCTCTATAAGTTTCAGAAATATGAATCGCCTGCTTAAGACAAACACCATATAACCAGACCACGCTGCAGAATTCATCTCAACTTGCCCTTGCCAGCCACTGCTTTTGATTGCGAAAGAAAGTTGAATATCAGATGCAAGAAGTTGGGGAATATGCCACGTGCATCTCCTCTGATAAATACAGATATGCCACGTGCATCTCCTCTGATAAATACAGATATGGGAGTAGAAAATATAATTCCCCCTCTTCTTTTTTCTTAAAATAACTTGTAATCTAGCAGTCACTCGTAATATTTCTGGAGTGAGTTTCGCATGAACACCGTCTACTAGTTAGGTTGGTGGTGGCCATACAGAATGCGTACCTAACGTTTTCATTATGTTGGAAAGCTGACAGGTTTTTTTTATTATTATTATTCTTGGAATATTCTTGGTTTCTTCCTTCACAGGACGAGCAGCTCTGTGCTGAACATTCTGATATTTTGTTATTACAGTGATAAACATTATTTATTGATGTAATTTAATGATTTGTTTTGTCTTTTGCAGGCAAAGCAGTGAACGCACCGGACAGGGCAATTTTTAACTCTTTTCATGTAATATACAAGGAGGGAAAGAGCATGCCGACAATCGGAGAGGCCTTCAGCTTAGCGTAGGGGAGAGTGTCAACAACTATTTGTGTGTTTCGTGCAATCATTTTCAGATCCAAAACTTTGTTAAAAGAATATAATAATAATAATAATAATAATAATAATAATAATAATAATGGAGGTCATTATATATTTGGTAGTTCCAATTTTTTTTTTATTCAATGAAACCACCACTCCTCTGAAAAATATATTTTGTAGATCTAGATAAACAAGTAAAGTTCTGATTATTTCAGGTTTTTATAAAAAATACATGTTCTGACTTAGATTGTGTAGATTTCAAGTTCTTTGTCATCTTTTAAATATTACAAGAATAATTATATTTAAGGGTATAAATATTTGTTTTTAAGAATCCTTGCTGTTGATATACTGGAAGGTTTATCAGTAAGAAACAATATATAGTTTTCAACTTATTTTCTGGTTATTTTTATCATAATAAAAAAATCTAGAAAACTTATTTTTGAAAATGAAAACAAGTTTTTTTCTTCGAATGCATTAAGATTATAGCTATAATTTATAACAATCATTTTAACGTTTATGATAATTAAATTATAAATATTAATTTGATCCATAACTTTATTTTGTAGAAAAGAAAATATAATAAATGACGGAATGCGTGTCAAATAGCTTCGAATGTTTTGGATCTCACCAACAATGAGATGGAGAACTGCTCATGTCTCCAAGCTCTCGAAGCCTATCTCAAACGGCATCAGCTAGTATTGTCGGCAAAGAAGATTAACCTGCATAAATTACTCCATTCTTGTCGGCGGAGAAGATTGAAGTGGGTGGCGGCTCCGTCGTGGCAGCGAAAGGCACGGTCGAGAGGGGACGCCCACCGTCTCTCCGAGTCGCTGAAAGGCCAAGTCGTGTCTTTTAGCATTGCAATGGCGACTAGGGTTACATATCGGACAATATTTCAATGGCTATCAACTTGAGAAAGAATAGACACATAATGTATTCAATTTTTTTGTGATCTTGATGGCAAAGACTCCATGCTTTGTGGGCTCCTCTCCGAGATTTCTCACAGATATGGAAATCATCCTTTTTTGTTGCTAAGAAAGGGTTCTTGATGCTCATCTGCAGACAAGACCGTGGACTGTTTTAACGTTAAGAACATCTCAAGTGTTATTTTGGAGAGACAAATCTCTAAAATGACATTTTGAATAGTGTATTTATAGTTTTTTTCTTGATGTGTGTTTCAGTGGTAAAAGCGTTTTTGAAGAGCCATTTATTTTTATATTATTTTAAATATAGTGTAATTATTTTGTATGTAGTTTAATTATACAATTAATAAGAGTAAGTTATATAATTAAATAATTACTTTTAAAAAACCTTCTAACAATATAATTATTAATTTTATATATAATTTTTTACTCTCTTGTTAAAGTATTTTTAAGTAAAAATAAAAACAAATATTTTTGATATAATTATATTATTTTCTAATATATATATATATATATATTATAATATATAAAGAAGGTGGCCCCAAGGTGGGGCCATGATTTTACCTTCCTCTCCTGAGCTGCTACAAATAGCAGCTCATGGAGAGGAATGTATTTTTACCTATCCATATACCTATTCTGTTAGAGTATGAACAGAAACACAAAAATATTAATATTTTAATTTTGCCTTTCCATATACCTTTTCCGCTGGAAATGCTCTAATAAAACATAAATAGCATTGGAATAAAAAGGTATTTAAAAATTATTTTTTAAAGTATTTTTTATTTTAAATAATTTTTTAATATATCATATCAAAATGAGATAAAGACATAAAAATTATTTAAGTTTTTATTAAAAAATAAAATCAGTTTTTTTTTTTCAAAACATAAAAACAATCATGATTTTGCGATGTTAAAAACAAAAATAAAAAATCAATACAAAGACTCAATAGAATCCTAACATTGAAACATAAGTTTGGATGAGAAAGCAAAATGAAAAATAAAATAAAAAGGCTCAAGATTGCTGGGCTGACCTAAATGGCCCAAGGTCTTATCTTGCATGTTTAGGGCTACTAATTTCTTACTCTTTTTTTTTAATTATCTTCCCCTAATTATTTTGAAAAAAAAAAATGGAGTGTCATTTATTTTTTTCTGTTTTTTGAGAACCATTGTGGTTGATTTCTTTTACACCTACAAATCCACTTTGCAACCAATTTTATTTTACCTTGTACATCCTAACACTTATTTATAACCTCAAATAACCCAAAATTCCGTCTAAAAATCTAAACCCAAAACATTAATTTTTTATGGACAAAATTGGTGTCAATCAAGATTTAATCTCTCATCCATTAAAATTTGGTCACTCTCTCCTCACATTAAGGAACATGAAAATAAATAAAAATTGAGCTAAAATTGCATTTTTAGAAAATTGAGGGACCAATAATTTATAACATGGAAAATAAGAACTACAGAACTTTTAGCGCTATTTTTTATACTACCACCCATTTCTTTTTCTTCTTGTTTTTTCCACTTCAATTGAGCTTCAATTTGGCCCTAAAAATATACAATCAGCAAAAAAAGATTTGAGGATCACAAAACAATAAATTGCATAGAGGTTTACGGAAAATGAGTGTGAATACTGTTTTTGTCTTTAGCAAAACCATTATCATAAATTCACACACACACAAAAATAAAATTAAATGGCAGAGGTCGAAAATTAAAAAATAAAATAAAACTGAAAGGTTGCACCACTTCCACCGTGACCCCTTTCCCCACTTGATAAGATCACTGCTGATTACCATCATCTCATTAATCCATCGTGGTTTGAATATCAGACTGTACTTGTTTTTCATTATATTTTAAAAATATTTTTTTAAAAAAATATTTTTATTTTTTATTTTAGATTAAATTTATTTGGTACTCATAGATTATTTTTATTAACTAAAAAAATATTATTTTAAAACATTTCTAATCGAAAATCATTTCTAAATGTAAACACACTGCACTAAGTTGATGGGAATTGAAATGCATATCAAAGGGTTAGCACTGCACTCATAGAACTTCTGGCATTTGATGAAGGCTCCGGGAATGAAAACTATGGTGCTCGGTGTTGATATCAACTGCTAGTATAAAGGAAGGCGGCTTTCACTTTCGTTTTAAAACAAGATAGTATCAGAATAGTCCTTTTCTAATACTCAAATTTACCCATGATCAGAATAACACCACCTAAACTATTTTGCAATACCATGTATGCATTCTTTACTCCACTTTTATTGGTTTGATACATGTTAAAGCACATCCACACACGTTAGATGCATCAACTTTTCTGATAAACTTCTGAAGATGCGCATGCATGTGTGTATTTCAAGTGAAGGGAAACAAAAATGCATAATTTTTTTAGCAACGGAGTTCGTTCTTACACATCTGACAACAAAAAAACTCTTCATACAGGAAAAAAAACAAAACAAAACTGTAAGCATTAACCTGTTGATCCCTCTGTAGCAAGTAAATAAACAGCACGAAGAACACGGCTAAATCTCCAAATACTTGATGGCAGTCTGAACATCTTTATCCCCTCTGCCACTGCAGTTAAGAACAACCTTTGTTCCATCTGGGAGAGTAGGGCAGAGCTTCTCCAAATAAGCAATTGCATGTGATGTCTCCAAAGCAGGAATTATGCCCTCTAATCGCGATAATCTCTTGAATGCTGCACAGGAAGGTTCAAAAACTAATTAACAAGAGAGCAAGGACGTTATAATTGAGTTGCTTCTCAATGAAAAGAAATCCAGTTATATCAGGATATTTGTGTTTACACAGAGAATTAGAAAGCAGTAATAACGATCAAAGATGTAAAATCTTGAAAGATTGAAGATGGAGCAAACAAAAACTCTTAGTAGAATCCCCGTACCATCCAATGCTTCTTGATCTGTGACACTATAGTACTCAGCGCGCCCTTTATCTTTCAGGAAACTGTGCTCAGGTCCAACTCCAGGGTAGTCCAACCTGTGCAAAACAATAATATTGTAAGAGTAAAGGAAAGAAAGTGATAATATAAGCCACATTGAACCAATAAAAAAATGTCAACTAGAAGATTTACCCTGCACTAATTGAATGAGGCTCAATTATCTGTCCATCATCATCTTGTAACAAATAGCTCATAGCTCCATGCAACACCCCTACTTCTCCTTTGGTCAGAGTGGCCGCGTGCTTGCCGCTATCTATGCCTAAACCTGCAGCCTCCACACCAATCAACCTCACATCCCTGTCCTTAATAAATTCATCAAAGAGTCCCATTGCATTTGAACCGCCACCGACACATGCAACCAGCACATCTGGCTTCCCACCCCATTTTTCCAATGCTTGTTTTCTTGTTTCTATACCAATAACCCTATGGAACTCTCGCACCATCATGGGAAAGGGATGTGGCCCAGCAACAGATCCCAAAATATAATGGGTTGTCTCAACATTAGTCACCCAATCTCGTATAGCTTCTGATGTGGCATCTTTCAATGTTGCAGTGCCAGAATGAACACCCCTAACCTCAGCCCCAAGAAGACGCATCCTGAAAACATTTAGTGCTTGTCTTTCCATATCTTGTGCGCCCATATAAACAACACATGGCACACCAAACCGTGCACAAACTGTAGCAGTTGCAACTCCATGCTGACCAGCTCCAGTTTCAGCAATTATGCGCTGTTTTCCCAAACGCTTTGCAAGTAAGACTTGGCCGACAGCATTGTTAATCTTATGAGCACCTGTGTGATTAAGATCTTCCCTCTTGAGATAAATATGTGGCCCTTCACCACCAGGACGTTTATAATGCTCAGTAAGCCGCTCAGCAAAATAAAGAGGACTTTCCCTTCCAACATAATCTTTCAAAATCCCATTTATTTCTTTCTGTGACGTAAAAATATTTGTATCATAAATTTCATTCAAATTAATAGAAATAATGGAATTAAAAATACCTTATCTTGAACACAAACAACCTTTCTCACCATGTGAGATCCGTTTACACTAACTACTCAATGAATAATAATAATCAAGTGATACCATTCCACCAAAAATTAAAAAATAAATCGATAAAATACAAAAAAATTCATAAGAAAACAGAACTTGTAAGCCGACCGGAAAACAATGTATGGTGATACCACTTGCCATACAAGTGCGATTATGTCATTATAGCATCATTGCATTATATCCTTAATCAACCAGCATTTGCCAATACATCTTCCATCCAAACTTCAATATTTTAAGAGCTCAAAATCGTATTTCAGTTCAGGAAGCCTACAGACACTTAAAGTCTGCACAGACAATATACTATACGCAAGAGAAACCACTGGAAGTCTTGCAATGTTTATTCATCAGAAACGCTAAGTAATTTCTTGAAATATGCAAATTCTTTACCTTTTCTATATATTATAGGCACCGAAAAAAGAAAATGAAATAAACATTCTTTTTCAGCAAAATCAAATAAGCCCAGAAACGCAATATATATACAGCGACCAATGCATGTATAGATAGGAAGAGATACCTTAAATTCAGGATCATCTTTGAAGGAATAGAAAGCTGATTCAAGCTCCGTGAGAGCATACATAAGGGTCTCAGGTACATATTTCCCGCCATATTTACCAAACCGACCAAAAGAATCAGGTCGTTTCCATAGGGCCGGGTCAGAATCCGCCACTTCCTCCATTTTAACCTCAGCGTCCCGGGCCAAAGTGCAAGAAATTGCTAATCTTGAATGTGCGCGAGACGTTGATAATTTGAAGAATTTAATGGGTAATTGGGCAGATGAGTAGGGCTTATGGAGAGAAAAAGAAGAGGACTTAGGTTTGGTGGTGGCTACTGCTGCTGTTGTGGTTAAGGATGCGGTGGCTTCCATTAGGGATTTGATTGATTGTGGTTTTGATGGGTTTTATACTTTTATTGCGTCTGGAGTTGGAGAATTCGAGGAATTTTTATAGTTAGGGCACAAGTACACGTGGTGGATGAGAGTCATGAGACAGCAGATTGCAATGATTCTGTCTTGGTGATGATGTGGACGATTATGGATATGGATTGTCTTCGGTGAGTTTGATTTTCAAATATATATATTTTTTAAAATATATTAAAATAATATTTTATTTATTTATTTTTAAATTTTTTTATAACAATATATTAAAATAATCTAAAAATATATATATAAAAAATTAAAATAAAAATAATTTTTTTTAACTTTAAAAATATTTTTAAAATACGGTGTCAAACAAACACATTGTATCATTTTTTTAAGAGCTTTTCCTATTTTGATATGAGATTGATATATAATATATCTTTCAGGTTCAAATTGTTTTTTATAATATTTTTTATTAAAATAATAATTTAAAAAAAATTAGATATGCATATTCTTTTCAAGTTTGAAGTATGACATGATATGTGCTCTCTTTTTTTTTAAATAAATAATGTTAAAAAACAAAAATCAAACTTTTTAATTGATGGGGTCGTAGGTAATTTAGATATCAAATCAATTTGATTTTTTAATGAATAATTTTATTTTTATTTTTTTCAATGAAAACTAGTTTAGATCTCGGATCATTGAATTTCTATTGTCAATACCCACTAGATTATTGTTTTTAAATAAATAAATTAAAATAATATTGAAATAAAATAAAATAAAATAAATTGTTTAATTGATCGGGTCATAAATTAATTTAGATACCAAAATTAGTTCAAATCCTAGATCAATTGGATCTCTAATTGACCAATCAAATTATTTTTTAAAAATAAATAGATTAAAGTAATATTATAAAAAATGAACTGTATAATTAATCGGGTTCATAGACCAATTTAGATAATGAATTAATTTGAATTTTTAATCGAGTTATTTATTTTTCTTTTTTAAATTTTTTTAACCAAAAATAGTTTAAATCCCTATTGGAGCATAATTTTATGAATTTTATTTTTATACTAATAAAAACCATTGTTATACAAAAACAAATCTGAATTAAATGCAAAATAATTATATTATAATATAATATAGTTTTATAGATATTTTAAGAGTTAAACTATATAATTTGGTTCCAGCCATGCAATTAGTGCTTAAGTCCACTGAAATTGAAAAAATCAGGCATCGACACAGAAACTCTCATAGTGATAGGGGTAGAGACGCTTCTCTGGTGAGTGAGAGAAACAACGGTGATGCCGAAATAATAAAACTCCGAAGAAGGAAACGGGAGATGTCCCCCTCTCCATCTCTTCCTGCTCCGGCGAGAGACAGGGGCTCGCAAAAGGACCGGTCCCTAGTAGAGAAAGAGAGAAATTCAAATCGAACGAGGTCTCCTTCGTCAAGAATGAAAAGATTAAGGAGAGCCCATGCTGAGAAAGAGGGTGAAAAAACGAGGGATAGAGAGACCGAGAGGAATTATGTGAAAAAGGGAAGCGATAAGGGCAGGAACAGTGATGATGACATTTCCGATGATTATGTGGCTGAGATAAGTGGTCCCTTTAATTACTTCCTTGTGCTTAATGTTGCTTGCTAAGTTAGTAAACATACTTTTGTTTGGCTAAGAAGCAGATTATATAGTGTCTAGCTAATGACCTTCTTTTGAGCTATCTGGAAAACATACTGCTGAAACCAATAGAGTCAGAGGTGGGTGAAATGTGCATTGCTTTTAGTTTCGCTGGAGCAAATAAAATTGTCTTTCATTACTTGATAGTTCTGTTGAACCTCTCTCTCTCTCTCGCACACACACCTCTTTTATACAATTATGGTGGCAAGTTATAAGTTTTTTCACATCTTTGGCTAGTTAATCTATGTGCAGACCCTTTTGTCATGCAAATGCTTTACTCACATTTTGACATAAATGCATCTTTTCCGGTCAATTTAATTGAATTAATGTATAGTTACTCAGTTATTTTGTGATTTGAAAAGTCGTTAAGAAGTTTCACTGCATTTGGGAGGCAAGAAAAAAACAGCAGATTCCTTGAAGCAACATGTAGGTGATACATTTTCAAATTACATTCTTATGAGAGGTAGAATTAGGCATGGGCACTTAAGTCTTCTTGATTGATGTTGGATTTGATCTCTATAAGCAGTTTTACAAATTGCACCAAAACATGTTTTTTTGTTTCTTTCTTACTTTGTTTTGTGCATGATTTGAAAAGTTTACTAACACATGTTTTGCAGTCTTCTCTTTCATTTTCACTCATGCCAAAAAAAATTCCCCATTTGGCAGGCATTACATTGCTGTTCACCAAGCCTCCATATGCTAAGAAACCTGATATAAGATGGAGATTTCATGTTTTTAAGGGTGGTGAGGCTCTGAATGATAAGCTCTGGAGATTCTTCTTCATCCAAGTTGTATGTTTCTTGAGAAACAAAAATTCATAAATTAGACATTGTCGACTGCCTTTTCAAATCTTGCAGTTTTACTCCTTCAGAAAATAAAAACACGTGTGTGCCATGGTTTGATGCTGGGTTATCAGATTGTATAATTGAAACAATTTTAGTTTATCAGGCACTAGCTGCAAAATAATAGAACTGATCAGGGTTACATTTCAATACATGTGTAAGATCCCAGGATACAGATCGGGACTGGACCTTTTGGATGAAGTCTTAAAGCTTTCACTTTTATTTTTTGGGTGGGGGGTGATTTCATTGAAGTCCTGTGATGAACTCCAATGATTTCTTTTGTTTTCCTCATACTTTCTTTCCATACTTCTCAGGGACACGACATATGCTATAGTATGAGGGGATATGGCACCCTGAATTTTTAGAATTTTTACTTTTCAGTTATTTTGAAAGTTTTTAATTATACTCTTTAATTTAAGGTTTATTTCATAAGGGTACATGTTTAACATCCCCAAACAATTATGTATTATCTGTGCAGAGTTTTTTTTTCATAATGCCCCCATCCACTCCCTCATTAAAATGTTCTAGTTCTGCCCCTACTTTGAAAACAACTCTGTTTATTGAGTAGACAACCTTTAGTCCTCTGCATAATTAATTTATTTTCGTTAGATCCTTTCTGTACTTGGTGGTGTTGGCACTAACTGTGTATTTCTTTCTTTCATGGTCAACCATTGTTAAGAATAGAATCTCTGATTACAGAAGAAATACCAGTTAAAAAAAAAAAATTAAAAGTGTAGGATCAAAATAAATATTAAATATATTATTAATTTTAATCAAATGACAAAATTGAAAAATTCAAATCTTTTGTACCGAATATATTAAGAGATTTAAAAGTAATCCGGAAATTAAAATAATAAAGACCGAAATGAAAATGCACTATATAATCAATTTCAATTGAAAGAACACAATTGAAACAAATCAAAACTTACATAACAGAAATAAGGACCACACAGCACAATTAAAAGAGAAGGGACCGTAATAAATAAAACATAAAATCGGGGGCTGACGTGCAGTTTAGGTAGCAGGAGAGAGAAAAGGAAAAAAAAGGGTTCAACCGCCCACACGCTCTTCCCCATCCGCCATGTGAGGTCACGCGCCACTCCATGAGAAAAAAGACATAGTGGGGAATCGACGAAGACGTCGAAAGGCTATTTTCCATCACCTTAATCGTCCTTACGCGCCTCCCGAAGAGGGTGTGAAGCCGAATACTGTCGGCTGCGTATGCCACATGTGCCGATAGTATTCCGAGAAAAATAATAAACAATTATGGTCAATTACCAGGATACCCATGTATCAAAGTCATCAATTTTGTCCTATTAGGAGTTACATCCGTATTTAGTCATTTTTCAAAAATATAAAATTCTCGTGGCACCCCTCCTGACCAGAACTATTTTTTGTCTTTTTTAAGGGACAAAATGGTTATTGTATTATGCAAAGAAATATTAAAAAATAGAAAAACCGGTGAACCGAACCGGACCATAAAAATGCAATTAACGTGACACTCCTCCAGCCAGTATTTGTTTTTTTGTCTTTTTTCGAGGGACAAAATCTTTATTTTACCGTGTAAAAAGAAAAAAACTAGTAAACCGGCGAACCGACCGCCCCGACTCGACCTGAAAATTGAGTAATATTATTGTAATTCACAGTGATTTGTCTCACATAATACAGTAACTGACTCCAGACCTTGTGAAGTGTATGCGCCAGGGGAAGAAATTTCACTCTGGAGACAAATTCCAACGGCGAAGTTGACATTTTGTTTAGTCTATTCTCTTCTTTGACCAGTGCAGAAAATGCTTCACATTGACATTAATAATTGAAGAAATCCTGAATGATTTATCCATGCTGGTCTTGTCTTTCTCATTGTAGATAATCACGTGTCCTTTTTTTTCAGCCGTAAATATGCACTGTTGCACGAGAGCTCTGCGTAGAGATGTTCATCAAGTGGCTGGCTTCTCCAGTATGATTTTCTGACTTCCGCATGGCAGAGAGTCCACAAAATTTTGTTTATATCTATCTGGAAGTTTATTCCGAGTGGGAAACCTCTTCGACAGTGTTTATCTTTCCTCATCCAGGGATTATCAGAAGCGAGACCTCATTTGGTTCGAACTGGTCTGTTCATGGTAGTTTTCATGCTGATCGAGAGGTCTGTGTCCATCCCAGTCATCTGTGTTGCATAGCTGGCCGTTGTCTTTGATCCTTGTTTGGCTAACTAATCTGATTGAATGGTTGTTCATTGTCTTGGCTTATTTATTCATAAAAAATACTAGTGATGAAATATTTCTTGTTTTCAATTTCTTGTAGTCACTACAAAAAATGACAGCAAGGTGATGAGAATTGTGGTGTGTAACCAAGTGTAACTCTTTAATTCTCCAACAGAGTTTATCTACACCAGTTCTATTATGGAATATATTAAGATTGTAATATTTCCTATTATGGAATGTGAATAACCTTAGGCATGTAATTAGATATTTAGCATTTATTATGGGATCAAATTGTATACTGACTAAGGATATAAAACCCTAATGAATGTCACGGCAAACCCTAAGGTTTTTGGGCTGCTACATTCCTTCTCTACTGTTCCATTGTTTTATCATGGTATCAGAGCTATCAAACCATTGAAACAAAACACACAATCAAGCAGCATACATGGCAGAATCCATGTCCGGGAACAAGAATGTCTCTGTTGACAAAACAGAGTCCAGTTCCGGGAGCAAGAGTGTCTCTGGTGAGAATCGAAAAACAATCTCACCATACGACATTACATCTCTTGATAATCCCGGATTGGCAATTACTCAAGTCCAATTGAAGGGGGACAATTATGAAGAGTGGGCACGTTCGTTCCGAACAGCCCTGAGAGCCCGAAATAAATTCGGGTTCATCGACGGGTCAATTGAACAACCCAGTGAAGAATCAGAAGACTGTGAAGACTGGTGGACAATCAACTCACTGTTGGTGTCCTGGATTCGAAACACTATCGAATCCACACTCCGATCAACCATCTCCCATGTAGAGATTGCACGGGATTTATGGTTGGACATCAAGGACCGATTCAGCATCACCAATGGACCCCGAATTCAACAATTAAGGTCTCAATTGGCCGATTGCAAACAAAAGGGAATGTCTATTATGGATTACTATGGGAAATTGAAGAAATTGTGGGATGAGCTGGGCAATTTTGAGCAATTGCCCGCGTGCAAATGTGGAAAGTGCACGTGTAATCTAGGTTCAATACTGGAAAAGAGAAGAGAGGAAGAGAAAGTGCACCTGTTTCTCATGGGTCTCGATGAGCAGCGGTTCGGGACAACTCGATCGAACATCTTGGCACAAGACCCATTGCCGGGGCTGCACAAAGTGTACTCCATCGTCACTCAAGAAGAACAGGTGAAAGGGATGACTCGGGGCAGAGATGATTCGGGTGATTTTGTAGCTTTTATGGGTCGAACCCACGGTCGACAGCAAGGGTCCATGACTCGGGTGACAGGGATGACCGACGGGAGAGAAAAGGGGGTGTGTTCATACTGTCACAAATCTGGACATGGGGAAGACACTTGCTTCGCTCTTAAAGGCTATCCCGAGTGGTGGGGTGACAGACCCAGGGGAGAGGAGAGAAGAGAAGGTGGCCGTGGAAGAGGGTACTCCGGTGGCAGAGGAGGAGGCCGGGGTCACAAGGGAAACCACCGTGCCAACGCTGCACAGACCGGAGGTTCAAGCTCTGTCGCAGCCGAAGGAGGTGGCTCGCCGCTGGCAGGCTTGAGCGACGAGCAATGGGCGAAATTGAGAGTGATTTTGGGTGAGCCGAAGGAGATAATAGATAAAATGACCGGTAAGCTTAAAAATCTAATCGGGACAAATACTGGTTCGGTTTGGATATTAGACACCGGGGCTTCAAACCACATGACCGGGTCAATTGGGGAACTTACTGATTTAAAATTAATTGATCAGTGTCCGGTTGGATTACCAGATGGAAGTAGTGCTTTGGCGGTCAAAGAGGGAACGACGGTTGTTGACGGATATTTGTGCCTTGAAAATGTCCTTTATGTGCCAGGACTCACTTGCAATTTAATTTCTGTGACGCAATTAATTGATCAGTATGATTGTTTTGTACTTTTCACTAAAAAATTGTGTGTTATACAGGGCCACACTTCGAGGATGCTGATTGGTGCGGGTGAGAGACGAGATGGACTCTACTATTTCAAAGGGATACCGCGGATTAATGCAATGAAGATCAGTAATAAAGCGTCTCTGGATCTCTGGCATCAGCGATTGGGGCATCCTTCACTGCGAATAACAAAGTTAGTTCCCGAGGTTAATTCTAGCAACCAGGAAAACAGTTTGAATAAAAATTGTGATGTTTGTCAAAGAGCAAAACAGCGGAGAGATAAATTTTCTGTTAGCGAAAATAAGACTTTGGATATTTTTGAACTGGTTCATTGTGATTTATGGGGACCATATAGAACAGTTTCCTCATGTGGTGCTTCGTATTTTTTAACTATTGTTGATGACTTTTCCCGTGCTGTATGGATTTATTTGCTTGTTGACAAGAAAGAAGTGTCTAGTATGCTTAAAAGATTTTTTGCCATGGTGGAGAGGCAATTTGCTCGGAAAGTCAAAATTTTCCGGAGTGATAACGGGACATAATTTACATGTCTGAAATCGTATTTCTTTGATCAAGGAATTATTTTTCAGACTTCTTGTACAGGCACTCCACAGCAAAATGGGCGTGTGGAGAGAAAACATCAACATATTTTGAATGTAGCTCGCGCTCTGCGATTTCAAAGTTCTCTTCCAATTAAATTTTGGGGAGAGTGTGTATTGACTGCTGGGTACTTGATCAATAGGACCCCCTCGTCGGTATTGGATGGAAAAACACCATATCACGTCTTACATGGGGAGGAACCATCCTATAATCATTTGCGAGTTTTGGGTTCTTTGTGTTATGCGCATGAGAAAACGGGGGATAAAATGGCCAGTAGAAGTCGTCGGTGTATTTTTGTTGGTTATCCCTATGGGAAGAAGGGATGGCGCCTATATGATTTGGAAAGACAGGATTTTTTTGTCTCCCGGGATGTCGTGTTTTCAGAAGATGTCTTTCCCTTTGCTCAAACTGCTGATGGGCCTCTCACTACTGATATGGTCCTCGCTACTTCTGACGAGGTCCATGATCTTATACCTGAGGATATATCTTCCAATGAGAGGGGTGAACCGGTCGACCACTTGGAAGACAACACTTCACCGGTCGACCGCTTGGAAACATCTGCCACTTATCCTGGTGAACCGGTCGATCGCTTGGAAGACAACACTGAACCGGTCGACCGCTTGGAAACATCTGCCACTTATTCTGATATGGGAAGAGGACATCGTCAGCGGTATCCCTCAATCCGACTACATGATTATGTCACCAACACTATTCAAAAGAGTCCATCTCTCTCACCACCCGTCCCACTACATCCTTCAGGTACACCCTATCCTTTAGCACATTATGTGAATTGTGACAAATTTTCTGTGCGCCATAGAAATTTCCTTGCAGCCATCACAGCTGAGCGGGAACCCGTGTCATATTCGGAGGCGGTAAGACACGAAGGTTGGAGAGATGCCATGCAGCGTGAAATTTCCGCACTTGAAAATAATGAGACCTGGGTTGTTCAGAGTCTCCCAGCGGGGAAGAAAGCTTTGGGATGCAAGTGGGTGTACAAGATCAAATATAATTCTGATGGTACTATTGAGAGATTGAAGGCTCGTCTAGTCATTCTGGGCAATCATCAGACTGAAGGTCTTGATTACACGGACACTTTTGCGCCTGTCGCAAAAATGGTTACCGTACGAGTATTTCTTGCGGTGGCCGCAGCGAAGAATTGGGCGGTGCATCAGATGGATGTTCATAATGCATTTTTGCATGGTGATCTTCAGGAGGAAGTTTACATGAAATTTCCGCCTGGCTTTCGCGTTGGGACAACTGGGGCAGTTTGCAAACTTCGAAAGTCGCTTTATGGGTTGAAACAGGCTCCTCGATGCTGGTTTGCCAAACTTTCACAAGCCTTGACGAGCTATGGTTTCCAGCAGTCTTATTCCGACTATTCATTATTCACATATCTGCGAGGGGAAGTACAACTCAGTGTTCTTGTGTATGTTGATGATCTCATCATTGCTGGCAATCGTCCGGGTGATATCCAGACTTTCGAAGACTATCTTTGTGCTTGTTTTCACATGAAAGATCTTGGCTGCCTAAAATATTTTTTGGGAATTGAAGTGGCGCGCAATCCTGCTGGGTTTGTACTTTGTCAACGCAAGTATGCACTTGACATCATTTCCGAAGCCGGGTTGCTAGGGGCTCGACCAGCAGCTGTTCCTTTAGAACAAAATCATCGTCTTGCTTTGTCCACCAGTACAGCATTGACCGATCCGGAAAAATATCGTCGCTTGGTAGGACGATTGATTTATCTTTGCTTCACTCGACCCGAACTCTCATACAGTGTGCATATTTTATCCCAATTTCTGCAGTGTCCACGGGAGGAACACTGGGAAGCTGCTTTGCGGGTAGTCCAGTACCTTAAGGGTAATCCGGGTCAAGGCGTATTTCTTAGTAGTGAAAGTGATCTGCAGCTACACGGGTGGTGTGATGCCGATTGGGCCGGTTGCCCTCTTACTCGGCGATCACTTACTGGCTGGATAGTGTTTCTTGGTGATTCCCCAGTGTCTTGGAAAACCAAGAAACAACACATTGTCTCTCGCTCCTCCGCCGAAGCAGAATACCGATCTATGGCCATGACGACCTGCGAATTGACTTGGCTTAAAGCTTTACTTGAAAGTCTTGGCGTGTCTCATCCGACCCCTATGTCTCTTCATTGTGATAGTCAATCGGCTCTTCATATGTCGCAGAATCCTGTGTTTCATGAGCGCACTAAGCATATTGAGGTTGATTGTCACTTTATACGTGATGCCATTGTGGCTAGGAGTATTACGACTAAATTTGTTACGTCATCTTTACAGCTGGCCGATATATTCACAAAAGCCTTGGGAAAGCAACAATATGAATTTTTATTGCGCAAGTTGGGCATCCGGGACCTTCATGCTCCAACTTGAGGGGGGGTATTATGGAATATATTAAGATTGTAATATTTCCTATTATGGAATGTGAATAACCTTAGGCATGTAATTAGATATTTAGCATTTATTATGGGATCAAATTGTATACTGACTAAGGATATAAAACCCTAATGAATGTCACGGCAGACCCTAAGGTTTTTGGGCTGCTACATTCCTTCTCTACTGTTCCATTGTTTTATCAAGTTCCTTGCTTTCTTCACTAGTCCTTACCATCCAACTCAGCATACAAGAGGTGCCGACGAGGCGCCAAGAAACGCCGACGAGGCGCCGATGATAGCCTTCTTTTCTTTATATGGTAATATATTGGATATTTTTAGGGATTTTTGACAGTTACCAATTATGAGAGATTGAGTCACTAGAAAATGTAGGTACAATAGAAGTTCTTAGATCTTTTCCTTTTCTTCTTGATGCATCAAAATACTAGAAAATTTAGGTACAATAGAAGTTCTTAGATCTTTTCCTTTTCTTCTTGATGCATCAAAATACTTAGTTCTTGCTCTCCCATTTCGCAAATTCTTTTCTTTAATCTCATTGTCCTCGCTAAATTTTCCAGCTAAAGGGTGGTTTTCCCTGTCTGTTTTTGTTTTCTGAACAGACAAACAACCTTTCTCAGGAATCCACCAGTCTATGCAAAATAGCTGCAATTCTTCACTGTAAGAAAACCACCGCAAGTACTGCATCTTTAAATTCACAGACAAAACCCTTCATAATCATGAACAGCAACACAGACAGGATCTCAAACCTGCCAAGCTCTCTCCTCATAATCATCGCAAGTTTCCTGCCATTCAAAGAGGCTGCCAGGACATCTGTTCTGTCTAAACAGTGGCTTAACATTTGGCGTGATGCGATGCATATACAGTTTAACGAGACCTTCTTCGTTAAATCCGACGAGCCTGAAGAGAATCGAAAAGTTCAAAGAGAGGTTTTCATCAACTTTGCAAGGCAGTTCATCGCAAACTATTCACAACAGGTTATTAAAACACTTGGACTCGCATGTTCAAAGCCAGCAGATTTTCTTTCTGATATTCAAAATATTCTCCTGTTCGCGTCGTCGCGTGACGTGAGAGAATTAGGACTGGATTTCTCTGATCCGACCTGGAGAGAACAAGCACTTGAGAATCACCAGGCAGCATTTGAACTGCCTTTGCTTGTTTACGAACATGGCCAGGTTCTCAGATCCTTAAAGTTGTTTTCGTGCAGCTTTAAGGTGTCCAACTTCTCTAATTTCTGTTCTCTGAAGACTCTTTCTCTGGGGTGGATTAAAATAAACATGGGATCTATCTCGGCGATATTGGATAGCTGTCCATTGTTAGAGAATCTGGAATAAACCACGCAGTGTTCGAAGCGCTGGCCCAGACTAATCCACGTTCGCACTGGGTGAGCCCCGAAGAGGTGAAAGTGCTCCCCAAATGACCGGCTCCATATAAGAGGAGGGTTTGAACCCCTGACCTCTCTTAAGGGATGAGAGCGCTCTCACCACTCATACCAGGACCCCTTGGGTAAGCTTGGTTTGTTTGATTAGAAATGATTTGGTGGTGTTTTTTTTAAGTGGCTATTGGAATTCAATCAATTTAGTGTGCATCTTGTTTGAAGTTTCGATAAATTACTCAGCTTGAGCTTGTTTATTGGTGTTTTATTGTTCTAGTTCCGCCCCTACTTTGAAAACAACTCTGTTTGTTGAGTAGACAACCTTTAGTCCTCTGCATAATTAATTTGCTTTCGTTCTGACGGGATCGTTTCTGTACTTGGTGGTGTTGACACTAACTGTGTATTTATTTCTTTCATGGTCAACCATTGTTAAGAATGGAATCTCTTATTACAGAGGAAATATCAATTAAAATCAAAAATTAAAAGTATAAGGATCAAAATAAAAACTAAATATATTATCAATTTCAATCAAATGATAAAATTGAAAAATTCAAATCTTCTATACCGAATATATTAAGGGATTTAAAAGCAATCAGGAAATTTAAAGAATAAAGACTGAAATGAAAATGCAATATATAATCAATTTCAATTGAAAGACACAATTGAAACAAATCAAAACTTAGAAATAAGAACCACACAACACAATTAAAAGAGAAGGGACCGAAATAAATAAGACATAAAATAGGGGGGCTGGCGTGTAGTTTAGGTAGCAAGAGAGAGAGAAGAAAGAAAAAAAAGGTTCAACTGCCCACTCGCTCTTCCCCATCCACCATGCGAGGTCACGAGTCACTCCATGAGAAAAAAAGACATAGCGGGGAATCAACGAAGACGCCGAAAGGCTATTTTCCGCCACCTTAATCGTCCTTACGCGCCTTCCGAAGAGGGCGTGAAGCCGAATACTGTCGACTGCGTATGCTACACGTGCCGACAGTATTCCGAGAAAAATAATAAACAATTATGGTCGACTACCGGGATACCCATGTATCCAAGTCATCAATTTTTTCCTATTAGGAGTTACATCTATAATTAGTCATTTTCCAAAAATATAAAATTCTCGTGGCACCCCTCCCGACCAGAACTGTTTTTTATCTTTTTTGAGGGACAAAATGATTATTATATTATGCAAATAAATATTAAAAAATAAAAAAACCGGTGAACCGAACCGGACCAAAAAAGTGCAATTAACGTGACACTCCTCCGGCCAGTATCTGTTTTTTTGTCTTTTTCAAGGGACAAAATCTTTATTTTACCGTGCAAAATGAAAAAAAACAGTAAACCAGCGAACCGACCGACCCGACTCAACCTGAAAATTAAACAATACTATCGTAATTCACAGTGATTTGTCTCGCATGTTACAGTAACCGACTCCCGATCTCTTTTAGTATATAGTATAATGTGAAAGTGCATTCGCCAGGGGAATAAATTTCACTCTGGAGACAAATTCCAACGGCGAAGTTGACATTTTGTTTAGTCTGTTCTCTTCTTTGACCAGTGCAGAAAATGCTTCACATTGACATTAATAATTGAAGAATCCTGAATGATTTTTCCATGCTGGTCTTGTCTTGCTCATTGTAGATAATCACGTGTCCTTTTTTTTCAGCCGTGAATATGCACTGTTGCACGAGAGCTCTGCGTAGAGATGTTCATCAAGTGGCTGGCTTCTCCAGTATGATTTTCTGACTTCCGCATGGCAGAGAGTCCACAAAATTTTGTTTATATCTATCTGGAAGTTTATTCCGAGTGGGAAACCTCTTCGACAGTGTTTATCTTTCCTCATCCAGGGATTATCAGATTCGAGAACTCATTTGGTTCGAACTGGTCTGTTCATGGTAGTTTTCATGCTGATCGAGAGGTCTGTGTCCATCCCAGTCATCTGTGTTGCATAGCTGGCCGTTGTCTTTGATCCTTGTTTGGCTAACTAATCTGATTGAATGGTTGTTCATTGTCTTGGCTTATTTATTCATAAAAAATACTAGTGATGAAATATTTCTTGTTTTCAATTTCTTGTAGTCACTACAAAAAATGACAGCAAGGTGATGAGAATTGTGGTGTGTAACCAAGTGTAACTCTTTAATTCTCCAACAGAGTTTATTTACACCAGTTCCTTACTTTCTTCACTAGTCCTTACCATCCAACTCAGCATACAAGAGGTGCCGATGAGGTGCCAAGAAACGCCGATGAGGCTCCGATGATAGCCTTCTTTTCTTTATATGGTAATATATTGAATATTTTTAGGGATTTTTGACAGTTACCAATTATGAGAGATTGAGTCACTAGAAAATGAAGGTACAATAGAAGTTCTTAGATCTTTTCCTTTTCTTCTTGATGCATCAAAATACTTAGTTCCTGCTCTCCCATTTCGCAAATCCTTTTCTTTAATCTCATTATCCTGGCTTAATTTTCCAGTTAAAGGGTGGTTTTCCCTGTCTGTTTTTGTTTTCTGAACAGACAAGCAACCTTTCTCAGGAATCCATCAGTCTGCAAAATAGCTGCACTTCTTCACTATAGAAAAACCCACCGCAACTGCCTCTTTAAATTCACAGACAAAACCCTTCATAATCATGGACAGCAGCACAGACAGGATCTCAAACCTGCCGAGCTCTCTCCTCGTAATCATTGCAAGTTTCCTGCCATTCAAAGAGGCTGCCAGGACATCTGTTCTGTCTAAACAGTGGCTTAACATTTGGCGTGATGCGATGCATATACAGTTTAACGAGACCTTCTTCGTTAAATCCGACGAGCCTGAAGAGAATCGAAAAGTTCAAAGAGAGGTTTTCATCAACTTTGCAAGGCAGTTCATCGCAAACTATTCACAACAGGTTATTAAAACACTTGGACTCGCATGTTCAAAGCCAGCGGATTTTCTTTCTGATATTCAAAATATTCTCATGTTCGCGTCGTCGCGTGACGTGAGAGAATTAGGACTGGATTTCTCTGATCCGACCTGGAGAGAAGAAGCACTTGAGAATCACCAGGCAGCATTTGAACTGCCTTTGCTTGTTTACGAACATGGCCAGGTTCTCAGATCCTTAAAGTTGTTTTCGTGCAGCTTTAAGGTGTCCAACTTCTCTAATTTCTGTTCTCTGAAGACTCTTTCTCTGGGGTGGATTAAAATAAACATGGGATCTATCTCTGCGATATTGGATAGCTGTCCATTGTTAGAGAATCTGAGTCTAAAGAAGTGCTGGGACATAGAAAATTTTGAGATATCTAAACCAGGTTCGAGGCTGAAAAGTCTGGTTCTTGAGAAGTGTGATATTGCTTATGATGGGGTGTTAATTGAGGGACCAAAACTTCAATTCTTCAAGTTCTCAGGAAACGTGGGTGAGTTTCTTTTGAAGAATCAAAGTGATTTGGTTAAGGCTGAGCTTGATTTTGAGATGGAGACTGAATTTGATGAAATTGGTTTATTCCTTTATAATCTCTTACAAGATCTTTTTGCTGCTCAAGTTTTGACAGTTTGCAGTGTCTTCTTACAGGTACAGGACCTTGTTTGATTTCCTTTCTAAACTGAAACCATTTGGCTTGTGTCTTTCATGCTGACACAGATTTTGTCAGTTTCATTTATGCATCCCCATCTCTTTCAAATATTTATAGTCTTTAAATTGATTCATCTCATGTCTTAGTGTTCTGGTGGTTAGAATTCTTATTTTTCTTTGTTTAAAATTAATTTCTAATGTTTCTGAATTGTTTTGAAGTGCTAATATTAAAAATAAATTTTTAAAAATAAAAAATATCATTTTAATATATTTTTTCATAAAAAAACAACAGTTAAAATTCAGTTTTTTTTAGTCAATCACTATTTCACTTATCAGAATTTGTTAATTTCACATCCCCATCTGTTTATTTTCTCTCATTCTAACATTTTTTCTGATTTAATCTTTAGGGAGTCCTTAGTTTAGCCACTAACACGGTAGTCCATCATCAATAAGTTCCAAGCGTTTTGATTTTATCAAATTTTCTTCAAACATAATTGACTTAAGATAATGTGGTTACTCCATCCATTTGTTGTTAATGATAGTAAAAAGATTTAGTCAAATTAGCAATTTCTTGTTAAGTACTTTTATAGAAGGCATTAACAGCCCATTTGTTTTTGCATTTTAAAAAAACAAATTGAATTTATTTTTAATTTTTTAGTTTTAAATTAATTTTTTTGTGTGCTTTAGATAATTTTAATATATTGATGTAAAGAATAATTTTAAAAAATAAAAAATAATAATATTGTTTTGATGCATTTATGAGTGAAAAATATTTTAAAAAAACAACCGCTAAAACATTTTCAAATACCCTAAATTAAGTGCTAAATTTTTATAGAGGAGATTTCTCATTCTATAAATTTCAACCTACTTCACCAACTTATATAAAACAAGAGATTGAATATATTTTTGTGTTAGAATTGTCCTTCTGAGTAGATTAAAGCTTTTTCTCATATTGGATGGAAACACTTAAACACTACGAGCAAATCGGATGGGGTCTATTAAATGCAAAAAAAAAAAAAAATGGTTGGAGGGGGTAAATTGTCTGATGTAGATTATGTATGGGGAAAATCGATAAAATATAAAGATTTGAGATTAAATTGAAAATGAAGTAATTCTTTAGTATCTAAATTTCTCCTTTAATCTTGTACCCTATTCATGCTGTCACCAAATCTTAAGTTCAGTGCTTCACATGTTGGCAAACTGTCACCTAATATTTTTACCAGGTGACCCCATCTGTTGCCAAATCCTGAGTTTTACAGATAATCCAGAGGCAACTTCCATTGTTGCCAAAAGTTTTTGTCCACTAAGTGTCTCCCCCTTCAATTCAATTCACCATGGCCACTCAAATTACAGTAAATAATGTAGCATTTTAATTAGTTTAAGTATATCTCGATTAATCTCACGGGTCCTGAAGTTAATGACTATTGGGTTTATGTTGATGCTCACTCGCAGATTGTTCCGAGTGGAGAGGAACCATTGTGTTTGCAAGCTCCGATCGATGTCCGCCATCTGATCCTCAAAACAGCACTGCACATTAATGAATTTTGTGGCATCAAGTTCATGCTAAGGAGCTGCCCTCATCTGGAAATCCTCACCATAGACATCGTCCCTGCAAATATTCTCCCTGTATGTGCCACTGCATAAATCTGGTTAATATTTCTCTTCCGCGTGTTCGAGAATAATATAAATCATATTATAAATCTCACCTACAAGCTTAAGCTTTTAGGTGAGATGGCTCTTTAATTTGGTATCAGAGCCTTGTTGACCCAGCGGTCACGAGTTCGAATCTCACCACCCCCATTCTATTTGATAAAAACCAAGCACAAGGTGATGTGGGTCTGTGCAAGTTTCAAGCTCAAAGGGCTTTCACTTGAGGGGGTGTGTTAGAGAATAATATAAATCATATTATGGAGCCTCACCTACAAGCTTAAGCTTTTAGGTGAGATGGTTCCTTAATACCGCGCAATAATGTCTTACTGAGCAGCTGAAACCTCAACGATTAAGCATTTTTTTTTTTTCTGTTTCAGGATTACGGAGCTCCCTATCCATTTAACCCTCATGGTTTTTGGTCCAAGGACTTGACGGCGGAAGAGTGTGTCACTGGCACTCTTAAGGCGGTGAACGTGAAGGGTTTTACCGGGATGATGAATGAACTGCAGGTGCTGAGATACCTGCTCCACTCCGGCCGTGCGATGGAGGAGCTGAATCTTTATGTCTCCGGTGAAGGTGGCAGTGATGGTGAAACCAGGGAGTTCTACATGGGAAGAGCACAGCAAGTTTTGCAATTCAACAAGGCATCGAGGAATTTAAATATAGCAGTCTTATAAACCAGACTTTCCAGTGTTGTTGCTTTTTGGAAACTAAATGGGAATAAATTTAGGAACTTAGTGATGATTCACTGGATTTTGTTCTGAAGATGATGGGAGCCTGCATTTTCACCTGAGCTTGTCATGGGATATTGCTTTTTTATTGAACAACTAATGTCTGTTTGGAAGTGTGGTTGAGATTGTTTTTTAAAGTGATTTTTGTTTAAAAATATATCAAAATGATGTTTTTTATTTTTTTAAAATTATTTTGACATCAGCACATCAAAATAATCTAAAAACACCAAAAAAAGTTATTTAAAATATAAAAAAATCAATTTTTTTTAAACACTTTCCGCTAAATCTCAAACATCCCTATTATGTGTTGATGGTTTGGTGAGTAGTTTGTAGTGACGGTTCATTTGCATATGACATATTCTATATAAATTACTCAGAGGTGGTTGTTGAATATGAATTATTTGTTTGCCTAGAAAATTTTTCCTTGAAGCTTAGCATACATATAGCCTGATTGTTTTTGTTTTTGTGTTTCAACAGTGTTTAAAAAAATGATTTTTTGTGGTGTTTCCAGTAATTTTAATGTATTGTTATCAAAATTATTTTTTTAAAAATACAAAAATATTATTTAATGTATTTCTAAACAAATAATATTTAAAAAAACAACACTTTCAAACACCCTTTTAATACATTTTAACAAGTATTTCGCTTTAAGAGGCATTAAATTTTAGTGTTTCTTTTTTATAAGATCTCGATGTATTAATATAAAAAAAACTAATTTTGAAAAAAAATATTTTTGTCATGACGCCATGGAAATATTATAGCCTTGTTTCTGTTAACAATTGGAAGGGTTTGGTGGCCTTATTAGGAGGCGGCTAAGGCATTTTTTTTATATATATAACCAGGGTGTCCGGGCCAGCTTACGCACACCACGACTAATCCTCAGACTCACTGAACATCCTGCAAACCTAGTGAGCATGTAAGGCACCACGGGGGTGACAGACGTGCATGGTAGGACTTGAACCCTAGTGCAGAATAAAAAAACAAATCTTTTCAACTGCTAGACCAAGATCCCATTTGCAAAAAAAAAAATGAATCTTCCTAGTGATGGAGGTCTTATCTGATAGTCATGGTGGAATTATTTCTATTGTTTACTTGATGTGTAAGAATATGAATATGGGCTTAAAAATGCCGTGTGGTGGCACACAAGATTCATTTTTCTCTTAAATTCCAGTGCTCATGATAAATTATGATCTCACCCAAATCAGTGTTGTTGATGTGGTTTCATACTAGTTAAAAAAATGAGATAAAATGACACAATTTTTATCTTATTTAAAATTTTGATCTGTTCCGAAAGTTTCGCCCAAATTTTGGCTAGAACATTCTGGTTTGGTTCCGTCCGTTCCATTTCGGCCAAATAGTGGTTTTTTTTTAAATAATGAATTTTTTTATAATATCAATCATATCTCTTAATTCTACCGTAGATTGAGATGAAATTTTATGAGGAGTCTCTTGATATTTTTATATATATTATGTTAAAATTTCAAATCAATCGAAAAATATAATAACCTTACGAGATTGATGATAGCATTCTTGTAATATTATACATGTTCATAATTTTGTTCAGAAAAATCATTTTATTGTCTTTTTTTATATTAAATTACACAATTCTAAATAATTTTATTTTTAGATTTGAATTAAATTTGTTTTTGAATTAATATATATAAGCCCGAAACGGAATGTTGAAACACTTCAAAACTAAAATATTTCATTCCAATTAAAAAAATAAAGTATCAATCGAAACAAAATTGACCACCTTGATCCTCAAAAGAGGGAGAGAACATGTAGAGTAATTTTAATTTCACGTGGCAGGGAAATGCAAACATCAGTTTGAAAGAGAGAAGAAAAAAAAACATGATCTTTGTATTTCAAGTTGTTTCTTCTTTTGCTTGGAGAAACTCATTGCTAGGGCCAGCAGTGTTTGCTAGACATTAAGGTTCAATTATCTTTAAATTCAATTTATTGAAAGGAAAAGAGAAAGAATGTTATCAAAACAATTTATTGAAAGGAAAAGAGAAAGAATGTTATCAAAACTGAGCTTGCTGATAGACTCTAGCAGATTGCTGAGAACTCTGTCTTTCAATGAATGATGATCGGAGAATAATATAAATTATATTTTAAATTTTTTTATTTTTTAATAATTTAAATTTTTAGATGAGATGGTTTTAT
This sequence comes from Salix caprea, assembly GCA_964035475.1. Lineage (NCBI taxonomy): Eukaryota > Viridiplantae > Streptophyta > Magnoliopsida > Malpighiales > Salicaceae > Salix > Salix caprea. Next base: position 4,567,154 of record OZ037749.1, on the reverse strand, counting down.
AATATAGTATCAGAATCTTATTGATCTAGCGGTCACGAGTTTGAATCTCACTATTCTTGCTTTAATTTGATAAAAAAAAAAAAGCAAGCATAAGACGGTGTGGACCTGTGCAAGTTTCAAATCCAAAAGGCTTGAGAAAGTGTTAAAAAATAATATAAATTATATTCTGAAACATCACCTTACAGTTTAAGTTTTTAAGTGATATAATTCATAACATAGTCCCTAAGGGATGTGGCGTGGTGGTAAAGGGCTTTAGATTTGCACAGTAGGTCTCGAGTTCAAGTCAGGACGTACATTTTTTATAAGAATCTGAGACAACCAGAATTTTATTAACTCACCTGAATCAATAAATTACAATTTTGAAAGAGATTTTCCCGTGCATCATTATGGTCTTACCTAACACTGCTTTAGCAAATGGCAGTAGACAGGGAGGTAAGCAGACAGAATATTGCTATGATTTGCTCGCAGAAAGGATGTTGACATTAACGATTCACACCTCATCTCAGCCTCGTTACCGTTAACAGAAATCTAGGAAGAGAATAGTTAGGTACCAGAAAGCATGAATTTCTTGTAGGCCAGGGGGTAGGTACGGGGGAAGGCTGACAATGAATGGAGTTTTACAGTAGAATTGGAATAAATGTCGATTCTCATATCTTCTGGTTATCCATTCCAAGATATGGGCTTTCTTCCCTTTGTTCAAAAAAAGTAAATTAGGATTTGAAAAAATGACATGAAGCAGCATGGCGTGATGTTTCAAAATCCTGAAAAAACCAACTTGAATTGTATAAATTTAAGCGGCATTGATTCCTTCTGTAACCTAAAGAAGAAGATCTGATAAAAAAAAAACATTATTTTAGAAAACTCACTCTGCGAGTGTGAAGCTCTCTCTCTCTCTCTCTCTCTCTCTCTCTCTCTCTCTATATATATATATATATATAAACAGGAAAAAAGAAGAAGAAAGAACAGAGGATCATAGAATAGAATAGAATAAAAAGTGACATGAAGCAGCATGGCGTGATGTTTCAAAATCCTGAAGAAACCAACTTGAATTGTATAAATTTAAGCGGCATTGATTCCTTCTGTAACCTGAAGGAAGAAGATCTGATAAAAAAATACATTATTTTAGAAAACTCACTCACTGCGAGTGTGAAGCTCTCTCTCTCTCTCTCTCTCTCTCTCTCTCTCTCTCTATATATATATATATATATATATATATACAGGAAAAAACATAAGAAAGAACAGAGGATCATAGAAGAAAATGGAATAAAAAGTGTCTAGAATCAATCTGCTGAGCTTGAATTTCTACATCTTGGTTCAGTCTTTTTATCTCTTTCGGCTATGTACATGAGGATTAGTGCCAAAGGGTCAACCTTTAGAAGTCAATGATGGGTTCTCCGATTGTCAAGTTTCTCTCTACGGTCCATGGCAAGTTGCAGAGTTCCGCCATGATATATTTGAAGATCTTGTTCACATTAATGTTATGTTTAGCACTTGAAAAGAAAAGGGTTGCCTTCATTGCCTTTGCGTATGCCCTTGCCTGCAGTACAGCAGACACTGTATTAAATTTGACAAACATAATGCAGATATAAATAAATACTCTGCGAACAAAGTTATTCCCACTTAATTAAAATTCAACTTTAATGAAACATGTGGCCCCTTGTGCTTCTTTTTCAACACGGAAAGACAAGGAAATGTCAATTCCACCAGAATTTCTTCCTTTTTTTCCCAGAATTTGACAAACTAGGACTCGGGATTCTTTTTAGTTATCCCCACATCATCATTCCTCGGATTCACAATCTCATCAATGGGATGTCACATTCATGAAAATTATGTCCTAAAAGCAAGAGGGAAGAGCTGAAAATGCATGAACAAGCTTATGCTGCAGACTCTGGTGCATGAATTTTACAGTTTCTGGTAGCATGACTAGTCCATTTAGTACTCCTACTTGGAGAACTTTTTTCATATAATAAACTTCAAGCTTCAAAGAGTAAAAGAATTGAACCAGAATCTGAATTAGATGGTGCATGGAGGAATGAAAAATGCCAAAAGTTTTCTGGTATGATCCACATGAGCTCCATTACTTCGAACAGATCAATCAAATAGTTTAAAAGATCACAAGCTAGTTACCTGAGTCACTATTGTCCACTGCAAATTTGGTGGAAGTTGGACAAAATCATCAAATTTGGTCCCAATTAGTATAGGAATTGCTGTCTGCAAACAGAAAACACAAAAACAAGCTTTGAGATACAAGACCATCCACATTATAACAGTTTGATCTATTATTAACTCCAGGACTCCACTCTTATATATATATATATATATATATATATATATATATATATATAAGAAAAAAAAGTCTCAGCTGTATAATTTAGTGATGTAGACCGCATTAAAAAAAACCCAGTAAAGCAAAACACAAGATGTTATGAAGCTCATGTGCAATGAAACATTGCATTGAAACCATCATTAGTCTTGGGGCTCCACTCTTTAACTGGTTTTGGTAAAATCATGCACTGTTACAGGCCATCCTGTGAACTAACTGCGGCTATATGGTTCAGGAATTCAATTGACATCAGTGATCCTTTTCTGGGCTGAATACAAACTTAATTAACATCAGTGTATATGATTATTAACTAATTAAGATTAATTAAGGTCACAATACTGCTGCAGAACTTAATCCTCTAAATATCAGTTGCTGTTTATATTGAGGCACTTACTGGCCATCATTTAAAAAAGATTAATAGAATCAATTGCTCGTGAAGAAAGGAACTAATCACTGAAAGAGGAACTGTTCACTTGTACCTGATTCCATTTTCTTGCCTGACTATACCATTCAGCCACACTGCAAATTAAGCCATGGCAAATTAATTAATTATATGCTTGGCAAACTCTAACAATGCTTAATTTTTTTATTTTTTTTTTTGCATTAAGGGAAAGGGACATGTTATTAACCTGTTAAGAGTACGGCGACTGGTAAGATCAAACATGAACAATATTGCCACTGCATCTTTGCATGCAATTGGAACATGATCAATTGACCTGCTATCACCTGCATACAAATAATAAATAAATAAATAAACTAATTAGCAAAAACCCATTTCTTAAGCGTAAAACCACCTTACAAAAACTGGTTAAATGACAATAAAATACCTGCTACATCCCATATACTAAATGAAATCCTTGCTCCTTGAACAAATAAGGTTTTGTCCATCAAATTCAGTCCTGTCATCCCCAAGCATTTCTTCTCCTGATCATCTCCCACATACTTGATCTTCATATTCAGAACACAAAATGAAAAAGAAAAGAGAAAGAGAAAGAGATAATCAACACAAAAGGAATAACAAAAGAAATTAAACCCATCACGAGTCTAGCTATACATCCATGACTCGAAAAGGAAAGAGAAGAAAAGGTCATATAAGCTTACCATAAAGCTTGTTTTACCAATTTCGCAATCACCCAACAAACTAATCTTCAAACTGACTAAATCCGAATCCGTGTTAAACCCACTACAACTTGCAGCCTCTAACGACTCAACACCGGCTTCCATGGCCTCCGGTGGTGGAGAATACGGCTGGCTGGCTAACCTCCGGTACCCCACAGGCTTGCCTACAGAGCAAGCAAGAATCCGGTCCCAAATGAATTGAAAAAACTGTTTAAACACTGTTACACGTTCAAGAATGTTCCACTTGAAATTGTGTACATGAACAACCTTTCGACAAAGCTGGGTCATCTTTTCACGAATGATCTTGGCCATAAAAATGGAACTTCGCTTCAGGCTTTTTCATAGTACTTGTTGGTGTTAATGTTGTTGTCTGGTATGTTCTGTCGCCATGTCTCTTTTCTTTTTAACTGACGAAAGCTGAAGCAGAAGGTGTCTTCGAAGCACGGGAGAGACAGTTGACCGGTATTTTGTGTATGCCGAAACAGTCCAAGATGCCGGCCTCTTGGGTTCTACGTGGTGGGTGGAGGAGCTATATGAGCAGTAGGGTCAAAATTGAGGTCTGTGAGAAAGGGTGTTTTGGTCATTTAGGGAAGGGGTATTTTGGGGAACTTCCGGGATCTGGGTGGAGGGATAAAATAAAGTTTGAATGGATAGAATCACAGAACTTTGTCTGTATAGACAGAGTACAGCACAGGCACCTTGTGGTGCATTCGAAGTGGCTACTTGAAATTTTTTAAAAGTATTTTAAAAAAAATATATTTTTATTTTAAATTAGAGAATTGTGTGAGACAGCAATTTTTGGCTCATGTTACAATTATATTTCATATTGATACTCCGTGTTTTAAAATTAATTTTTTTATTTTTTATTTTAAATTAAAAAATTTTAAGGTTTTAGATTATTTTTATATATTGATATCAAAAATAATCTATAAAATATAAAATAAAATATTATTTTAATATATTTGTTTTAAAAATATTTTTGAAAAAAAATTAATTTTTTTATTTTTTATTTTAAATTAAAAAAATTTAAGGTTGTAGATCATTTTTATATATTGATATAAAAAATAATCTATAAAATATAAAATAAAATATTATTTTAATATATTTTTAAATAAAAAACACTTTTAAAAATAAATTCAGACTTTCACATAGTTAATAAGTACAATAACTTAAGCTTTCCATTCTTGAAAATTAAAAAGTGAAGGTGAATGTGAAATGGGAAGTGGAAATCATAATATAACACATGTTGTTGCGAAAAGTTTTAGGTTTGTAATTTATTATTTTAGAAAATAATGAAAGAAAAATCATTGTCAATTGATGTTTCTTATATGAAATTTAAAATAAAAAACCAAAGTTTATATGTAGATAGGCCTTCACAATTAAAAAAATAACGATATTGGAGAGCTTTGATTGGACCTTCTTTTTTTTTGCAACGGGAAGACCATGCATGGTGTTTTTAATTAAAAAATACTTATTTTATAATTATTTTTATTTTTTCTATTTAGTTTAGTAGATTAAATAATATACTTAATAATTTTAATTTTAAATTTATTTAGGAGTTTTATTATTTTTATTTAATTTTTAAATTATTTATATTATCCTTTTTAAAAATTATTTAAGAATTATAAACCTCTCATAGCAAAGAAATATATAATTTATAAGGAAAATATCTAGTAATAATTTATTTTTTCTATACGTCAGAAAAACAACCAAATTACTTCATCTTTTCACCTCAATCCAACAACAGCACAAATCATCACCCATGTGGTTTTCTATTTTAATTATGCATTTATTTCCAAAAATCGCAAAAATTCAAATCGAAAATAAAATAAAGATTGCATAAAGCTGACACATGGCAGATCAAGGGCATAAATCCTAGCAAGATGTTGGCCTTTGATTGGTAAATCTAGATCAAGCCTCGTTTAAATTAATAATAGCAGTTATATTATAACTTATCTTTATATTAAAATAATATATATAGTATTTTTAAATTTTAATTTTCATACAAACACATTAAAAAAACTAAAAAGCTTGATTAAAACAAAGAAAAAATATTATTTTTTAAATAATATAATAAATAAACAAATAGGGTCTTATTATTTTTTTTAAAAGAAAAACTCATTTCTCTTCCACCAAAACCATAAAAATTATGTTTGGTACTGTGGTAGTATTTGTTTTTTAAAGTATTTTTTATCTCGAAATATATTAAAATAATATTTATTTTTTTATTTTTTAAAATTTATTTTTGATATCAACACATTAAATTAATTCAAAAACACCATAAATTCTTTAATTTAAAGTAAAGAAAAAAATTCTTTTTTTTTTCAAAAAATACTTTAAAACATAAAAACAAACAAATTTAAAAATACAATGCCTCTAGAAGGAAGAGTATTCTACTGCCAGTTTGATGAGTGTACTCAATGCTTTGGCAATTGTCAAGAAAATTTAACTGCTTATAATTTTGATTAATCTCCAAAGACGCTTGAATTATATATTGTGTTTTAGATCGTGATAGCAGTTATTTTTAAAAAAATCAAAAATATATCAAATAATATATTTTTTGTTTTTTAAAAAAAATATTTTAGATATTATGAAATCAAAATATAGAGGTGATTATTTTCAGTTTATATCAATTTTTATCTATTAAAACAATCAAATCAAAATTATGATTAAAAAACAAAATCAAACCGGTTTAAACCAACCGGGTCTGATTTCAATTTACTATGTGAAAAACCAAAAAATAATATATTGTTTTTTTAGGTTTTTTTTTGGACTTTAAACAAGTTTTTCCCTTCTTTTATTTCACTAAAATTGAATCAGACCAAAAAATTTGAACCGAACCGGAAGAATAAAAAACAATTATAGTATTTTTTTTTTAATTTGAATTGGTTCGGTTCGGTTTCAGTTTATTGATTTAGCCTTAAGAAATCTAAATCAAACTAAACTGAACTTTTTAAAAGTATTCTCATCGGTTTAATTGGGTTTTTTAATAGTTTAGTTTTTCTGAATTATTTTGGTTTAATTGATTTTTTGGATTTTTCGCTTATCCCTGTCAAAATAATATGAAAACATTCGGGAAAAAATATTTTTTTATTAAAAAGTACTTTAAAAATATAAAAATAAAAAGGGTAATCCAATAGAAAGTTATTGACCTCTCACGCTTTCGACAATTTCAATGTTCCTCGAAACAGCAGTCTCGGTTCGATTTCGAAACCACAAGCGTGAGCACACGAATCAGCAGGCAGGCAGGGTTCCTTGTTCTCGCTCTTCCTCTTCATTCTACGATGATGTTTTTGTTTTTATTGTCGTATATGCATGCTTGCATCATATAATAATAATAATAATAATAATAATTATATATTATCAGTATATGATTGATGGAGTTAGGAGAGAGGCACATCATCATTATTGTCTTGGAATAAAGATCTCAAAAATAAAAATAAAAAATAAAATTCATATGTTTCATGTTTTAAAGATATATAAATTTACATTAAAACTATTATAAAAACTAGTTTATTTTATGTTCTTTGTCTCTTTAATTCAATATGTTTTTATCTTTCCTATACTTGTTTTTATTATAACGAAACACCATGTCTCTTTAAAATTTATTATAATAAACCACACAATTATATATAAATATATAACCGCTAATTTCTTTTTTTAAATAATAATAAAGGATCACAAATATATATATATATATATATATATATATATATATATATATATATATATATATATATATATATATATAAAGGATGCCCACTCATGCCTTAATTAAGACAGGAATTTCGAGATTCGATTCGATTTGTTTTTCGCATGGACGGTGGGAAATATATAAAACTCTAGAATATATTTACGAGCATATTCCATTAATAAAAAATTTCGGGCACATATACAAATTGTGTTAATAATTAATAAAACTATGGGGGTTGTAGCCCGTGAATTAAAATATTTATCACTATATATATATATATATATTCACTTGGTGATCGAGTGCACCTCTTGACTAAAACCACCTAACTACTCTTCTGTTTGCTACAAAGGCCATTGGTGGTGTTGGTTTGGGTATGAAAACTTAGCACCAAACTCCAATTATTAAAGAAGTTAGTGTGTTCTTATCGAGCTATATTACGTGTAGCAATGTCAAGGGTCTTGTTCATGGATAAATAATTAGGTTTTTTTTCTTAGCAAAATTAGGAATCACATCAATCCAAGGATGATCTCTTAATTCCTGGTTGATTGAGTGCTTTTTGTTAGCGTGATTGTGGTTGTTTTTAAAAGATTTTTTCATTCAGAAAAGTATCAAAATGATATTTTTTTAATTTTTTTTTTAAATTATTCTTGATATCAGCACATGAAAATAATATGGTTGTGGGTACAAGAAATGAAATCTAGCCATTGGAGGACCATCTCGGAAATAGGGTTACGAGGAAGAGTTTGCTGCATGTCAAGATCAAATCGTTGAATTATTGTGCCTTGCTCTTGACTTTTCTCGAGAGCAAGTTAGCTATTGCCACGTGGGAAACATAGTTTATGAACAAAATTATATATATATATATATATATATATATATATATATATATATATATATCATGTTAGGTTTTGATAATTTCTTCAAAACTCACTCATGCAATACGAATCAAATTAGCCTTGCAACTCGTGGATGGTACGTCAAGAATAATAGGCAAAGCTTTCAAGGTTTGTTGGTCAACTTTAGACGAGTGCATGCTTAACAAGCTACGTATTTTAATCGAGTTGAGAAGAGAAGGAAAGAAAGAACAAGTATTGTCCACAATATCTCTTAATTCATTTATAAACCTAATTATCAATCATAATGATTACGAGGGTCTAGCCACCAAGCATTCTATATATATATATATATATATATATATATATATATATATATATATATATATATTATGTCATGATGCTCTCTAATTGTATAAATCGACGCTTGTCTTGGATCAATTTGTTAACTTGAATTTTCTTTTCAATATTAAAATAGGATAATTATCTTCTTTCACGACTTGAGAGGGCATTGATATTTGAAAACAAATAGTCAAGGTGCAGAGGTTAGGATAATATATAGAATGTTTCCATGTAAATCGTGAAGGAGATATTCTAATTGACAATGTATGAATCAGTGAAATACTTCACGATGTGTTTTTGATTGCGTGTTTAATGTTGTGGTACGAAGATATTTTTAAAAGTGCTAATTTAAAATTAAAAACATTTAAAAAAAAAACATAGAAAAACAGAAACTCCTGCACTTGAAAACAGGGTTAGTGTGCGTGTACTTATTAAAAAAAAAAAACTAATAGGTGTTGATGTTCCATTATCCCCTAACATTGATTATTGTGGATTTCAACAATAAAATTATTTTACTGCCTCTCGGTCTGAAAATTTTAACTCTCAATACCAAGAGTATTTTGAATATTTTTAGAGGACCAGTGTGATATTTACAAATTGTTTGGGGTGTCTTGGTTTTTTTTTTGTTTTTATTTGCACATTGAAACTACTTATTTACAAATGGGTGTCAGCAACGAAAGTTGGATGAAGGTATTTTTGATTTTTTCCCTTTAATTAAATAGTATAATTACTCTTTTACCCTCATGTGAGACACATACTAGGCGTTGCAGGTGAGAGTACTGTAGGTTTTTCATGTTTTGTGCACAGTGAAACTACTTAGCAACCCTCCAAAACGACAAAAATGAAAGCCGGATATTGGGGCCGTGACATTACTTTCACTCTTGTTTTTTTTAGGTTATCACTTGGTCCAGGAGTGTTTAGGTAATTTGAATTTTTTTAATTATTTTTCAAAAGGATTATTGCAAGTGCATCGGTCGGACGTGCCATCAGGTTTCCAACGTACACGCCTTCCAGGAGACACGTACGGTGTTCGTTGGTGGTTAAAAATATCTGGTCACCGTATCTATGGGAGCGCCACCATGTGCTCTTTCTCATGGTGGCGAGTGTTAATGAACGAAGAGTCGATGGTTAAGTTTTCTTCTTTCCCCCTTTTCTCTCTCCTACATCGGTAAAATACATGTCGGTCCTCTAAGTTGTTGCATGTTTCATTTCAGTCCCTATTTTTTAATTTTGTTTTTCTTCCTGATTTCTTCAATAAAAATTTTGATTGTTTTCAATTATATCCTTTAATTGAAATTGATCATATATGTTATCTTTCATTTCGACCCTTATTCTTTTGATTTTTAGTTTGTTTTTTGTTCCTTTAATTGTTTCAATTTGTAGATTTTAGTTTGTTTCAAATTTGTCTTCCAATTGGAACTAGTCATATATATTACTTTTCATTTTGGTCCTTATTCTTTTATTTTTTTTTAGAAATTACACTGCTATTTTTTTTAAATTCCTTTATTTTTTTCGATCCCAATGTTTGATTTGTTGCAGTTATGTCATTCAATAGAAATTAATTATATTTTTTATTTTGTCCCTTATTCTTTTAATTTTTTATATAGTATTAATTCTTTTGGTTTTTTCATTCTTTCTTCGACAATGTTTATTTTTTATTCGTATTATGCATCTATGCTTTTAGCTTTAGTTTTTAATTTTACGTTTTTTTTCTTGGAATTTTATTTTTATTCGGTTCAATCCTAAGATTTTAATTTATTTTAGTGATCGTTTTAAAATTAATATTTTTTTCTTTTTTCCTTTGTTCTTTTTTTGTGTTTTCTTTTATTATTATCTATTCTTTTGATCAAATGATTTTTTTATGCTCCTAATATATATTTTAGTTTTGTCTTTTTTTTTGTTGTTTTTGTTTGCTCTTTTGTTAAAATATTTTTTTTATTCTTCAAGATAACTTTATGGTTTTCATTGTTTGCGCAAAATAATAATTTTAGTGATTATTTTTTTTATTGTTTTCTTGCTTGCTTTTTGTAAAAAACATTTGTTGATTTATTGTCTTGGGCAATTTAATGATTTTTAATTGTTTGGGCAGTAACAATGATAATAATTTTAACTGTTATAGTTTTGATAATGATGGTAACGTAGCAATGAATTTTCAATCATGTTTTCTTCTTTATATAGGTAGAAAATCAATGATTTATTTTTGTTGTTTAGTTATTGTAGGTGTTTACACAATTTAAATTTTATTGTCGTGTTTAGTGTGAATTAAATTATAAAATAAATTAATCCTAATATAGTAAATTCAATAATTAAGGTATCCCAATCTTCTTATTTTTTTAATGGCGGTGATAATTTTATATTGGTGATTTCATTGAAACTGTTAAGTAAATAAATTTATATCGATTTAAAATTCATATATTTTATTGGTAACTCGCATCTCGCAAGAATTCTGCATAAATTTATTATTTAGCCAAAAAAATTAATATAATAAAAAAAAATCTAACACTCTTAATATTTTTACATGGAAAAAAAAATGATTCCAATTACGACAGAACACAAGTAAACAGCTAGGGTTGTTGGTTAAACTTCTCTATTGGGTGGGGTTGAGTTTAAAATAAATAATCTTGTTTTTAAATAATTAATTTCACTGTAATATCCTTAAAATATTTAGACACAAATCAAGTGTAGTTGTCGATCTAAATATTAACTAAACAATAAAAGCCGTGCCTGTTTTACTGTGCACCAGTGCACTGTGCACACAGACACAGTGCACTGTGGATTGCGACAGTAGTTTTTTTTTTTTTTTTTGCTTTTTTGCTTTTTTGCTTTTTTTACTTTTTTTTTCGTTTCTTTTTTTTTTCTTTTTTTTTTCTAATTATTCTTTTTCTTCTTTTTTTCCCTCCGTTTTTGCTTCTTCTTTTTTTGCCTTTTTTTTGTATTTTTTACTTATTATTTTTTTCGTTTTTTCTTATTATATATATATATATATATTTTTTTTCTACTTATATATTTTTTTGGTTTTTTGTTTTTTAATAATCAGGGTGTCCGAGCTCGCTTAAATGCACCACGATTAATCTCCATATCCAAATTTTTTTGATAACCAGGGTGTCCAGGCCAACTTATGCATACCACGACAATCCCCGGACCCATATTTTTTTTCTTTTTTTTATAATTTTTTTATTCACTTATATATTTTTTTTATAACCGGGATCTCTGACCAGCTTAGGCATACCACGACTAATTCTTGGGCCCAATTTTTTTAAAAACAATATGGATTGCTACAGTGCTTTCACGCTTATACTTTTTTTTTGTTTTCTTTCGCTTATACATTTTTTTGTAACCATGGTCTCTCAGCCAGCTTAAGCTCTTTTTTTCACTTATATATTTTTTTCATAACCACGATCTCCGGGCCAGCTCAAGTGCACCACCACTACTCCTCGGACCAAATCTGTTTTTTGATAATCGGGGTATCCAGGCCAGCGTGGACACACCATGACTAATCTCCGAACCAATTTATTATTATTTTTTATTTTTTTTCCTTATACGTTTTTTTGTTCACTAATCTCCGAACCAATAATAATGATAATTTTAGTAATTATTTTTTAATAAAAATCTTTTGATTTTTTTTAAAGATTTTCCTGAAATTTTAATTTATACCGGTGATCATTTTAAAAGTAATATTACTCTATTTTTCCCTTTATTCGTTTTTTTTTTGTTTTTTGTTTCTTTATTTGTTCTTTAGATTATATGATTTTATTATTTATGCAATAATAATGATAATTTTAGTTATTGTTTTTTTATAAAAAATCTTTTGCTTTTTTTTTTTAATTTTTCATGGAAATTTAATTATTTTAATTGTTTTGGAAGTAATGTTAGCAATAATTTTAGCTTTAATAGCAATGATAATGGCAATAACGTCAGGATGAATTTTCAATCTATGTTTTCGTCTTTTTGTTGATAGAAAATTAACAACTTATTTTTTTTATTTGATTATTGTAGGTATTTTCACAATTTATATTTTATTTTTGTTTGATTTAAATTGAATTATAAAATGAACTAATCTTAATACAGTGAACTTAATAATTTAGATATCCGAGTTTTCTTGCTTTTTTAATGATGATGATAAATTTATGCTGGTTATTTAGTTTGAAACTACTAAACAGATAAATTTATATCGATTTTAAATTCATATATTTTATAAAAAACTTGCACTTGACATGAATTCTGCACAAATTTATTATTTTAGCTAAATTTATATTATAATAAAAAATACACATAATTAATATTTTTTACATTGAAAAAAATATTGTACCGCCCGCGGCCAAGCGCGGGGGCATTGTCTAGTTAATATGATCTGACACAGCAATTTCAAGCACCGACGACCTAGCTGCTGCAGTGTGCACTACTTGTCATTTGTCAACATGAAAGGAAGATCACTTCTATGGTATAATCGGTTCTAAAAAATAAATGGAAAATTAAATGCATTAATACCAAGGGCCTGTTTGTTTCGGCGGTATAACAGCTGTTTGCTCAAAATTCAATTTTGTTTTTTCATTTTAAATGAATTTTGTTTGGTATTTTTAAATCATTTTGATGTGTTGATGTCAAAAATAATTTTTAAAAAATAAAAAAAAATTATTTTGATGTATTTCTAAATGAAAAGCACTTTCAAAAGCAACCGTAACCGCCTCCCAAACATGCCCTAAAAATACATAGCTGTCAAACCTGATTTGATTATAGTTTGTTTGAGAATGAGATTAAAGTTGTATTTTAAATGTATTTTTGTTAAAAAATATATTAAAATAATATATATTTTTTATTTTTAAAAATTATTTTATCAAAGTAATTTAAAAACATTAAATTTTTTTAATTTAAAACAAAAAAATTTCAGTTTTTTTTTCAAAAATATTTTTTAAACACAGTTTTAAATAGACATTCAAAAGATTAATTAGAGAAATTGTTTTAAACTAAATCTAAAATGATATTGACTCGATGAAATTTAGTTTCTGGCTGGTTAATTTTGATTAATTTGAACAAGTCAACTTAATTTATTTATTTAAAAAAATATAACACCATTTCAATAAGAAATAATTTATCTGATAATCATGGATGTACCCGATAATCGAATAAGCAAAGATTTGTTGACGCACTTAAATTATTCGAGACAATATGCTAAAAACATTTAAACTTGATGATGCAAATGTAAATAAATTAATTAAGATATTCACGTTAATAAAAATAATTGTAAATTACAAATTGGATTTTAAATGGGCTCTGGGCCGGGGAAAGAATTAGCCAGTTAAGAGCCCAATAAAGCTTTCGCGTGATTATTTTGCCACAAGTCCAATCCTTATTACCAAACCGAACTACCAGTACTAAAATACTGCACCTAATATATGCCCACCTTGTAAAACCCTAGAACCCTAAAACCCACTTAATTAACAGAAACTCTGAAAACTAAAATTTGGGGAAATTGTATGAGACGACATAGAAAAATCTAAAATATGGGTTCTGAAATTGAAACCCTAGAGGAGAAATTGAACTCGTTTCTGGTGCAACTTCAAGTAGAATGTAGGGTTTTTGAGAGAATGGTGTACAAAAATAAGAATCAGCATAGAAGATGCTCCTATTTTCAGTATCTACTAAAGGTAAACAATTGCTACACTTCCTGAGGTTTAAGTGTTCCTTTGATGGTCAGGTTTCTGAGAAAACTGAGGAAGAAAAGAGAAAGCTTTGTGCTTTTGTTTTCTGTATTGCTTTTACATTGGAAGGAACAAGATTGTTTTAGCTGAGTTTTTTTTTTTTTTTTTTAATTTTTATGATGCTAGCGATGGATGGAAGAATGAGAAGGTTTTGGGTTTTTAGCCTCATTTTGTATGTCAAATTTTAAAAGAAGTGGAACTTTTTGGGGTCTAGTAGCTATCGCTGTCTAGTTTTGTGGTGGTTCATATGTATCGAAATATTTAGAATCTGTAGTATACTGTATTTTTCTGGCAATTTTCAGCTTCAAACAAACATAATGAGTTTTGTCTATTTATTTGCTTGAGTTATTAGGTGAGGAGGGAACTGAGACTTTTGCAATCTAGTAAGTTGGAGGAGATAGTGGGTTCTTGCTTTCATGTTATTACCGGAAGGAAACCTAGACAAAAGGTTTATTTGTTAGAAAGGTACAATGTTTTACTTTTTCAAATATTTAGTTGTTCTTTCTAGATTCATTAATTATTACAAAACACTACAGAAAGAGGATGACGATTTCTGTTATGCTTTTCTTTATTGTAGGTAGTGTTTTGTTCAGGAAAGCAAACTCTTGATGATTAAGTTTGTTACGCTCTTCTGGATACAATTTATATATGATACCGAGGCATGTCTCATTCTGGCTACCTTTGAAATAATAATTGTTCTTTAATTCATAAATGTTATGATATTGTTAATATTAACTAGGAGAGTAGCGAGTGTTATTAACTGCTATCTTTACCCAATGAACAACGAGCATCCTTAGGCCTTTGTGAAATTATGTTGAATATAAAACTAGTAGCAAGGATTGTCGCTCCCGTAGCTATCTCTACCCATCTACAATTAACAATGAGCATCCTTAGGCCTCTTTGAAATTATGTTGAATATAAACTAGTAGCAAGGATTGTAGCTCCCTGACATTCAATCTAAGGGAGGTTAGTATTTTAACTCAAATATATCTCATTTGCGGACCCTGGACATTGCACTGGGGGTTGGATTGGATTAGAGTTATTTGTTATGCACCAAGAATATCTTCAGGTTTTTCCTTGTGGGTAATATTTTAAGGATTTGTTATTTCATTTGTTACAGTTTGAAGTGGAGAAAATGTGACTCTGGAACACCTAATTTCATGGAGCGACTTCTAGGAGCTGCACGCTTACTGTCACAGGTACAGATCTGTGGTTTCTCCCTTTGGTTTGTTCTGATCCCACTTACTTTCTTCCAGATACCCTACAACTAATATTCTTTTCATCTCTCTATAAAAGCAAGGACATTTTGATATATCTCCAACACATCTCTTATGTTTGGAGACGACAAAAATCTGCCTAATAGTTTAGAAAGTATTATTGAGGCTTTTCACAATTGCACATGGATACAGTGCAGAGCTAAATCGTATATTCTCAATGTTTGTTGCAGATAGTGGAGCCAATGCTGAAAGCAGCTACGTATCCATTTTGTGCTGTTGGTTGATGTATAGCTTATTTTATTGTCCTAGTGAGTGATTTTTTTATCTTTGCTTTATCTACTTGGTCTGATTAATTTGGTATTTCAAGCATGCAGTGAATAGAAAAATTACTTTGTCATCCAATTTGTGTTCCTGATTCAATTAATAGCAATGACCATCTTTGCATACTTGCTCATTACCTATTATAGTAGTCTTTATAGACTTCTTTCACATGAAAACATATGCACTCTAGCCATACGATTAGAACAGGTTTTAGTTGTATAAAATTGATTATCAACCGCTTGTCATTTGCTGCAAAAGCTTTTTCCGCATATAATGCTGAATTATATGTGGCTTTATACACACATACTCTCATGCACTCTATGGTACACTTGCAATAAACAAACATGAACACGTGCAAACATATAATTAATTTTGGCATATCCATTGGTGTTTTTCGTCATATTTGCTGAAATAGTTTCATTTGCAATCCTGTGAGTTTCATTATCTCTTTGCATTCTTGTAAATATGAATCTTCTTTGAAGTTCATACTCTACCTTGCCTGCTCATCACCACTCTTTCATTTGTTCTTCCTGCTTTTTCTCTGTAATTTTAAGTTTTAACATATTTTTTTCCATTTCTAGATTTCCAAGAAACCATGAGTTTCCCTTTCTAGTTTTACTACCTCTAATGTATCACCATTGCTTGAGTCTTTGATATCTTGAGACTACTATGTAAAAGGCAGCCTAGGCTGCCTTATTTTTTGTTGGATCATTCCCTTGACTATGGTGCAGTGATATATCTACTCTACTGGCACGTTCTTTTTTTATGGGATTTTCTCTGACAATATTGGCTTTGCTTGCTCGTCTTCGAGTTTTGGTTCAGCAAGTAAGTTGCCTATCTGTTTCCAGAAACTGCTTGAAGTTCAAATTATTATAGTGTGAGCCAAGTGTTAGCTTACAGCATAAAAAAGCTATGATGTCACATATATGGATATTCTTGAAAATTCCCATGAATATGCATAGTATGCAGTAGAAAATGGACTGATTTTCACTGGAAACAGAAGGGTGTTACAAATGAATTTTTATAGGATTGTTATTTTGATAGTAATGACTGGTAGTTAGATAACCTAAAGCACAAAGAAAGCATCTCTATGTGTTTAACGGGAGCAGGAAGTTTATGCTGCTACTTATGAAGATCATTGTGGTTTGCTTCAACAGATATTGCTTGATGTTGTTTCAGTATTCAACATGGTCTCCTCTCTATCCCAAGAGAAGCAATCTGTAAAAATAACCCAGGAAGGACTTGAGGTTGGTCAAATTCTTATTTTCTCTGCATGTTTTGGAAAAAAACATTTTCCCTGGTGTACTTTTGTTTATATTTTAGTTTCTTCACAAATTGATTCAGGTGTTCAGGGAGTACTATCCAACAAATATGGAGTTTGTCACTCTGGAGTGTTTGTGGAAGACAGATAAGTATGTTTTGGTGGAGAAAACACACAAAACAGATGTGAAAGGTCAGGATGGGGGTCTTGGAGGCGGTTCTACTGAAAAGTCAGTTCCACGTTATTGGACTATCGAGTCTTTTCTAGCAGGTAACAATATTCATTGCACCTTTTTTTCTAGGAGTTAAAATTTAGACTTTTATTATTATTATTATTTGCATAAAAATGGGAAGCAGGTGGGCTATCCTGACTCTCTACAGGGACATTTCGGCCACAGATTCCTTCACAATTTACTAACATTCGTATTTGTGAATGATGGATTATAATTATGGTCCTGCACATAGGCATTAATCAGTCTTCATATATCCGAATCTAAGAACTGGAAGTCCTTATAAGATGAAAATAAGTCTCAGGATTCATCACCGTCCTGGCCAATTTTAACTTGGTAGATAATTGTTTGGCTGTATTGGCCATGTTGACTCACTAATGTCAAAAGGTCTATTGCAGACAGTGATTCGGATTTTGAGAAGGCTGATGAAGATCATTCGGCCAGAGAAGGTTCCTATGAAGAAAAGCAGCGCTTGTTTCCCGGCCGTTCAGTCGAGAGTGAGCATGGGAATCAAGTTGAAGGTGATGTTGAGTTGGGAGATAATCTGATCATTTTAGAATCTCCTGGCAAGCAAATCCCTCCAAAAGATAGCCTTGCTGCAAAATCAAGCTCACCTCCGGGTTTAAAAGTTTTGACGCCACAATATGGAGCAAGGCAAGTGGCTTTTGTCTCAGTAAAAAGACCTGCACCCTCAACAACAGCCTTCGTCTCTGTCAAAAAATCTACAACTCCAACCTCACATATGGAAGATCCCAGTTC
Organism: Salix caprea; assembly: GCA_964035475.1. Lineage (NCBI taxonomy): Eukaryota > Viridiplantae > Streptophyta > Magnoliopsida > Malpighiales > Salicaceae > Salix > Salix caprea. The sequence continues at coordinate 4,549,357 of OZ037749.1, read as the reverse complement.
CAAGGAAATTGAAGACACGAGTACCAAGGATGACTCCTTTTCTAATTTGCTTGCTGGTGGTAATCCCAAACAGATTCTATTTTGATGTTAATAATGAATTATTTTGTGTTTCGAGATAGATCTTAATGAGAAACTTTAGTTATGCAATGCATGAAAGTGTTTTTTTTAATTATGATTAATTATTTAATACTCGCATGCTGTAAGCTTGATGAAACATAGATGGATCAGTATAATTGAAAGCTTGTTGAAATGATTCCACAAAACAAATGATGATTTCGTATATTATAATTTCATGGATCAGGGTTTTACCCCATCTTTTTAAAGAAAATGGGATCAATATAGTTGGAAAGAAGGGACATGGACAGGGAGCAGGCATTTCTTTTCACTTGGAATTTTTGGGGCAAGTTTTTGTAGGCTTACATATTCATTTCAAAAATAAAATTTACATATATATGATCGAGATGATAATTTTTATATGGTTAGAAATAGTTAAAACTCTTCTTCCTTAAAAGAGAGAGTTTATTAATTTAGATTTATTAGTTTTCAATTTTCAGATTGATCACTTTTCATGACACTTTCTATAATTATGCCTACATTAATTAATTATGAATGTTTATACTTGCATTACAAATTAATCATGGATTATTGCTTTTGTACATCTTATATTTAAAATATTTTTGTATTATTATTATCATTATCATTATCAGCTTTGCATGTTATATAGTTATCTTTGTTTGTTTTTGTTTTTCGTTTACTATCACCGATGCTTTTAAATAATAATTATCAATGAATATTTTGATTCTCAAAATCTTTGGAATTTTTTTTCACCCCTGTATTTTACTTTCCTTCCAAATATATCTTTTATTTTGAAAATTTTAATTTTACCTTGTATTTTACAACAAGTGCAACTTAGCTACTTCCTAATTCTTTTTAAAATTAGTATCTATATGTCAAATTGATTTCACAGAACTTCTACCATTATTATTTCTTGTAGAATAATAAATTATATCGGATGAATATTCAAAACTATTGGATAAATGGATGGTGTGAATGCAATAGAAATCTGGTCTTTTTTCATCTTTTTTTTTTTGGCTAACTTGTTTTATTTTCAATATTCAAAACCTAATTCATGTCCTTCCACACTCAGGCAACTGCTCCCATACCTCAAAAGCACTAGAGCTGATGCACCAAACTACAAATCATTTTACCTTTTCTTCCCTTACCATTCAAGACATGAAAGAAAATAATCACCTACTAAAAATAGACAGTAAAGAGGTCATCTTTTTTTTCTTTTTTTCTTGGGGAGATTTTGGGCTATTGGCACAAAAAAATTAAGAATTTTAGTAAATTAATACAACTACAAGAAATCTAGGTGAAATAGCACGTTTTTGGAATTGCCATAGCTCCAAAATGATAAATAAAAAATCATGAGTGCAAATATATGATATCAAGTAAGTGCACGTTTAAAATTCTAGTTATTTTTTAAAATAATTTTCATTCAGAAATATATTAAAATAATATATTTTTTAAAACAATACATTAAAATAATCTAAAAATACTAAAAAAATTAATATAATATAAAAATAAAAATAACTTCTTCTTTTTTTAAAAAAAATGTTTTGAAATGTAATGTCAAACATGACTTAAATTTTGTATTTTGAAACTGCGGCATATAAAGTTTCAAATTCAGCAATTTATTGAAAATTCAACACAACATGCCATTCGTTCAGTAAAATTCAACACATTGATGCTATTTCCACTCAAGTGCATCTAATTAAGAGCATTCACGGGCAATTTATTAATAATTAAATAAATCCTATATTTTACCTTAACCTAAATAATAATAATAATTTAATTTCAACCAAACTAACCACAACACATAATTAATAACAATGTAACATATTAACCTTACTTGTAGGACTAGGAAGCGGTCGACAAGCAATAAGTTTTTGAAGAGAAAAACATTCTTGGAGGTTAAGAGACTAAAGTTCTGATTGATATTATTTTCAAAAATATATTTAAAAAAAATGATTTTTTTATATTTTAAATTAAAAAACTTGATGTTTTTAGATCATTTTCATGTGATGATATCAAAAATAATTTTAAAAAATCTAAAAAGATATTATTTTAATATACTTTTAAATAAAAAATATTTTCAAAAACAATTTTAATCAAATTCGTAAACAGATATACAGATATGCAAGCTTTTTGTGTTAATGGATAATTTTGTGTCATTACCAATCATAATCTCAAGTCATAACCAAAACATGCAGCGAGCAACATGTGAGGGAGAGAGCAATTAGTCAAAAAAGAAAAGTACAGTGGTCGGGAAATTAAATGTTTTAAGTGCAAGCACATGAATACAATGACAATGTCACCGTCTAATCTTCAAAATCTAGAGCTGTTCACTCTGGATAAAGAACATGAGGTGAAGAATTCATGCGAAAACACTCAGTATAAAGCCAGATGGCACAATCTCAAAGCAATTTGCCCATCAACCACCTCTCTCCCTCCGCCAGCCTCCTTCAACCGAGCAGAAACAGCATGCATAAGTCCACCGCCATTGCTACAAGCTCCTTCGAAGATATACAAAACCCTGTACAGATAGCTACTAGAGGCACTGTTGGGTCCCTCGTAATGCAAGAACTCAAGTACTTCAGCCAGGTCGAATCAAGTCATGGAAGCTCACAGAAGTCTCAGCCCCATGTTACTGTCATGGCTTCTACTAGTAATCAATCCAAAACCATTCCTGGATCTGCTCTTTCAACCTCGAAAAAAAAACTGAGAGGAGGAAGCAGGCGTCTACCGAGAATTTGTTCTGTGGTGGAAGTTTCTGATTGCAGCCGGCCAATTGGGAATTCAGGATTTAGCTATAGAAACCTGAAATCTGAGGCCAAGAAGTTGCAAGCTTAGACAGTGCTCTCGGATAGCTTTGAAAAACCAAGCTTTTTCTTGAGTTTACTGGTTATAGGGTTAGCCCATGACCTATCTATGTACTGGTTTGATTGATTCAGCTCCCTTGTCATCAGAGCACCAATTGCTCCAGTGGTTCCCACCCTGATAGCTTCTAGTTTCTGAACCATGTTTCTATATCTTTTCAATGAGAAGTATGAGCTCTTTTTATTTTTTAAACCACATTTCTTGAAAAACACAGTTTATGAGTTCAGGTAAGCGAGTAAAATCTTGGTTGTCCCAGGTTTTTACAAGAGATTCACGATGACAATGATGAGTTCTTGATCGAAACAATGTGCAAGACAGGAATTAACAGCGGGAACTGACTAGCTACAAATCAGGTTAGTGAATATCTTCCCAAAATAGTGAAAAGGATGAAACAGAAATAGTTTGCTCCTAAGAATACAGGATGTATAATCTAGCAGCTTTTAACATTCATCAGACATGAACTTAGTAAACAATTAGAAAAGATCCAGCAACTTGTAACAATAGTAATAAGCTCATCAAAGTTCTAATTAACATGCTCAATTACACAGGGTCCGGAAATTGCAGGGCTCAAAACATGACCAACAATAGATATTCAACGCCTATTGACATGTAAAATGCAGGAAAAAAAACGAACCCTAGAATCAGACAGATAGGTTTATCCAGATTTCAGAAACCATCAACACCATTAAGATGACCCAGAAAATCCCCAGATGAAACAAGAGAACCCCGGCAACCAACAAGTCAAACCGCAAACAATATAATGCATCATAGGAGAAAGAGGTAAGAAAATGATAGCAAGCAAAGCAATCCTGTGAAACTATTTTCTTTTAGGCCAATCAGATTCAAAGACGACACCAACAATCAAGAATCTGACCTTGAAACGAACCCCGGAATTGCGGATAGAAACTGGGAATCCTTGCATCAAGAAGTTCATCCTATTTTTCGGTAGATTTAAGAATCATCACGCGGGATGGTGTCCATTCCAAGGAGATATCTAATCCAAGGTCTAACTTTTGCAATGAACTCTAAACTTCTTACGAGGAGTGGTTTTGTGTCTTTGTCTACGTTGATGTCAGAGACTGGTCAAAAGCAAGAGCAGCCAATCACGTCGCAGTGAATTCTTACTCATGCGGTAAAGACCAGACAGCTACAACTTCTGACAGTTGGGGTAGTTTATCTAATAGCAAATAGCTAGCTACCCTGTCGTTGTCATCGACTGAATCCAAAAAATTAATAAAAATAAATCATATCCTCCAAATAAATCCAATTTTCGATGAAGACAAGACTTTTAAAACAAGGGATTATTAATAATTTCATGACTTGAGATGGCTTAATGATTGATTTGTTGCGCATAAGATAAAACAACATATGCATATCAGAAGACCTGTGCTGTTTTTCTCATCCATGAAAATCTTTATTCGATTCTTTAATAATTCTTCCACCTTGCTTGCTTGTGAGTTAATTAACCTAATGTAACCCACCCACCTCAAAGTTTATATTATATTGAAGAACAATGACACACAACATTATTGCAGTGTGTGTAGAGATATAATGAATTCTGCACAGTTTTTTTTTTTTTTTTTAATATAGATTACCAGCAATTTATTATACATGCCCATGAAATTCATTTATAATATATACAAACACACCCCCCCCTGCAAATGCAATTTACTATTGATTTACTACAAAGAATTAACGATGAGAAAGTAATTTTGAGGGGTGTAACTTCATTGGTCAGATCTGGATTTATTTTCTAGAGATCATCAGTTTGAGTCTCACAAATCTAAAGTTACTGGAGACTTATGTGATCGTTAACTTTAGAATTCGTGAGATTAATTGCATGCAAACTGCCATGGAATAAAAAAAATAACAATGGAAAGTAAGTGTTTGAAATGTATTTATAACATGAACGGTAACACAATTGTTTACTCCAAGATGAATTTCTCAAACATTTAAGTGCCTTTTATTATACTAGTTAAGCATAGATTGGCTTTAAAAACTTGGGATTCGGAGCTTAGTCTTGGCAGGATTTATAGATAAATAGATAAGATATTGATATTCTAAAATTTAGTTGGTTAAGATGATCCGAACCCTATGAATACCAACTTAAACGAATAAATGTTTTGAGTAGTCATTTTATCCGACCAGTAATATGCAAATTGTTAAATTCATTTCAAAACTCAATCCGTTTGTGTAACATTTAAAATATGTTTTTTTAGGTATTCTTCATGAATCCAAGTTAAGTGAGTATAATCCCAGTTGTCATAGATTTTTACAAGATGAACACATCCTGACTCGAATTCGAGACCTGAAAGACAGATCTCCAACCCTTTATCCTTCTACACACATCATCTCTCGTTAGGTATTTTTTATGAATCCAAGTTTAGTGAGTAAAATCCTAGTTGTCATAGATTTTTACAAGATGAGCACGTCCTGACTCGAACTCGAGACCTGAAAGACAGATCTCCAACCCTTTATCCTTCTACACAAATCATCTCTCTTTAGGTATTCTTTATGAATCCAAGTTAAGTGAGTAAAATCCTAGTTGTTATATATTTTTACAAAGTAAGCACGTCCTGATTCGAACTCGAGACCTGAAAGACAGATCTTCAACCCTTTATCCTTCTACACACACCTATAATATATATTATTATTTTATTTATATTGAATAATAGATAGTACTTGTATAATTGATACTCATTTATAAAATCCAAGCCCTAATGACTATTAACACGTATATAATTTTTTTGATATTTTTAGATTATTTTATGTATTAATGTCAAAAATAATTTTTAAAAAATAAAAAAAAATATCATTTTGATATATTTATAAATGAAAATTATTTTTAAAAATAATTTCAACCATACTCCCAAACTGACACTTAGTTTAAACATGATTGAGCTAACAATAATAAAAACATTGTTTTGATTAAATCATCAACCACTCCATGACTCATTAAACCGATGTTTTATTTTCAATTCAATCACCGAATTGGATCTAACAACTATGCTTTTCATACTCTGCAACCAAACAAATCCCGATTGCCATCATTACATGCATCTAAATAAAAAATAAACAATCAAAAAAGCAATCTTTTATATAAAAATAATTTAAAAAAGAAAAAAAATCTTGGGCCCAACAAAGTTCTAAAGGAGCCTAGCTATATAAGTCCCAATCACGAACAAACGTCGTGCAATGATAGGCCCAACTTGGTCGTCTAAAACAGAATAGTGGGTAGAAGTGGGCTATCAAAATTGGAAGCCATTGCTTTCGTTCACTAATTAAAAATAATTAAAAATCAAAATCCTTGAAAACCAATAATATCATAACTACACGAAACACTTAAAATATTTATTACTACTGAAAAAAATAAAAAATTCTTCTATAATAGAAAAAATAATATACAATAAAAAAAAACTAAAATTAATTAATAAAAATATATATTTTCCTAAAACAAAATATGTAGAACTGCAGTCACCAAATTATAGGGTCTGTTTGGGAGGGCGATTGCAGTTGTTTTTGAAAGTATTTTTCATTTAGAAATACATCAAAATGATATTTTTTTTTATTTTTAAAAAATTATTTTTGACATCAGCACATCAAAATAATTTAAAAACACCAAAAAAATTCATTTAAAACAAAATAAAAATAAATTTTGAGGAAACAATGGTACCTCCCAAACAACTTCATAATGTGTGTAAGTTACGTTATCTTTTCAATTGAAGAAGAATTCATGATTAGAAATTTGCTTACTTGCAATCTCTCTCTCTAATGATATTTTTTTTAATGAAACAATATTTTTTAAATAAAAGAAATTAAATTTACGTGAACATATCAATTTTTCAAAATAGAACATAACTCAAATCAAGATCTGTAATATTGTTTTTAAAATATTTTGTAAGTTTATTTTAAAAAAATATTAAATTAATTTTTTAATATAAAAAATAAAAAAAATATCATCTTAATAAAAAATAATTAAAAAAGAACAACACTACCAACACATAATACAACAACCATCTATATTTTATATTGCGGTCTAAATATAATTTTAATATTAAAAAACAAAGAATATTATTTTAATAAGAATAGAAATCATTTAAAAACAAACAAGCCTACCACACCACCGATTATTCGAGTCTTGTACACCTGGACTCTCTCAACCCATTAGATATTGACTTCCTAACCAGTCATACAAATCAACGGTCCAAATCATCTGATCCAAACTTCAGACCATAGTATGACCCCCCCACCATGATGATCCCAGAAAGACAACCTGGGAAAAAACAAAGGCTAAAGGCTCCTCCTTCGACATCTCAATAGTGATTACTGTGATCTGATCTGTGATTAGCCATTTTGATTTTCAAACAAGCAAAGCTCCCTTTTGTTTTGCCTCACCCTCACACCTCACAAGATCTCACCTTGTCTGCCGTGTTTCTCTTCAACAATTCACATGTCCTCCTCTCCCCAACAAATGTAATCATCTCCATTCTCAGACCTCACTTCCTTGCCTTAGTTCTCACTCTTTTCCTTTCTCTCTCCAAAAGGTCACATCTAGCACCTCTACACGACCACATTAGCACTTCTCTCTATAAACCTCCCATCTTTTTTCTGAAAACATCCATTTGCTTCAAAAACCCATTTTGCATTTCCTTGAAAGAGTCCAGTAAGAATGAGTTCACAAACACCCAAATCAGGTAAACCAACAAAACCCCAGAATCAAAACCAGCCCACATCAAGATCCTCCTCTTTATCAACCCATTTAGCCATGGTTGAACTCAAGCAAAGAATCATAACTAGTCTCTCTAAACTTGCAGACCGTGACACTCACCAGATCGCCCTTGAAGACCTTCACACATTAACACAAACAATCTCTCCTGATGCATTACCACTGTTACTAAACTCTCTCTACGACTCACTTTCTGAATCCTCCAATTCAAAACCCTATGTGAAGAAGGAATCTTTACATTTGCTTTCTCTTGCCTGTCAATCTCATAGAGATTTAACACAGCCCCATTTGACAAAAATCATTTCTTGCATTGTTAAGAGGCTTAAAGATTCAGATTCTAGTGTTAGAGATGCTTGTAGGGATGCTATTGGGGTTTTATCAGGGTTGTATTTGAAGGGTAATGGTAGCGGGGGGGATAGTAATGGTCCGGGGCCTGTTGTGGGTTTGTTTGTGAGGCCTTTGTTTGAAGCAATGGGAGAGCAAAATAAAGTTGTGCAATCTGGTGCTGCTATATGTATGGAAAAAATGGTGGAGTGTGCTTCTGTAGACAGGGATAATGGTGGTGGTAATGGGCCAATTGGAGCATTTCACAAGCTGTGCCCAAGGATTTGTAAGTTGTTGAATGGACAATTTTTCCAGGCCAAAGCAGCTTTATTGGGGGTTGTAACGAGTTTGTCACAGGTTTGTAAAATTTGGCTGTTTGATTTTATTATCCATTTCGGCAATGTATGTAAACTGTGTTGCTTTTTATGATGATTTGGTTGGCGTATATGGTTAATTATGTGAGTCTGTTCGGTTTATGAGAAACTGTGGCGGAAATGAAATTTTTTTGGAGCTTTTTTCTTCTTCTTATTTCTGTGTTCGAATATATTTTGTTGGCAAGGAGAAGAAACAACTGGTTGTTCTGATGATGTGTGGTTGAATTTAAGCTTTCTGTGGTGATTCTGCTGAATGATGGATTGTAGAATATGCTTTTGCCAAGTTTGATAAATGGTCGTTTTCATGTGTGATTGATATGGGTTTTGACATTGTGCATGGATCAATGGTTAACGCTTAATAGGAATTGAAATAGAAGGAGTGAGAATTTGGAATTTTGGATTTGTTTTGTTTAATCATGCACTGTGTTTATTCATCTTGACAACCGACATTAAAGAAAGAAGACATAAGTTGTGGCTGGATATTTTGTTGTTTTTTCTCTGATCTGTAAACTAAAGGGTGCCAGAGAGGGGGAGGGGGAGGGAGGCACTATATACTGTATATGTAGCATGTCAATTGTCAGAATTAGGTAGTCTAAATTTGTGACTTGCTTGAATGGCCAAAAATTGTGAGGAAAGAAACCAAAAGACTGAGTTCTCTATCATTACTTATGAAGATCTGCTCCAAGCATCAATTGATAATCCATAAAGTGTGGATTGAAAATTTGGGACATTGGTGTAGGTTTTCCATGATCCCTCTCTGCAATCACTTTTGTCTCTTCCTTAAAAGCTGCCTTTCCTTGAAATCTCATTTTCTTCCCTGGTGTAAACTCTTTCTTCTTTTGATATACTACCCATTTATCTGCAAACCATGCAAAATGAACACACAATACTTAAATTCCCTAAACCTGTGAAACACTTAAATCAATCTCGTACAAATCCTCCTCAGCAGCATTTTATTTTTCCATGCAGTTAGCAAATATTGCACTCAAGCAACAGATCTTACTTTCTCTTAAACTTGCTGACCACGACACCCATGAGGTTGCCTTGGAAAAGCTCTGTTCCATTATGTAATCCCTGCCCCCACGAAGTTCCTGTGCTTCTCAACTCCCTCTATCAATCCTCCTCTGACTGCACCATTAAACCAATTATCAAAAGGGCTTACTTCCTGTGTCATCATGGTTTAAAACTACCCTGTTCAACCAAAATCATTTCCCATGTCATCAAAAGGTTGAGCGATTCAGATTCAAGTGTTAGGACTGCTTGTTGTGACGTGTATGGGGTTTTGTCGGGGATACATTTGAAGGATAGAGTGGGGTTGTTTGTCGAGCCATTATTTGAGGTCATGCGGGTGCCGAACAAAGGTGTGCAATTGGGTGCTGCTATGTATATGGTGAGGATGGTGGAATGTGCTGCAGCAGACAGTGTACTTCTGGGGGAATTTCAGAAGCTACGCCCCAGGATTTCATGGTTATTGAATAGTAAGAATATCCTGGCCAAGGCCGTGCTTTTGGCGTTTTGAAAAGTTGTGGGTTTGGGCAATGTCAACCAGTTATTTATGTTTAAGAAGTCTACATTATTTATTTTCTTTTCGTGATAAGGTTGATGTTTGATTGAAAGAATTAAATGGAGATGAGAATTTAGAGTGTGGCATTACATTTGTTACTTTTTTTTATTTGCTTTAGGTTCATTATTTGTCCTCATCCAAACTGTAGGCTTGAGAAAAAGAATGAAAACCTCAATCTGTTGGTGTAAATCCCAAATAGCCGTAACAATTATTAGTTAGCTTTCTCTGATTCCTGCTTATTTCAATTCAGTACTTTTTAAGCAATTTGAAGTTTCTCACTCATTGAACTAGCTTACTGGTGTTTATTGAAGCTAATTTAATGTTCTTGAGAATATGAATTAGTATAACTCAAATTAGATAACTGTAAATTCTAGCAACAAGAAGCAAAATCCTGGGATTTTATTGAAAGTTTTGTTTTGTTACAGGTGGGATCAATTGCACCGCAAGGTTTGGAACCATTGTTACAAAGCATTCATGACTGCCTCAGGAGTACAGATTGGGCAACTCGTAAAGCTGCAGCTGATGCTTTAACTGCCTTGGCATTGCATTCAAGCAGCTTTATTGCAGATGGAGTTGCTCTTTCCACACTGACTGTGCTTGAGGCTTGTCGTTTTGACAAGGTACCTTATTTGAACTGTTTCCTCAACTTACTGTTTCTCTGCAGGTTCTTTTTACTGGATTATTGACTACTTTTGGTACACTTTAACAATTTTCAAGATCGATGGGCTTCTCTTGGTTTTTATGATTGTATTGTTGAATTCACTTTGGATGGTCTGATGCATACATTTTATTTAATGTTTCTTAAAACCCTGTTGAGGCTTAAATTAAGTTGCATTTAATGTGCATGGTTCCTAATGTTGTGAAGCAAATGCTGAATCTGTTGAAAGATGAAAAACTAACAAAGCTACTCAGTTTTGTTTTCTGGATTTAGAAAAAAAATCTCATTTTTTTTATTTTGTTAAATTGGGATTGACTTGGAAAAAAAATTTGGTTGCTTAATTTTTATCCTTTTCAAGCATCAAGTGCTCCTCCTCATTTGGTGAAGATAGGGCCCCGTTTTTCTCTTGTTAATTTAATTTCTTTCCAATAAATTTTTTATTGATTTCATATGACAAGAAAATTCAACAAATCCTATAGAATCTGCTTTGAATTTTCTGGGATAGATTCCCCCTGTTTATCAGTAGCTGCATGGGTTGAATGCTTCAGAAAACTAGATTGTACATGGCAAACAAGATCCTTTCTTGAATTAGAAGCAGGAGGCTTCGCCTGAATCCGCCACCATCCACCGCAGCAGATGAGAGCACACCAAAGTGTGATCCCTGATTAATTATTCCTCCTTGATTTGCTGCGTTGATTAGCAGGACTTGAATCCATGGGCGGCAGCTGGGCCCTAAGGCTCTGTTCTCTCCTTCAACTCTAGGGTTACATGGTTCATGATCAGTGCTCAACATTCCATGGCTAACACCAGCACTTCTATCCCTGACTTATCAGAATCTTTGAACAAAACTATACCATTCTCTTGGCTCTTATATCATTGATTTATGTTGTTGTGTAGTCTTTAGAATTATATGTTAAATTTATAGTTTTCAAGGATGGAAAAGCTTATGCATTTACTAAAATGTAATGCTGAGGAATAATGGAAAACAGGTTCAAGCTTCTTGTTGCTGCCTTTTGAACTGTTATTTGGATTAACAGATAAAACCTGTCAGAGATAGCATGACAGAGGCCATGCAATTGTGGAAGAAGATTGCTGGGAAAGGAGAAGGTGTCCCTGATGATCAGAAAAGTTCCTCTCAGGGTTAGTATTTCTGTAATATTTTTCTTTTTGTAAATGAACCTTCAAATATCTAACCTTTACTTCACCATTTTCTTTATAATTAATGTTTAGATGGAGAGCATCATGACTCAGCAGAGTTGTCAGATAAGAATTCAAATCCTAGTGACCGAAAAAAGGAGTCATCCTCTAGGGATGCATCCAATGGTACTTCTCCAGCTAAAGATTCAGCATTAAAAAACAAAGATAGAAGCATTCCTGAAAAAGCAGTTGTAATATTGAAAAAGAAAGCTCATGCCTTAACAGATAAAGAATTAAACCCAGAATTCTTCCAGAAATTTGAAAAAAGGGGTTCTGGTGATTTGCCAGTAGAGGTAGTTGTTCCTCGTAGATATCTCAATTCTTCAAATTTGAACGAGGAAGAATCAGAACCAAATGTTTCCGAATCAAGGGGAAGGTCTAACCGCATGGGAAACAGCCAATCAGATGATGTTCATGGAGCTTTCAACAAATTCCGTACCATGGAGAGAGGAGTTGCTGGAAAAGATTTAAGAACCAGAGCATTTGATGATGAGAGGCTTGACATAAACCAGAGGGAGTCTTCTGGCAGTCGTGCAGGTTTCTCCAAATCTGATGGTCAATCTGAAGGATCCTTTGTAAATAATAAAGGAAATTGGCTGGCCATCCAGAGACAGTTATTACAGCTGGAGAGACAACAGGCTCATGTCATGAACATGTTGCAGGTCTTCATTTAATTTTACATTTAAGGAAATTGTTCTTATGCATGTTTTATGTTGCTAATGAGATACTTGACGTTGTAGGACTTTATGGGTGGGTCTCACAACAGCATGGTAACTTTGGAAAACAGAGTTAGGGGTCTTGAGAGAGTTGTTGAAGACCTAGCACATGATTTGACAATATCATCAGGTCGCAGAGGTAACAGCTTTGCTATGGGTTTTGAGGGATCTTCTAGTAGACCGTTAGGGAAGTATAATGGCTTCTCTGACTACTCTAGTACCAAGTTCAATGGGCGGGTCCCTTCCGGTGAAAGATTTTCCCAATCCGATGCTACAGCTCCAGGCATGAGGGGAAGGGGCACTCATTGGAGATCTGATGCACCTGATGCTTGGGATTTTCCCACATATGGTGCTTCCAGGAATGGACAGGCTGGCTCAAGGAGAGCTCCAGGCTGTGGTTCTTTGGATGCCAGATCACCTAGATCAGAACATGAAAGTGATCAGCTGGGCAGCAGGAGAGCTTGGGATAAAGGGGCCGGACCTGTTAGGCATGGTGAGGGACCTTCTGCTAGAAGTGTCTGGCAAGCCTCAAAGGATGAAGCTACCTTAGAAGCCATTCGGGTGGCTGGGGAGGACAGCGGGTTAGCTCGGACAGCAAGAGCGGCCATCCCTGAGATGACTGCAGAAGCTTTGGGAGATGATAATTTTGGGCAAGAAAGGGACCCTATCTGGACATCTTGGATTAATGCAATGGATGCCCTCAAAATGGGTGACGTGGACACAGCTTACGCTGAAGTCGTGTCCACGGAGGATGATCTCTTGCTTGTGAAGCTTATGGACAAATCAGGTCCTGTTGTCGACCAACTTTCCAATGACACTGCATGTGAGGTCTTGAATGCTATTGGACAGTTTCTAATGGAGCAGAACTTGTTTGATATATGCCTGTCTTGGATTCAGCAGGTATGGGTTTCCCTCCACTGAATATAAATGCGAGTTGCATCAATTGAGTAATTCTTTGCACAAACTTGTAGTAATAGGCTAATAGCATAAATTACACGTGGAACACTCCGCCCCTATAAGCCAGAGTACTAGTTTATAAATGTTAATAAATAACTCCTGTTGTGCCTGGGTGTGCTAAATGGAAAACAGAAAAATGTCTAGCTAAATCATATATGGCAAAAGGTTTGGACTTGACTGTACAAGCTACGAAAAGGAGAGAGAATATATTTATCCGATTTCTCACTCTGGTTTGATTGTACTTGTTTTTCAGCTGGCAGAAATTGTGTTAGAAAATGGATCAGATGTCTTTGGCATTCCCATGGACCTGAAGAAAGATCTTTTATTGAATTTGCACGAAGCTTCTACATCGATGGAGCCATCGGAAGACTGGGAAGGTGCTGCACCTGATCAGCTTTTGTTGCAGTTGGCATCAGCCTGGGGGATTGAAATACAACAGTTTGAAAAGTAATCAATGGCCGAAGCACCTATTTTGCACTAGGATACTGTATTTTTTAAAACAAATTGATTGGGGTGATGTTATGCGTCCAGGATTTTACTCGTTAAATGTAAATTGGAAGACAAGTTTTACAAACAAACACATGGGTTATATGGATTTGTTCAAGTTACATGAGTCATAAATGTATGGATTGTTCTTGCTGAAAATCAATTCATTCTTCTGTTAAACAGGCAGCTGGAAGGATGCTCGTTAAGGAGAAACTCCATACACGTGTTGGTTAATGAACAGATAAACAGCTGCAATATTACCAAAACTATTTTGCATAAAATTCGAGGCAATCTCTTACATGCTTGATGCAATTGCACCAGTACTAGCTCCTAAGCTCACTAGAGATTTGACAGATTGCCTAAAATAGCTTCTATATACAGAGGACAGCTCCATACATGTCCTAACCGTGCATATGAAATTTGATGATGCCACCGAAGCAGGAAAAAAAAAAAGCTTAGACTATTCATGGCCAAAATGGAGCAGGCACATCATAGGATGCAGCAATTTGACCTCATGGTAGCTGACTAGCTGTATTGAGAACGGCTCACGGAGCAGAATAGTTCCAAGAATAGTTCCAAGAATGGGATCAGCCTTGACATCGAAAATATGAACTCTTCTGGAATAGAACTCCATTCTCAAGGTAGGAGAAAACTCAAGATAAGATTTCACAACCCAAATCGTGATCCAATTGTGGCAATGGCGCCAAATACCTACTTGGCGGAATACCAGTTTTGCGCACACTTTGCATCAACAGCTAGGTCTACTTTAAGAAAATTCTTGCCACCAAAGGGTTTGGACATGCAATCGACAACTATGGCCTTGGCAACCTCAGCTGACTCGGTTGGTCCTTCCAAAATCACTTCATCGTGAACCTGTGTTTTTTATAATGGCATGCTGTTAAGAATGGCATGAAAAAGTCTTTGGAAGGTGATTACAATACAATTGAGACAAATTGGTTCCAATCAAAGATAGAAATTAAGATATAAGTGGATGCAGCTTACAGTAATATACCAAAATATCTGAGGAAACAAACATCACATGTTAACGACAAAAATAATATGTACCTGTAAAAGCAGTTTCCATCCAAGTTCCTTCAGACGATTGTTCTTCGATATTTCTAACATCGCACACATAGCAACATCAGCGGCACTACCCTGTAGTAGGCACCAAATGAGATAGAGAGAGTAGAATTGGGGAAACTTAAGCACATAAGAAAGAATGGAAGAACCTGCACTGGGGTATTGATAGCAGCCCGCTCAACATGACCTCTTTGAGAAGAACTAGCACGGGTCAATGAAGGAAAGACACGAGCTCGTCCCAGCAATGTGTGAACACGTCCATCTTCTCTGGCTTCTTTCTTACGAGCTTGTTGCCATTTAAGCACTTCTTTTCTTTCTTTATACCAGAGATTAACAGTTTCCTTCGCTTCTGCCACAGAAACCTGGAAAAATAGATGGTAAAGACCATGCCTGTGGATCACCACGATTCAATGCAAATTAGGACAGGTCACTAATTATATTAGGTTTATTGGGTAAAGTTACCTTCCAATCCCTGGAAAGCCCCACTGGAGTCTTTCCATATGCAATTGAAAAGTTCAGCATTTTAGCTTTTCTTCTTTCACAAGCAAAGGCATCCTGAAATACATGTTCCCATTCAGTAATATTAGTAAAACAAATTCTATATTTCTACTTCTTAAACATAGCACAGTGCACAGAAAAAATAGAAAACACTGACAAATCCTTTAAAGCAGAACACATGCAAAAAACAATTCACAAAAATGATCCCATTGACTTCACTTGAGAAACACATCCACAAGCAGGTTCAAAGAATAATTCACAATTCACCTTCAACAGTGGAACTGGGGGTTTATCTTCACCAGGTTGAGGATACCACTCAAGAAGCACACGCTTTTTCTCAATGGCTTCACGAATATGCGGATACATGTTCACAGCTGTCCTTGAATGGAAATCTCCACCAGCTTTGAAAGCATCCAACATGCTCTTACAGTTGGCAAGATGTGCAAGAACCCTGAGTTCCAGCTGTGATGTGAAAACATATTTCAATCAACCTTAACATATAGTGATTTATTTATGTATATAACTCAGATGCTTACTTGCCCATAATCAGCAACAATAAGTGAATTTCCAGGTGCAGCTATAAATGCCTGCCGGATCTTGTACCGATCTTTCTCTAAGGCAGGCTGATTCTGATTCATGGAAGAGAAGATGTCAGCACTCTTTAATCTTAGTGCATTCAGAAATAAAATAAAATTCAAGCTTCTTTTCTTGTCTTAAAATGTTGTAATATCAGCTGATACTCTCTTTAATCTCTACTGCATGTAGAAAGTAAGCAACATTCAAGTTTCTTTTCTTGTCCTAAAATTTTGTAAAATTAACTAATAAACGACCATGAAAACTCAATCGTAGTTTCTTTTCTTGTCTTAATTTTTTGTAAAACTGACTGATAAACAACCATGAAAACTCAATCATTGTGTATCCTAACACAACTCCCAACTATCCTACAAAATGCCTAGGTAATTGACATCCCTGAAAAATAAAAATCAAAGCTTTTGCAGTCGAGATTGGAACAGTGGATGCAATATATAGATGCATTGATATAAAGTTAAAGGCCCATGTCAGCAATAGGTTTCATAGTGGTTATGATTAGCTTAAGCAGAAAAATAAAATAAACACATAAAATAGCAGCAGTAGATATTGATGTCAGAGAACAGTGAACATTGATGTCATATTAATTCAGAAGTTCATTCTAAAATGTTAAAAAAAGAGGTGAAAAACCTGCAAATTTGGTCTCCTAGCCGATAAGCGCCCAGTTTCTGTATTGATATTCAGAGAACAATGAACACGCCCACTCTTGCCTGATAGGTTACTGCTCTGTGGTAGAAATACAATGATATCAGTATGAACTACCATGAAGATTTGGAGGCATAAAAAAAGCATGGACAGGAAACATGCTTAAACCAAGGAACCACTGAAACCAAAATGTTTCAGTATCATTAGAAGATAACAAAAACCATCATCGTTATCATTATTGGGGTCTGGAAGACTGGGATGGATCTTACATTTTTGTCTTGTCATATTTTGCTTAAACCACAGATGAGTGGGTGAGGCAGACAACCTGATGCTTCTAAGGATTAAATTTTGACTTTAGGTGAACGTTTAAGAATTATTCAAGTCTGAGCTTTAATTATGTGGGAAGCTAGATGTGTCCTTATAGGAGCTGGATTGAGTTTTCCAGGCTGATTTCAGTATCTGCAGAGGTTTCTGGTTAGTAGAGTTAGGGGGCAATTATGTATTACAGATTGTTGGAAAAATTTAATAGTAGGGGGAGACTCTGTGTAGGTTTATGATATAGGAATCCCTGCTAGGAATCTTATTCCCTTTATAAAAAGGAATAACTCAAACTCAAGCCTATAAATATGCTTATAGAGTGTCAATTTCAGTATTCAGTACTATGACTAAAGTGCAGTCCACTGCATCACAAAATCTCAAACCACAACAACTCAATGCCCCCAATACACTGAGGCAACCACAATACTACAGCACTATAAATGCATATAATCAGGAATGTTAAAACAAAATGATCAAAGGGAAGGGCATATAAAAATAGCAATAAAATCACCTGCAGGGGGAGGATGAAGTTGGATATCAAAGAATCAATGGAGCAAAGTTCACATAGAGAAGAAATAGCATGGCAAGCTTCAATCCCTTCTTCTGGCGTTTGAAACCTGCGCAAATTTCCTACATAACCAGATTCATCTTCATTCTCAACAACAGATAACTCTTTTGATTCCAAAACTTCATCTGTCATTGTCTCAGAATCATTGAAGACAACATCATCTAACTGCGAACCAGCAGCATCATTGGCAACATATTCTGAAGAAATCTTCCTTGCCAAGGTCTTCAAAGCATCTCCGCTGACTGAAGGCCAACCAGAAGCTGTATACGTCTCGACAGGCAGATCAACTCCAATGCTACATAACTTGATGTTGCGATATTTTGTGGGAGTCTTATTGCCTTCTTCGATCACTTTATCAATGTTTGGAACTTTGAATGTTTTAACTTCTGGAAGAGTAATGAGGGGATCCTTGCTGCAACAGAAAGCAATAAAAACAAATAAAGTGTTTTTTTCCATCCACCTCAGTTTTGCTTAGATCACATTCCGTACTAACTAGTGTGCAATGCCACTGCAATACAACAGTATGCAGAAGCTTTCCAATGCAAGAGAACTTAATTTAGAGAGTTCAAGAAATCCATGGTACAAATACTGTTGTTCAAATTGCTAGGAAATTAACATTCAGGAGGGATGTGTTCCCTTCCCAGGACAGGACTCAAATTTATACTTGGAAAGTATAGTCAATGAGAAGACTAATTCATAACACAAACATTTTGATATTTTTAGTTAAAGGAAAAACAACTAAATGTAAGTACCTCCAGAACAACTAAACTTTTACCTGTTACAAATACCACCAAAAAGTAGTTGGCGCAGTTGAGTATCACTTCCCACATTCATGTACTTGGCATCAGGGCAATATCTAGAGGCCCAATTGCGAAATCTTGTAGCAGCAACCTCCTGTTCTGCTTTGGCCACCTTCTCCACCACTGCAAGATATGCCCGATCAACCAGCATGCCCTCAGTTTCCATTCTAACTAGAATTTCCCCAAATGGTTGCCAGTATTCCTGGTAGAAGTCAAACATAGATTTTTTAAGAACTGACTTTCCATCCATATTCCATGGCATTTTTGATAGTTGGCTTTCCAAGCTTTTATAAAGCTGCAAAGTGCTTATTGCATCTAGAGCCGAATAACAGATCCATGGCTCTCGCTCTTCTCTTTGTAGCTCTTCAACAGGGGCAATGGTGGTCAATTTGCCTTCAGAACCATCTTTTTTCACTTTTTTCTTGCCAAATATGGTTTTCATTGATACTTTACCAATCAACTCTTTATAGTATGGTTCTGCCCCACACATGACCTTTTGGTCACCTGTAAGAGCTTCAAGAGAATATCCACCATTGAAATTTCTTGATGAATCCCATAATCGTGCCATGTGCATTGTATCAGCATGAAAACCAGAAACAGAAATCCCATAGTTCTCGATGACATGGTTATCAAAGCTGTAGTTGTGCCACACCTGCAGAAAGGATAAACAACTTTAACGTTGGTCCAAATTATATTCATGGACTGTGCATGCAGCCTAGTCATTGAAGCAAATGAAACAGTTGAATTCTCTACAGTATAGACAAGGCTGGACTGTTCAATGTAGTAGACACCGATGGTTACTTTACAAGGAAAAGGAAAGAGTTGATGCCACTCACTGCTAAATAGCAGTATTAAAGCATATAAGATCTAACTTTAAGCTTAGTTAACAGCACAAGCCTCTTCCAAAGGGGGAAAACAATGTCAGAGTCCAAGTCTTTGCCCACACCAAATATTTACAAAGGTCTAAAATAATTGCAACATCAAGCTTATACACATCAGCATCCTCACAATGCTTATATTACACCCAACATATAAATGATCATTGTGCTATTTTAAAGAAGCTGCAGATGAAGAGAGCATCAACAAATCAAAACTGACAGAACTTACCTTTTTTATGTCTGGGGATTCAAAAAACAGAGCAAATTCATGCAAAAGATCCCTGCCACCACCATCAAGAACATCTACCCAGATACAAGATTTCCCATTTCCGAAATCTGCCTCTGGTCCGGAATAAATACTAAAGCATGTTATCTCTCCGTGGTCAATGGGTGTTTCCTCACTCACATCAATCTTGGCAACCTATTAAGATACTATCATCAGAAATTTAAAGTAGCTACATGGGTGGGAATTCCAAGAAATGGAAAGACATGCATATCCCTTAAAATTCATAGACTCAGAAAATGTGACGAGGAATCCACAAGAATCACAAATGATAAGTTTCAAATATCATATTATTCTAAGATTAGGTTTGATTTTCATAGCAGGGCCATTCTAGGACCATTTCATAAATGTAAAGCTGAAAGCTAAAAAACAGAAAAAACAAGTTTAAAGTAAACCAAATATAACTAAATAAATCTTAAAGATAAGCATGAGATGCCCATCTCTGCATAGCTAGGTGATATCCTGATCTTATTAAACATGTTTCTGCAGTGTTTGTGTTCAGAATGAAGGTTAGTTTTACAGAAGTCATAGAAACTTTTACCTCTCTCGGATTTTTGAGCTTTAATGCAACTCAAATATCTTGCTGCTGACTGGAACTTCAATATGAAGCCTGAGTAATATTCTGTTTGAGCTTAGAATTTGGTTTAATTTCTTAATGTTTGCAAGAAATGTGAGCATTTTCATACTCATCTGATTTCCAGCCTTCCAAACCCTAGAAATTGTCCCTTTTAAACCATACTCACTGCACGATCAACTTCAAAAATTAACCTTTAACTAAAATTACTGCTCACAATACAAATCTTGCCCTGTGAAACAGCTTCATATTTATGCATCGTGAGTTGATTTGCTCATGCAATTTTGGGCTTAGTTTGTTGCCATTGAATCATCAAAGAGCTAATATATTTAAGTTTTTATGTCCTCGCCTACATCTGCATAGGCCATTCCTACAATCTACAGCAGTATGCCTATCTACTGTATAAGCAATAGCATCAGAAAGAAATAATAGACAGGATTTATTATGATTTAGTACCTCAGTATCGCATGCATGGATAAGATGCCTATACTGATTTGTAAGCTTACTAACAACCTCCCTGGCCATGGAAACATTATCAACAACCAGAACCCTCTCATAAATACTAGTAAGCCTTTCATGAATGCTAGGCTTATGAGGCCTTCCATTGGTCTGGGCTTTATCAGTTGAACCAGTACCTGTATGTCCAAGGTTTTTAGACTGGAGCTGTTTCTCATTCTTCATTCTATGCATGAATGATTCGTTATTCAACACATCATCTTTTAAAATGTCGTTTGAAGATGAACCATTTGGCCTTTTGTTATCAATCAGCTGACCATCATCCCTCGAAATTAATTGTTTCTGACTCTTTGGTTTATCTTGCGTTCTTATTGCATTAATATCCATCTTTTCATATTTAAATGAATAAGAGCTACGATCATATTCACGTTTCTGCTTGAACAGTTCGATACTCTCTTGCTTCCACAAGGCTTTAGTACCATCACGTGGGATAGTAGTGACCTCAAAACCTGGAGGGGTATAATTTCTTGAAACCATCCTCTTCTCACCTCTCTTTTGCATGTCATCAATTACTCGCAATGGGATTTCCCCCCAAAACCTAACAAATACAATGAGCAGAGATTAAAGCATCAGATATCAAAATTTCATTAAGAAAGAGTAGGAAAAACATGGACTGACTTTTTTAGACAAGACCAATCAAATTGCTTCCAAATGCAACACTAGAGAATTCATCTCGCTAATCGATTTGATCAGTCTGGTCTACATAATTCAAACAAATACAACTTCTTTATAAAAAAACAACAAAACCCCTAATAATCACCCAGAAAAAAAAAAAAAGAACCTTTATATCCTCATAATCAAGCAGGCCATAAAGGGAGCAAAATGAACCTACAAAAATGTGAGTATCGACTAAACTAAAAATATCACATTGTTCATTACAAAGCAGAGAACTCCATCAGCATAACTCTTCACTGCCCTACCCTAAACTTCACTCAAAACCCAAAAAATAAAAAAATAAAAATAAAAGTGGGTATTAAATAGTTTCCAAAACTAAAAATAAGGTAGAAAAACTAACAAATCACCAGATTAAGGCCTTAACATTAGTAGTAAAGGCGAAGAAACCTGTGAAGGGCAACGGAGAAAGGCCTTGAAGCAGCCGCCCTGGAGGCAAAACAAGGACAAGAGCGAGATAAGTTGAAATAAGAAGGGCACAATGGCCTCAGAGGACTAAAAGGAGTGGTGGCGGAGGTGACCCCCATAGCTAAAAACCCCGCAAACCTCCCCAGCTTAGCAGCTCTACTTCTGCTGGATAAAAGAGCCGACTAGTAAGGTTTTTAGTGGCATATGTGTAAATAAAGCGATCCTTGGGGTGGGGTTTGTGTTATCTGAGGTGGATTGCAAGTGGTACCATGAAAGAAGCAGAGGCAGAGGCCATTAGAGCAGAGAGACAAAGAAGAAGAGGGAAGGCCAAGAGGTCTAAAACCCTTGTGGGTTCCTTTTTTAGAAAGCTCAAATGTTTTTTTTTTAAGGTTGCCAAATATTTGTCTGTGTATATATATTTCAATTTTATGTTTTTTTGGAAGTAAGTTTGTGAATTTTTATTTATTTACATACATGCCACTACTGGATAACATTGTTGTCCAGCAATGCAGTGGATTCTTGACTGTATAACTCGCTTTAAAATTAATGGCTGATTGGCACAGCTTGGGAAGTCTTTTAAAAAATTATTTTTTTATTTTAAATTTTTATATATATATATTTTTAGATCATATATCAAAAATAATTTTTTTAAAATAAAAAATAATAATATTGAGACGCATTTATATAAAAATACTTTAAAAAATAACAATTATATTCTCCCAAACACCTTTTAAATCACGGGTTAAACAAAAACATGAATTAAATTGGATAATTTATAATAGTTTTATTTTAGGTTTTAATTAAGTATGATCATTTAAATTTAATCAAATTGATTTTCAGTATTGATATAGTTAACTCGGTTACTCCACAACTCGGGCTCTAGATTGAGTTAGACCCTTGTTGAGTTTGATAACAAAATTGCCAGGAAACCAAAACTAAGGTGATGGAAGAAATAAAAGTTCTTAAATGGAAAGTGGAATTCGAGTAATGGCAAAAGGAGTGTTTGATACAGCCATGAAAGCATTTTGATTTCAATCACTATTCAATATCACCATCACGATCAGGAGAAGATTTCTTGATATCGTCATCATCCACTGCCATCTCTTCAGGAGCTTCATTTACTGCTAAGAACTCCAGTGCTGTTACAACATCAGCCATTAACGGCCTCGTCAGAGCTTCCTCTTGGAGACACATAGCTGCAACCGCGAGCGCTTGGTACAGACCTTTTAATGGATAGTTTCCTTTTAGCAAAGGGTCTGCAATTAATGTAAGCTTTTTTCTATCTTTGAATAATGGCGTTGCCTGCGAAGAGAAATGTAGTCAAGATAGGGCTTGAATCGTTCGGTTCTAGCAGTCAAATGTTTGTCATTTGAGTGTTGGGAAATCTATGCCATTATCGATGAGATTTCGTCAGAGGATTATGCAAGATATCGGAGAATAGAAAATTTTTGCACATACCCAAGAAACTAAATTCATACCATAATCGATGAGATTTGGTCAGAGGATGAAGTGTTTATGCAAGATATTGGAGAGTAGAAAATTTCTGCACTTACCCATGAAACTAAATTCATGCCATTATCGATGAGATTTGGTCAGAGGATGAAGTGTTTATGCAAGATATTGGAGAACACAACATTTCTGCACTTACCCATGAAAATAAATTCATGCCATCATCGATGAGATTTCGTCAGAGGACGATGTGTTTATGCAAGATATTGGAGAACACAAAATTTCTGCACATACCCATGAAACTAAATTCATACCATTATCGATGAGATTTGGTCAGAGGACGATGTGTTTATGCAAGATATTGGAGAACACAAAATTTCTGCACATACCCATGAAACTAAATTCATGCCATCATCGATGAGATTTCGTCAGAGGACGATGTGTTTATGCAAGATATTGGAGAACACAAAATTTCTGCACTTACCCATGAAACTAAATTCATGCCATCATCGATGAGATTTCGTCAGAGGACGATGTGTTTATGCAAGATATTGGAGAACACAAAATTTCTGCACTTACCCATGAAACTAAATACATGCCATCATCGATGAGATTTCGTCAGAGGACGATGTGTTTATGCAAGATATTGGAGAACACAAAATTTCTGCACTTACCCATGAAACTAAATTCATGCTATTATCGATGAGATTTGGTCAGAGGATGAAGTGTTTATGCAAGATATTGGAGAACAGAAAATTTCTGCACATGCCCATGAAACTAAATTCATGCCATTATTGATGAGATTTCGTCAGAGGATGAAATTTTTTATGCATGATATTGGAGAACACAAAATTTCTGCAGTTACCCATGAAACTAAATTCATGCCATTATCGATGAGATTTGGTCAGAGGATGAAGTGTTTATGCAAGATATTGGAGAACACAAAATTTCTGCACTTACCCATGAAACTAGATTCTTTTCACCTGTTGGTCTTGAATTGTCGATGACTCGTCTTCCAGTGATCATCTCCAGAAACACCACTCCAAAGCTGTAAACATCGGATTTCGCTGTCAATTGTCCCGTCAATGCATATTCAGGTGCACAATATCCATAAGTCCCCATCACCCTGGTGGATACATGTGTCTTATCTCCGGTCGGTCCAACCTTTGCCAGCCCGAAATCTGAGAGCTTTGGGTTGAAATTCTCATCTAATAACACGTTTGATGCTTTGAAGTCACGGTATATTACAGGAGGATCTGCTGATTCATGCAAATACTCGAGGCCTCTTGCAGCCCCATGAGCTATTTTGATCCTAGTATTCCAGTCCAATGGATTTTTATCTGGGTTTAAATCTGAAAGAAAAATCCAACTGAGTAGTGTAAGCTAGCAAGAAACAGAAACTTAATCTCTGACAATGGTGGAAATGCGACACCACAGGTACCGAATCTCTTTCAACCTGTAATCATTTATACAAGAACTATCTCATCTAAAAGTTTAACCTTTTAGGTGAAGTTCCAGAATATAATTTATATTATTCTCTAACGCAACTCTTTAAATAAAAGCTATTTAGACTTAAAACTTGTATAGACCCACACTACCTTATACTTTGTTTTTTTCATTATATAAAATAAGGGTGGTGAAATTCGAACTCGTAACCGCTAAGTTAACAAGGCTCTGATACCATATTAAATAATCATCTCACCTAAAAGTTTAAGCTTTTAAGTTTTTAGGTAAGTCTCCAGAATATGATTTATATTATTATCTAACAAGTTATGCAATAAAAAAGAGCAGCATGCCAAATGAAGTTGCTTCATACATACCAAGAAGATGATCCTCAAGGGAGCCGTTAACCATGTAATCATATACTAAAATCCTCTGCTCGCCATCAGCACAATATCCAACCATGTTTACAAGGTTAGGGTGGTGGAGAAGGCTCAGCATTAAAACCTCTACAAGAAATTCTCTGTTTCCTTGAAATCCATTCCTGTCTAGTTGCTTAACAGCGACAACCTAAATTGGAATAAAAACAACATCAGAACTTTTGTTTTTTGGCTTGGATTTAACATCGTACAGCAAGAGTAATACCTGGTTCGTTTCTGCAATCAGCCCTTTGTATACCCTCCCGAAACCGCCTTCGCCTATCAGGTTTTTATTGCTGAAGTTCTTAGTTGCAGTAGCCAGCTCTCGGAATGTGAAAATATCAGCAGATATATTCCCCTTTCCAACTTTCATGATTTCTTCAGTTATGAGCCTTTTTCTGTTGATACCTGTGGAGAAATTATGCTCAATTTAAATTAAGACTCTTTGAAGTTCTCTTCAGAATATAAATATTCTTGTATCTAGCTTGACAGAAGTTGGAGGAGAGTTCAGCAAAATGTCCTGATTTGCTAATGCCATAAAATTATCTGAACCATAGTTGTTAAACATAGCTTGACTCGGTGACTCGGTGAGTTGTCTTGGAAAATTCATGGCCTAGAGCATGACCTGGACTGGTTTTCAAGCTGAACTGGTAAAAAAAAATGAGTTGGTGAAACCTGTTAGACCTTACAAGGTTGGCCAGAGATTTCATTAACCCAGACAAACTCGATCCCAGCCAGTGAGGCAAGCAAAATGTTCTGATTCGCCAATGCCAGAAGATTAACCAGACATAGTTGGTAAACCCAGCCTGGCCTGACAGATTGACTAAAAAAACCTGTGATTTGAAGAATAATCTGGGACACGTTTCAAGTTGAGCCAAAAAAGAAATTGACTAGGTAAAACCTTGATCAAATCCAGCGAATGAACTCCAAGGAAATACTGTTTTAGAAAAGAATAAAACAAAATTGTTCTAATAATAATAAAAGAAAATGGATTCAGGTTGATTCGGTTATCTAAGTTTCCTGGACCCTTTCCCTGTTTAATCTCCAGATGAGTCTAACAGCTGAATTAGTGATAAAATGTTAAAAAACAAAAACATTTCTGCTAATGTCTTCATCAATAAATGACAATTACTTTCCAGAAATACTGAAGAGGAATATATTTTATTACCAAGGAAACATTGTTGATGAATTGACAATGCAGGAACACAACAATTTGGCAAAGAAAAACACATTATGGATTCAATCTGTCATCTTAGTCTCCGGCGAAAGAAAACTGTGATTTCTACGACGGCGACAGGTTATATCAGGATCACAACACAGGCGCATAAGAATGCCATCCACAGGGTACAAGAAATGGATTTTTGACAGCAATCAGATCTGGGCCGTGGGGTGGACAAATCACCATTTTTTCTAAATTATGATGAAGCTTAAGAATCGATCATCAGAGCAAAACATTTTACCTGTCTTGAATGAAATGCTGGCAAACGAGGCTAAAGTCTTGGCATCATGGTATTCCCTGATGCTTTTTTCCAATGACTTTCTGCCTAATCTTTCGTCTGAAATGAAACATTTTAAGCAACCCATCTGGCCTCCCATAAATTCAGCCACCATAAAAATCTGAATGGAAAGATAGCTGGCACAAGGAGTTGCTGATATCAATCCCAAAATCTAAGCCTAAGCGCAAGAAAATATACTTCTGGTCTTTTCAGGAGACAGGAGAATGTTTCAGCCATCATGTCTGCTTTTTGTCTATCATATTATATACCTGTTTGGGAATGTGGTTACGGTTATTGTGGTTGCGGTTGTTTTTAAAAGTGTTTTTCGTTCAAAAATACATTAAAATTAAAAATTATTTTTGACATCAGCACATCAAAATGATCTAAAAACACCAAATTTTGTTGATTTAAACTTAAAAATAAAAATAATTTTTTTTTTTCAAAAGCGCTTTCAAAAAACTAGGAAAATGGACATAATTTTTTTCAAAAGCGCTTTCCCGAACAGTATATCAAAGTCCTTTGAGATAGGAAAATAGAAAAAACTAGGTCAATTTCTTACTAATTCTTAGGAAAAGACTGGCCATATCTTCTGCACAGCAACCTCTCTATTTGATCGACAAATTTCCTCCATGTTAAAGGGATTGTGAGCTATTTTCTCTCAAGGTTTTGCCATGGCTAACCATCTCCATTTTACTTGTTCACTAAGATCCTCTCGAATTTACTACTTTTTTAAGGCATTGGTGGGCTAAATGGATACAGTTATAATGAATAAGGATTCTGTATGTTTAATACAGTGCAGTATAATGTGATCAAATGTTTAATACAATACTTGACTGGTTCTAATAAATTGCTTTCATTTAATTATATGATAAGAAAAAAGTAATAAAAACAAATGGACATAATTTTTATAAAAAAAAAGTGATCATGGTGACTTACACAGAAAAAATACTTGCAAAAAATATTTAAAAGTTCAATTCTTATACAATTTAATGTTGAACAATTAAAATGGAAAAAAAAAAAAGCAATCTAAATTGACATGTCAAATTCGTGATCCAAGTTGTGAGGATAGAAAAACGCTATATAAAACAAATAATTAAAAAATACAATGCATAATTTTTAACAATTCAAATCTAGAAGGACAATTTTTTTTAACAAAATGGACAAAAAAAACCCAACAACAATTGTTGTAAAAGTTATATTAAAAGTTATAGCATAAGTCTATCCCACATTGGAAAACACAACTAACATTTTGAGTACAAAGAGTATATATAAGACTTACTATCACACATTGGAAACTGAAGATTTTCACCATGTGTTTATGAAATAAAATGTTATATAAATATCATGAAGCTTTTTCAAACAACACACAACTGAAATACTTTTCCCTTTTATTCATTGTTGGTCTTTTTTCTTTTTAAACTGTTTCTGTCCTCTTCTATTTATGAAGAACTTGTTGAATCTTGGAGGGTATCATACTAATAAAGAAATATCCTTAAGACGCCTCAAGTTTTCTGACAATTAGTAAGTTACGAGCTAGTTAGCCCGCGCGTTGCGCCGGGCTTTTTATATATAGCAAACTGATTATTTATGTGGTAAACAAAGAATTTTTTAGTTGATAAATAGAGAATTGTAAATTTTAAATCATGCTATAATTTTTTTTTATGTATTGAATTAGTTGATTATTGTTATAAGCTTAAATACTCAGATAATAATTCAATTTCGAAATTTAAAAATTATAAGCGATAAAATTTATGAAAGATCAGAGAATTGTAATTTGAGTATTGCAAGACCATAATTGATTAATTGTTTAGTATGTATTAATTGTTTTGATGGTTATTTAATTGGTTGATGTAAATCTGTAATCAATAAAATGAATGAAAGATGATTTTTTGTTGTCTTGAACTGAATGTGTTGATTGTTAAATATTTTTTAACAGTTACTAAGCATTTAATTGGTTGATAGCAATATTGTAATCGCTGAAATCTATTAAAGATAGATTATTTTTTAATTGCATTGATCTGGTTGGTTGTTGACATTATTTTACTGGCTTGGAGAATAAAATTCATTGGGTTTGTGAAAGGGCTTGATTTTTTTAATTTTTTAAAATTCATTGTTCATGTTAAAATAATTTAAAAATATATATAAATATAAATCTTAACACGCTGTTAGACTTTGAAAACAAATGCTTTAGAGATTTACAAATGATACTTGAGTTTTAGTGTTTCTTTGAGAATATGATAGGATTATTTTATAAAATATATTTTTTTATAGAAATATATTAAAATAATATTTTTTATTTTTAAAATTATCGTATCAAAATAATAAAAATAAAAAATAATTTAAATATAAAAAATATAAATTTTAAAAAGCACGTGCAATTATAAACGCTGCTTTTGTACGTTTCGTAGCATGTTTTGTTTGACTGTGACAATAACATATTTGACAGTCACTATCGTGGGTCCCGAAAGCGGACGTGTCAATATTTGGCTGGTGTATTGGACGTGTTCGATGACAGAAACGCAGGTTCATTTACATCAACGTATCTTCTAAAATGACGAAAAGCCCTGTTTTATGAGCGTATTATTATTATTATTAGAGTAAATTATAAACTAGTCTCTTTAGTTTCTCAAAATGAATCGAATAGTCCCTATAATTTTAATAACAATATACTAATCGCTTAACCAGTGATGTTCATGTTTAAACTACTTTATTTTTTATTTTAAAAATTATTATTTTCTCGTTAATCTGTCTTCATCATTTATTGTTTTTCAGTTGGTTTTAAATAAATTCAAATGAAAGGGGTGAAAAATGATCAAATTACAAATAGATATAAAACCATAGGGATCAATTATTTATTTGTAAGACTAGGGAGACTATTTAATTTATTGTATAAGAATACAGGGACTGATATATAATTTACTCAGCAAGAAGAAAAGGGCATTAAAGCCAATAACAAAGAAAGTTAAAATATACCGTTGAAACTTGAAAGCCGAAACAGAGAGGGAGAGAAGGGTATAAAATGAAGAAAGTGAAGATTTAAAGAGAATCTAAGAGACTTGTTTTTCTGTGGGTTTGAAAGATGATAGAATGGGTAAAGCAGATGAAGAAGGCATTCGGGGCTTCATTTTTATGGCTTATATGCTTGATTTACTTCACTCAGGTTTCTTTCTCTCTCTCTTTTTTCCCACTTTGATGATCTTTCTCCTTTTGCCCACTAAGATGATCGTTGGATCAAATTTGATGAATTATATAGGAAGTTGATCTGTTGGGGTATTTTTGAAATGGGTTGTTTTGTTTTTTGATAAAAAGGAAGAGGGGATGTCAAAGTTTGTAACGTTGTTGTTTTTGGTTTCTGGGTTTTTTTTTTTTTTTTTTTTTGAATATGAATGTTTTTGGAAATCCAGGTGGAAGTGATGCTCTTAAGATATTTCTTGTCATTTTTTATTTTTTGAGAATGTTGTAGCTTGCCTGGCATTTTGAAGTTAGCTATTTTTGCTTTTAAGAGCACCATTTCTCCTGGATTTTGCTCTTAAAGAAAAGAAAACATAAATTAAGGTGATGAAAATTTGGCTCTTAGGTTTGTGCTTCTTGCATGTGATTTTTTTTTCCTTTTTTATTTCTGGGGAGAAAAATATGTACTCTTAACATTTTGCTTAAAATTTCTAAATTGTGCACAGTCTTTCTATACCAATTGGATATTCTACTCTTGCATAATATTTGGTTTTCTATTAAAATGCTATGACCTAGTTTAGTTCCTCTGGGGGCTTGTTAGGGTTTTGCAAGTAATCTTCAAGTTGCTGATGTTTTTATTCTTGAGCAATTTGATGTCCAACTTAACAATGGTGTTTCTATAACATTTGAGTGTAGGGTTTTAGATCCTTTGTATGGACAGCAGTTTCCTATCAGCTAAAGGACAATCTTAAGTTGTCACCATCAGCCTCACAATTCGTGTCTTCAATAGCATTTTTCCCGTGGAGCATAAAGCCATTATACGGGTACGTTTCTTTGTTCTGTTCAATTTCTTGATAGGCCTATGGTGCAACTTGAAGAATGAAGGCAAATAAGAAAATGTTTGGTGTTGAAATGCTCGTGTTTATAGTGAAAGTATCTGTTGTGCTGTAGGACAATGGTAATTTCCTAATGGAGTGGAAGTTTTGGCAACATCTTTATTTTTGTTTTTTGAACAATCATAATAGTATATGAAAACCAAAACAGGGATTGTATATGCATTACAAATTACAATTTATTGCTTATGTGGCATTTTCTTTATTATGGAAATTGAAGAATATTGTCCTTTTTGTTGTACATAATTTTTGTGTATGTTTTTGGAAACTTAACTTGCATCCTGCTTGCAGAATTTTGTCTGATTGCATCCCAATAAAGGGAAGGAAAAGGATACCATACCTAGTAATTGCAACTTTTCTCTCTCTAGTTCCCTGGCCTATGCTAGGCATATATTCAAACTTGAGGAGCTCCCAATGGCATTTCACGGTCCTCTTGACAGTGCAGAACCTGGGCTCTGCCATGGCAGATGTTGTGGTTGATGCAATGATAGCTGAGGCAGTAAGATCTGAGAGGTATGTGTGCATGCTGTCTTTTAAAGCAAATCTAAGCACTTTTCCCCTAATTTGGTATTTGAATCTTTCGTCATTTTTAGGTACACGCAATTTAGCTACAGACTACTCTTCATATTTTGTTGGTTGACAATGCAGGAAGCAATTTGCATGCAACCTAACTATCTATTTGTGTTAACTTGGAATTTTATTAAAAAATGTGGATGCGTGGGAGGCTTTTTCCCTGTCAATTATTATATGGCCATACCTTTCCATTTACCCAAGAAATCTGGATGGTCTCCCATTATGTTGTCGGGTTGTTCTCTCAAATAGGCAATTTAGTTAAATGTTTTTCTTAGAAAGTAAAAGCTTACTGATACCATTGAACAGGGCATCATTTGCTGGAGATCTGCAATCCCTATCTTGGTTTTCAATGGCTGTGGGTGGAATTTGGGGCAGTTTGTTAGGAGGATATGCACTGACCAACTTACAAATAGACAAGATTTTCCTCCTTTTTTCTGTACTGCCAGCCATACAGTTATTATCATGTGGTTTGGTTGAGGAGAATTCTGCAGACAGTAAAGTTTCTCACGAGTCTGCCTATTCAAGCAACTCCCACCCGATGAATGGGAATGGTGATGTTTTGGATAAAGATAATATCTTGCTGAAGAAGTCCAGTGCAAGTGTTACAAGAAGAAAGAAGAGCCAAAAGAATGGCAACAAGAGGGCAAGTATGAGAACTAAATCCCTGATTCCTGAGAAGGGTGATTACTTAGTATCTCGTTGGTTCCACTCTCTGAAAACAGCTACTTACAGTTTGTTACGTGCTTTTAGGCAGCCAGTCATTTTTAGGTAACTACCAAAACCTTTTATAATGGTCCGTTGAATGATTCTTTAGAATATAAAGTTGACGTGTATGTATGCTCCTCCTCTTATTTAGCGTTGTTAGTCACCCAAAGAAATAATTGTTTTCACTCTGATATTAAATATATGACTGTCAATGATCCAGAATAGACCACAGAATGAATGCTTGATTTATTTGTATTTTGTCGGATTTTTTCCACCTATTTTAGGTGTATATGTTGTTTAATATACCTACCCTGGTGTCAATTTAGTTTATTATTCTAATCTATTTGCTTTGGATTTTACTTTGTTCTTTGGAAGACCAGACCGATGGCTTGGTTTTTCCTAGCACACATTACGGTTCCGAACCTCTCAACAGTCATGTTCTATTACCAGACAGAGGTCTTGAACTTGGATGCATCCTTTTTGGGGACTGCACGTGTTGTTGGATGGTTAGGGCTCATGCTAGGAACCTTCATGTACAATCGCTACTTAAAAACCATGAAACTGCGGAAGATTCTCTTGTAAGTGCTTAACAGCTTTGAATACATTTTTCAACAATCATGTTTCTTCTTCTACTTAATTTGCTTAATATTGCTTCTGCAGGTTGGCTCATGTTGGGCTTTCTCTGTTGACCCTCCTCGATATAATTTTAGTGTCTCGAGTGAATCTTGCCTATGGAGTTTCAGATAGGATCATGGTTGTCTGGGGATCTGCCCTTGCCGATGCCGTTAATCAATTCAAGTACATTCGTTTCTCCAAATTTTCTAGTTTTTCTAATAATATTTTTTGAAGTAAATACCTGTATCCCCCTCAAAACAAGGAAAAAGGAGACTTGATTTTGGATTCCAGATCCAGAAATCACATGCAAGCTCTCACAAGGAAAATGTTCATGAATGTATGGACGAGCTCACACACATGCTCTCGTGCACTCATACACGACTCCTCGCCTCACTTATCCGTCCATAACTCTTTAAATGCACCAAACCAATTTGTTTTCTCACATTTCTGGTCTATCTCTGCAGGTTCATGCCATTCCTTATATTATCTGGCCAGCTTTGTCCTCCAGGAATTGAAGGAACACTATTCGCTCTCTTCATGTCAATAAACAACTTAGGTTCCACACTGGGATCTTTTGTCGGAGCAGGGTTGGCCTCCATTTTGAACCTCTCCTCGGGATCTTTTGACAACCTTGGTCTGGGCATTGCTATCCAAGTCGTTTGCACTTACATTCCAATTGCTTTTCTATTTTTGATACCAAAAGAAGCCACAGGGATGTCAGCATAGGTAGTGACAATTCATTTTCCCAATACATGAGAAGTTATATACTCAGTAACTGCAAAATGAGCAGAAATATTGCTACTGGATTTGTTTTTTTACACTGTCAAGTAGTTTTCTGCAAGAGAAGTTTTCTGGGGGGTTGGTTCCTCTACTAGAGTAGGTTCCGAACCTGGGATACACGAGATGCACTCTCGAGGATTGGAAGAAATAGGTGCCGTTGATTTGTAGTTTGATGATGATACACTGATGTAAAAGGCTTATAGAACAATTTTGATCAGTTCAATCATGGTGATATTAGAGATAGATTTATCTCTCTTTAAGTAAACTTGTTGTGTCTTTTCTATATTCTGTCAAACTCAGCCTCACAGATGCATTTTGAGGTATTATTAACACTCCAAAATATGTTCTTATGAGTTAATGCAAGAAACATAGTGGCTGACATGGTAAGGACTGGTCTGGATTTTTATTGCGAGTGTAGATGAATTTTTTTTTTATAATGTTTTTTTTTGTTGATAAATGTATTAAAATAATATTTATTTTATATTTTAAAAATTATTTTTGTCATTTACACATGAAAATTGTCTAAAAATACCTTAAAAACTTAATTAAATTATTTTATATTTTTTCAAAAAAAAAATAAAACATAAGTTTTAGCGGTGGATTACAAGGTAAAGCATGTAAATAACAGAAATTTGGGTTTTTTTATTTATAATAATAATAATAATAAAAATAATAATTACCCTTTCAGTGGCACTGGCATGCTCTTACTTCTTTTTTTTTCATACCTTAAATGGTTAATTTAGTTGCAAGCTAATTTAAAATTTTCTGATGTATGAGATTGATGCGAGAATCTAATCTTAAAATAATTTTAATGGCAGCAGATTAAGAGCTGTTTGATATTATTATTATTATTATTATTATGATTTTTTAAAATATTTTTATTTAGAAATATATTTGAATAATAGTTTTTTTTTAAAAATTAATTGATTTATTGAAATGAGGATCTATTATTAAAATAAATTTAATGGAAAGAGATTAATAGCTGTTTGGTATAAGTATTATGATATTAATTGTTTTTCAAAGTATTTATTATTAAAAATATATATTGAAAATTATTTTTAATAAATAAAAACATACCGAAAATAAAAGGAGTAACTCGTTAAAAAAAAAGAAGCAGAGGGCGATTAAATCAAAAAGATTAACGAGCGGAAAAAGATACTCGGATATCAGAGCCTGGTTTCGATCCAGGGACCTGTGGGTTATGGGCCCACCACGCTTCCGCTGCGCCACTCTGATTGATGTTAGCTTATTGGTTCAAAATATATATAGACTGGATTGCATTCAAAGTTCCCTTCCTCTTTGTTTCTCTTCTTCGACTCTGTCTCTCTTTCCCTTCCCTCCATAAAAACAATTGCTCGGAAAACAATTCAAAAGTTCAAAATATTGATCAAAACCCACAAAATATATCAATCAAAGAAGCAATCTTTAATAAAAAAGAACGACAAGGAGACCTGGTATTGGTGGGTTACAAGCAGCTGCTGCAAGGGTAACTACTGTTTCTTCTATTGGATTGATTCATTGATTTCCATTTGGTTCATCATTACTGTTCACTATTTATAGTTTCTGAGTTTTTCTTTTTCATTTTTTGAAATGGTATTGAAGGATCAGTATCGGTTACTTGGAGAAAATGTAGCAAAGCTAAAAACTGATCTTATGAAAGAACAGCTTGAAGAGTTTGCCCGCAAACACAAGGTCAGCTGATAAATTTCTGTGTTATATCAACGAACTTTACCCTTCGGAGATAAAAAGCTTGGATTTTTAATACAAAAGTTGGGAATTTTAGAGGTGTTTATTTCTGTTAAGGTGATCGTGAAGCTTTGTCAGAGGATGATTGTTTGCGTGCTATAAGTAAGCTAAAGGTTTCTGTTAAATTTTTTTCTTTTGGGTTTATGTACTATTTATACTACTAGCTCTGTTTGAAAAACAAGCTGCAAATGCAAGGTGAAGCTCTACTATTGAGTTAAGGCAGCAAAGTTTTTCTGTGTTCATATGTTTCCAAGGGCCATCTCCTGAGTTTGCTTTATTGTTGGAAGCGACAGAACATTTTCAAGAACAAAGTTATTTATATGCTTTTTGAAAATCATTTTAGATACCTAATCGATGCTTTAAGATAGATTAGTGTTTTCAAATTCTTTGATATATGCATCATAACTGTTCTCTCATCTTTGCAAAATTAAAAAGTTGCTGTCTTTCATGATTAGCTACAGAGTTATGTGTCCAGTCAGTTTCCTGTCATTGTTTTTTTTTTTTTTGATAATGTGGGTGTCATTATGAGATTGACTGCTTCTGCTAAATCTTTCAGAGCTCTACTCTCATAATGGCAATGTACAGAGAAATGTTTCAATGATCCAGCATTGCATTCTTTTCTCTATGTTTTGCGTAATTTATGTGTGTTTATGCTTATATTTAATTAAATACAAAACAAAACTCTGATTCATAAAAATAAATAAGAGATTGATAACCAGGGAAAGTCTGAGAAATTAACCAGAAACAGTATCCTGATATAATCAAAGCATGGAAGGAATCACAGAAAACAATCTTATGACTACTGGTGCCTCCAATTTCTGCTAACAATTTCATGCATATACAACACATCTTGAATCTGAAGAAAACATATGTACTTGGCAAAAAAATTATTGAGAAGTGGACTCAGTCTCTTCAATCCAATCAGTGGAGGGCTCGCTCCAGGATCTGGGTCTCACCCCAAGCTTGAAATACAAGGCCATCTCCAATGCCTCAAAAAACTTATTCTCATCCAAGAACTCATTCCATACTCCACTCACTATGCAATAGTTACTGTTATAAGGTTCCCGATGATGAGCAGCGTGCTGAGACCTCGAAACAAGCAATCCAGCATCCTGCAGCGCCACCACTAGCGGCGGCAGCTTGCTCTTTGTGCCGTGAGCCCACGCATGAAACTGCTGGCTGAACATGATACAGCCGGAGCACACACCGGCAAAGGCGTTCATAACAGGATCATTACAGGCCAAGTCTACAGGAAGCACAACGAATGCCACTGCTCGCGCAAGAGCATGCAAGTTATTAGCAAATTGACGCCTCGTGATTGTCCATGGCCACTTATGATGACCTTGAAATGCTTCAATTTGATTTCCAAAAACCGGTGTTGATCCATCACCATAGTTATCGATTCCCCAATGGTAGATCCCAGATCCAAGGTCAGCTAAAATGAATCCAATATAGCCTGCTAACATGGGCTCGAGCCAGATATGAGAATGAGCTGCACCAACCGTAGCCTTAGCCAGAGGAACCAGCACTGTGACGCACCCAGTTGCCACCCATGAACGGTGAGACCAGGTTGACTGCAAACTTGGGTCATTGAGCACAGGAGGAATGCTAACAGGGGTGACCAGGTTTGGTGGGTTTACAAGCTGCGGTTCAGTAGCTGGCTGGTTAGGTCTGAACTTTGGCTTTGGAGTGAGGGTCGTGGCTGAACAAATGACACGTTTGCGGTGCCACTGAGCATGGGTCGGGGACCTTGTAAGGTAGCATTTGTGTTGGGGTAGGATAGACATCGAGGGTGGCTAAGAGAAACCAATCCCAGTGTGCTTTGAGAATATATATATTTATATATATGTATGTATATGTATATATATATATATATATATACACACTATCATAAAAGTAGTGGCCCTAAATGATTATGGTGTTCTTGTGGAGAGATTGAGAGAGCTCGGTGTTGTATGGTATGGACAGAGGATGCGTGGGGTTATGGAGATCGTTAGCTACTCGCTTTGAATTTTGTGTAGATTGCACCATTTGTTAAGGACTTTGTCTTGGCATTTAAGATATAATTTTTTATTATTAACGTGGATGTTCGGCTAGCTTTTGCCTCTCGTCTCTCGACTAACAATTATATATCATATTAGCAATTACAAAACCTGAGAACAAGTCGAGAAAAACTCATTAATCTCAAATTGTTACTATTGTCTCACCTTCTGTATAGTTGCGTTTAAGATACAATATGCTTGCTTTTATGGTCGTTGTTTTGGTTGACAACTCTAAGAGAGCTGACTAAAAAGACAATTTCTTATAAACACTTCAAGTAAGCATAGATGGTTGAATAAAATCCAACCAATTACTCTTTTATTATTGAAAAAAAGGACCCCAAAAACACCAAGAAAAACAAAATAACTTCATGGCAAAGAAATACGTGATTGAATACATGGGCCAACTTGCAAAACTACATGGAGAGCATACAATTGGATAATGAAAGTTTGAGAGTGTGGTTGAGGTTATTTTTAAAAATGTTTTTCGTTCAGAAATATATCAAAATAATATTATTTTTGACATCATCACATGAAATTATCTACAAACATAAAAAAAAATTAATTTAAGATCTTGATTTTGTTTGAGAGTGGTTTGAATCTTGATTGGAGTGGATTTAGTTTCTGTAGAGGCCAAGTTTTACTAGACGATGATTCTCTTTTGCAAAGAGAATCTGCCACGTTCAAGGTTGTCATCAAATTGCTCTCTTCATCTTTTTTGCTAGTGGTGACTGCTGAGTGAATCTCCTCCTCATGTTCCCACCTTTTTGGAAAACACTTTTTTTCTTTCAAAAAAAACATTTTAATTTTTTCTTGATTTGAATTTAAAAAATTATATTTTTAGATTATTTTGATATATTATATAAAAAATAACTTGTTTTTTTTTAATATAGTATTTTCTACATTTCATCTTTGAAATTAAGTTGTTTTGGAATTGAGCTTTATAGTTTTTGTAATTAGTTTTTTTTATTGAATTATCTCATTTGCATGATTTAGGTTGCAAAGTTTGGCTGGCTTGCACGTGTTTCTGGTTGTTTTCATTGATTTTTAATTTTATTATTTTATGTTTGATTTATTTGGAATTGGAACTCATTAGCATATTTTAACGTGGTTTACGTTGATTTTGAAGTGATTTTTGTTTAAAAATATATCAAAATAAATTTTTAAAAAAATTATATTTGATATCAGCACATGAAAATGATTTTCAAATATAAAAAAAAATTAATTTAAAATAAAAAATAAAAAATCTAATTTTTTCAAAAATATTTTGACTGATATTTTGAAAAGGTTAAAAATAAATAATAATTAAAAAACATCAACCCCAAAAAAACTATACTATCAAACACATGCTAGATTAACAACAGGAACAAGTTTTGACTGATTTTAATTATCTTGTTACTCATGAAAGTGAAGTGATGCTTTGATTTTAATAATAAAAAAAAAAAATTAAATAAATTTAAATGTTTGGATTGATATGATTATTTAAAACAAAAAAAAACTCTGTAATTATATAATCTAATCAAGACTTACCATCTCATTGTTCGTAATATGCTTATAAGAGTATATATGCATAATTTTTTTAAAAAATAATAAATAAATAAAAATTATTTAAAAGCTAAAGGGCCCATCTGCAAAAACACAGTACACAGAATATTCACCATACTTTGAAGCATATACTCCTCTCCCAGCTCTCTCCCATGGAGTCTACAAGAAAATAATTGTTTTTCTCTCCGTAAATTGTTGCAGGCACTATTTGGAAACCAACCACAATGATCAGCCACCAAGTAGGAAACGCAACAACTCACTGTCCATGAGAAACAAAGTGAAGAAATTAACATGTGAAGAAATACATAAAGATAATTAAATTAAAAATAATTCAATTTATTAAAAACTAAAAGAAAGAAAATTCAAACCAATCATGTTAGGCCATGTCCATGATTAGAGAAAACAAAAATGCTAATGACCATATGTACAAAAAATAATCAAAGACAAAAGACACCAAACCTTCTCTCCCCATCTACCATCCTCACTCCATAGGAACTGCTAGCAAAAACAAAGAAAGATAGAAGAAAGACAAACTTTCAATCCTTGACTCTCTCATGGAGCCATCCTTCTCTTTGAAGACAGTACTAACAATCTCCCTCTTTCTCTTCTTTCTCACCCCACAATCATCTTTAGCTATTAAAGTACCCTTCCACCCTCAGGACTTGCTTCCTTTGTTACCAAGGCAAGTCTCATGGCCAATTCTCAACTACTTAAACGGTGCAGTGGACCTTTTGCCAACATTTGTTGGTGCTGCCTCTTCTTTTAACGACACCGGTGAGTGGAAAGGCGCTTGCTTTTACGAGAACCGGGCTTGGATGGAGTTTCATAATAAGACTGGTAGTGAATTTGGTGGTGGCACACTTCATCTTGAGGTATTGAAGATGTTGACTTTTTTGGTTTTCATGTTTTGGGTTTTGTTGAAGTTGCTGGTTTTTGTTGAATCTTGGGAAATTTTGCTATTCTGGTTTAGAATTTGGTGGTCGGACATTCTTGTTTTATGATTGTGAAAGGAAGTTAGTTTGGGGTTCTAGGGTGGTTATTTTGTTGAAATTTCGATCATTTTTACTATCTTGGTCAAGTTATTGGATGGCTCTTTCTTTTCTCCTTTAGTGTTGATTCAAAGCTCATTATGGTTGGTACCAGGGTGTTCAAGGAAGTAAATTTAGGGATATATTGTGATTGTTGTGGTTTGCTCTTTGTTGGTTTTGTTGTAAATACGAGTGTTTGATACATGGTTTGCATGATTTTGTTTCTGCTGATTTTGAATTACTGCAGCACGGATGTAGATTTAAAGTGATTGCTTTATTGTTTTTTATTTTTTAAGGATTAAGGTGATTAGTTTGCTTGATTTTAGTTGTCTTGTTGAAATTGGAGGACTTATATAGGGATTTGAGTTTATGAAATTTTAGAACTGCGTTTGAGCTGCTTCAGGCTTTGAAATGCCTGGAGTGTTTCACCTGAGTTGTATTTTACCTTTTCTACTATGAAATCTGTTTCACTTTGCTGAAATTTTCAGAATTTGGTATATGGATCTTATTATTTTTAGGGAATGAATTTGACTTTGGGTAGTCCATGCGAGTTTTGCTTTTGGTGGCTTATTTGTGCTAGTACCTATGAGTGAACACATTTTCGTGCTTGTAGTGATTTGAAATGTGTCTACATGCTCTTCAGGTTAGTAAAGCTCACAGCTGGACATGTATGGATATTTATGTCTTTGCCACTCCCTATCGTGTAACATGGGATTATTACTTTATATCTCGAGAACATACATTAGAGTTTAAGGAGTGGGATAGCAAAGCTGAATATGAATATGTAAGTTGTACTTCCTGTCATTTCTGGATTCAATACATTAGCTAGCCTATCTATTTTTGGCTCCAAGATTTGAGTTATCACAGTGATTATTACATTCATGAAATCAGGTGAAACGCCGGGGAGTTTCAATTTTCCTCATGCAGGCAGGGATGCTTGGTACCCTTTCAGCACTATGGGATGTCTTTCCCTTATTTACAAATACTGGATGGGGAGAGAATTCTAATATTGGATTCCTGAAGAAACATATGGGGGCTAACTTTGAACAGCGTCCACAGCCTTGGGTTACCAACATCAGTGTTGATGATATTCACTCTGGTGACTTCCTTGCTATATCAAAAATCCGTGGAAGGTGGGGTGGTTTTGAAACTTTAGAGAAGTGGGTTAGTGGAGCTTATGCTGGTCATACTGCTGTTTGCTTAAAGGATTCTGAAGGAAAGCTATGGGTTGGTGAATCGGGACATGAAAATGAACAGGTAAGTGGAACTTGCTAAATTATATTACAATATAGTACTTCAATGATGTAACCTGTAACTGATAGTAAACCTTTTAACATCATCGCTAGGATTCTATTTTTTGTCCTATAATTTAAGTAAAGCGTGAAACTGTCCAGGATAAATAATTTATGTAAAAGTTGGTAGTACTTTCCATGTCATTTCCCAAAACTTTCATGTTTAATTATTTCTCGACATTTGTTGGTCTCAGGGGAAACCAAGATAGCCATGTTAATAGTCCTCGCTAATTTAAACATTTCTGTTTATTTTTCAGGGTGAAGATATTATTGCTGTGCTACCTTGGGATGAATGGTGGGAATTCGAGCTGAACAAGGATGACTCAAATCCACATATTGCATTGCTTCCTCTGCACCCTGATGTGCGAGCTAAGTTCAATGAGACTGCTGCTTGGGAGTATGCTTTGAGCATGAATGGGCTGCCTTATGGATATCATAACATGATATTTAGCTGGATAGACACTCTGGATGGGAACTATCCACCACCATTGGATTCTCATGTGGTATGAAACTATCCAACATTGATGCTGCTGCTATATATATATATATATATATATATATATATTTTTTTTTTCTACCTTCTTATTATGTATCCTATACAATGTGATTTTCCCATCTCTCAGCTCTCCCCCAAGGTTAACTATGATCTGCATAATGTTGTTACCCCTAGATAAGGAATAAAATTACAGTGATTAATTAATTTTCTTGTTTCTTAGTGGGTTGTCTAGGAAAGTTGCTTTGGCATTATACCCTGATGCTGTATGTTGATGTCTTCTTAACTTAAGATGTAAACTTAAGGAAAAACATATACTATAATGGGAATTTGTAATCTTGATGAAATGAAGCCAGAATCTCTTTTTGTTGAGAAGTCAGGCAAGGCGCTACCATCTTGGCAGACTATGACTCTTTCCACTAGCTTATGCAATCGACAAGTTTGAGCTGTATGTTGCATCTTCAAAACCTTTTGGAGAATTTCATTGAGATGCTGTTATATCATCCTTTAATATTTTAAGATGTGGATTTGATCTGTTAGGGGTACTGGTGAGTTTTATATCAAAAAACCAAGTGAAAATATTGGTTTCAGAAGTTTAATCAGTGGCACCACTCAAAAGAAGTTCTTTCCATGTTTAGCAAAACAGCTCATTTGTTTGAATGTTTGCTTTACTTTTAGGTTTTTGGTATTCATAGGCTTGATTGCCAGCTCTGTCGTCCTGCAGGTTGCTTCTGTTATGACAGTTTGGAATCACATGCAACCTGAATATGCTGCTAACATGTGGAATGAAGCCTTGAACAAACGACTTGGAACTCAGGTATCTTAATAATTCAGTCCAGCATTTTTATGCTATCTTACTAGATCTTATCAAATTATTTATGTTGTTTAGATGCTTTTATTAAATATGCGTAGGTATTATAAATAAATGGCTGAAAATTAGAATTTTGCATTTATTTCCAATACGATATGTACTAATTATAGTTTTTAACCTGGACTTGGACAAGTCCTTGGTCCTGATCACAAGTCAGGTGGGTTGACCTGGGTTAACTCATTTTTATTTTTTTTAATAAAAAAATAAAATAACATCATTTTGAAAAGAAAAAAGAAAAAGAAAAAAATCAATGGGTTTTCCCCTTGCTGTCTGGGTCACGGTTCTACCCTGTTTTTGATCAAGTCACACTCGGTTAATTCTCCCTCTATTTTTGTTGAAACCTAGCCTGACCTAGGCCCTTGGTCACCAAGGTCATGGGTCAACCTGACAGGTCCAGTTGGGTTTTAAAACAGTGCTACAAATTGTCAGTCTGTTACTCCTATCTTGTAGCCATATCCAAACGTTATGGTTAGTTCTTAATACCAAGCCACA
This sequence comes from Salix caprea, assembly GCA_964035475.1. NCBI lineage: Eukaryota > Viridiplantae > Streptophyta > Magnoliopsida > Malpighiales > Salicaceae > Salix > Salix caprea. The sequence continues at coordinate 4,506,540 of OZ037749.1, read as the reverse complement.
TATCTAATGGAGTCAAGATGACTGGATGAACGCAGCTATGTTTTCAAGTGCATGCAGAGTGTTTATTTTGTTTCCAAGTCAGAAAATTATGCATAGATTATCTTCTAAACAGTCCGTGTTCCGATTCTATCAACAATTTTGTTTTCTTCTTTTGTGCTTCATGTAGGGCCTTGATCTTCCTGATGTCTTGGTAGAAGTTGAAAAGCGCGGGTCATCCTTTGGGGAATTGCTGACAATTCCTGAAATGGATGATTGGTTGTATGCTGATGGGAAGTCAACCTCGTGTATTGCTTTTGTTCTGGAAATGTACAAGGAAGCAGGACTGTTTGATCCAATTTCCAGCTCTGTGCAAGTGACTGAATTTACGGTTAGTCTTCCAAGAGCACTTATCAGATATTTTTAATTAAGAAATTTATTTTTAACATCAGTATTCTCCCTGCTGGAAACCAAAAGAAAAGAAAAACAGGGAACCATAAGAAACTTGTTTGTCTTAATGAAGAGATGTAATGATTGGATTTATCTGCTCTTCTCCATCACAGTACCCTGAATGCACTAATTTTCTTGCTGAAAATGCAGATCAAAGATGCTTACACACTAAGGTTTTTTGAAACCAATTCAAGCCGGCTGCCAAAGTGGTGCAATGATGGAGACCATGTGAAGCTCCCATTTTGTCAGATTAAAGGGAAGTATCGAATGGAACTACCAGAATATAATACCATGGATCCTTACCCCCATATGAACGAAAGGTGCCCGTCACTTCCCCCAAAATACCACAGAACACAAAATTGCTAAACAGCCTGCCTTTTCTTGCTGTTATTGTGACAATATTTGATGCCAGTGGCAGCATTGTTCTTTGAATTGATGTGTGGAAGCAACCAGGCAAAGGTCTGTTACTGAATGTAAATATGGTAGTGTAAAACTATAGAAAATTTTAGCTGTTAATTCTTTCTCATGTACACGGTAGCCTCAGCGCAGGCTAGTATAACTCATTCCTGTCTGTGATCGTAGCGTTATAAACAATATAACTTCAGCGGAATTGTAATAGAATGTTTCGGTTTCAAAGTGATTTAGCGTGCTGTTTTGAAGTTATATATATATATATATATATATATATAATTATATTAATTAAAAAATTAGTTTAAATCAAAAAATAGAACTATTTAGAATTGTGTAATTTAATCTAAATAAAGATATAATAAAATAATTTTTTTAAATAAAATTATGAATATGTATAATATTATGAGAATGATATTATTAATTTTATAAGATTATTATATTTTTTGATTGTTATGAAATTTTAAAATAATATATATATATATATATTTGTTAAGTAATTTTTTGTAAAATTTTATCTCAATTTAATGGTTAGATTAAAAATATGATTAATATTATAAAATTATTTATTATTTAAAAAAATATTATTTAGCTGAAACGGAACAAATTAGAATATTAAGTTAATAATTGCAAATACCGTCATTTCTTGCTTTTCTTCCCAATACATCGCCATATACGTCTTGACCTCCTTATCTATTTTCCCAACATGCTCTTTCAGTGATTTAGGCTTCAAAAATGATACAAGAGCATTCCTGTCACGCTTGTGATCTTGTCCACTTATTTCATCCAACCATTTATCTCCCAAAATCATCCTCAAAGACTCTACTGGGCTGTTGGCAAGTGTGCTGCAATTACTAGCGAATACAAACTTGCTTGCAGCCTCATCAGAATAATATAAATTATATTTTAGAGTTTTATCTAATATTTTAATTTTTTAGATCCAGCGATCAAGAGTTTAAATCTCACCATCTTCATTCTAGTTTATAAAAAACCAAGCACAAGATAATATAGACCTGTGCAAATTTCAAGCTCAATGAGTTTTTACTTAAGGAGATGTGTTAAAGAATAATATAAATTATATTCAGAGACCTCACCTAATAACTTGAGTTTTTAGATGAGATGATTACTTGATAGCTATTTGGTTTGCCAAAGAGACTTAGCTTTGATACTGGACCTTTTTTTTTTTACTCTATGTTGAAACCGTTTTTCTCGAGTATTGGTAAGAAGAAGGAAGATCAAAACGGTGGAAGAGTACTGTACTCATTTCTGCGCAGATGGAATTGAAGTTGAGTTAGAATCCTTACGAGTATATATTTATGACAAGTGAGGACTGATTATTGCCTTCGACATTTCAGTTCTAACTGTTAGCCCTGTAAAAAATTCAATGTGAGCTCTGCAAATCAGCAGAAGTTTAGACAGTAGAGGTGCCAACTAATAGTTAGGGTTCTTACGAGGTCTAATTTTTAGCTGTTATCCGGCCTATGGATTCCGTTTCAACTGGCAGAACCCGAATGGTATGGATTGGAGTTCCTTGTCATTAAAAAAGAGTTCAGAAGAAAAACGTTAAAGTGCTGAGTTTGATGCAGAGAACTCCCCAGCTGAGCCACAAACGAGGTTTGTGATTTTGCTTCATACATTTAATAGCTACAGCACAGCACACTGGTACAAATCAGTTCAAAAATTTAAAAATCTGTCCATTCAAATATTTGAGTTTAGATAATCTCAGTGCATCTATTGAAATCAGTTATATAAAAACCGTAAGAAGTCATCACTCTGCCTTGGCTGGAATGTGGTTGCCACCAGTACAAATTTTGTACAGATAAAACAGAGTCATGAGAGCACTGCAAGAAAACACAATGGTAAAGTACATTACTCCTGAAAGTCGAAATAAAATGATATAATCAGTAAAGGAAATCCCCATTAATATGGTGTTATTAGATCCGAAGGTTTCACAAAGCAAAATCAATGCATAGTGGCATGGCAATTATGCACACTACAAAAGCCAGGAAGAACTAAAACATTTTGGTGTGAACAAAAAGGAGCCTTCAGCAATATGGCTTCTAGAATTAGATCAAAGGCTTCACAAAGCAAAAGGTAAGGCATAGTTGCATGATGCAATTACACACAATACAGCAACTTGTTTCATAAAGTACAGATTCTATTCCCAAACAAATCTCATTCCTCTTTGAAAAAATCCTCGTTCTAAAGAAAGTCAACTTAGGCTCTGTTAATTCCGAATTGAGAGATCAGGACTAAGATGTTTTAGGCCGTGGCACATACTAGAAAAGATACTGAACATGAGAATGTTGCTCTCAGAAGTTCTATGCCAATACTCAAGGAACAAAAATCAGATGGAATGCTCTCATGTGATATGAATTTTCACCGAAAAGAGGACGGTGAACACAAGAAAATATCCAGCCAAGATTTCAATAGATACCATCAATCAAACATAGGGGATGATGATAAGAGATGAGGTAGTTAAGATGTAAAGAAAATGCATAATCTAATGAAATACAAAAACAATTATATCTACTAATCAATTACGATTATATTAGAGTAAATATGCAGCACCGAGATAGAAGTATTGCACATATAATCAGAAAGGAAAGTTACAGGAAAACAGATTTATCTTACCTGATACCAGCAACAATACCAGCAGGCATCATCTTTGAGGTTTGCATGTAGCGTTGCCCCATCACAAATGTCAGTACAGTTGCACAAACTGTTCCAAAGACACATGGATGAATCAATATATTTCAAATTCCCGGACATTTGGAAAAGAGAAAAGCATTATGAACACAACATGAGTAGCAAAGTGAAGGAAATTATGATTTCTTCAGTTTAAAGAGTCATTTTAAATAAATAAAAATACCAGGATCTGAAGCCTAAAGGTCAGTGTTTTGACATTCAGAATAGGGAAGAGAAACCAATAACATTTCAGTCAAGATAAACTCCCAATATGGATATTTTCCTTTCTTGGATTTGTACGACCATCAACGTACATAGGCCGTACTATCCAGGCTAATTTATCTGTTTTTGACATACGAAAGATGTAATGCATAGCTTATATTTAAGAGTAAATTGGTCCCTCTAATTGAAAACAAGGGTCTTTTCAATCACCCTATTCAACCGACTTCTCTTCGTAATAGAGAACAGTCAATCACCCAAGAATTGCTCAAATTGAAAACAGAACCTCTTCAATTAACTTAAGCAATTTAGTTCAACAACAATCCACAATCCTAAATGACTACTTCCAATGCCCCTTCGTCCCATTCACAAACTAATGCTAATTTGAAGGAGATCCATTGCAACAATAAATACCATCTCATATAAATTAAAAAAAAAAAAAAAAACTTCATTTACTCAATTAATACTTCAAGTCTTTCACTCCATGCCCCTTTCCTTTTAGTAAGGAAATTCTCAACACCCTCCATAGCCATGAATTCCACATCTTTCACTCATTCTTATTATAGATTATCAAGATCAACACCATTTCATAAATGCATATATTGAGACACATACACACAATCAAGAAAGTGAACAGTACCAACCCAAAAAAGCATCAGTCTTTGAACAAAAACAAGCAAGAAAACAAGCAAAGAAAAGAACAAAAGGGTCTTACCAGTTTCAATAGCCAAGACAGGAAATGAATTCTTCCCCTTCGAAAAAGCTTTCAGACTCAAGGATCCAGCGAAGATGAGAACCAATCCAGTGCCAACACCCCCTCCTAATGATGCCACACTCCCTTTCTTCAAATATCCAATAACCCCTCCAATCATAATAACCAGTCCATATGGAATTGTGAAGCAGAAATCATGCATCTTTCTTGGTTTTCTTGAATTTCAAGATCAAGACTTTGGAGGGCTTGTCAGTTGTCACAGATCAAGCAAAAAACAACGGAAGAAGAAAGAATTTTTTTTTTCTGTTTATCAACTGTTTTTCGTTGACCAGAAATGAATATTTCTGTTTCCGAATCTGCCCTGGGAACTTTCAAGGAAGGTCTACAGAACGTGGTCGTTTTGTTGGTTCTTACGGTACAGGGAAAGTGGTTTCGGGGGCAGAATTTATTATGGGAGTGTGGCTAACACGATGGGAAGTTAATCGTGATTAGGTTTGCTTGTTTGCATTATAGTCCTTGTATTTATATAAGAATTTCTCTATTTCAATATTGCAATTTGCCAACTATATATATGTGGATTGCGATGTTAAAAAACTTCTTTCTGGTGGGATTTTAACAAGATTTTATCTTCATCAAGACCCATGTCATGATAAACAAACAGAAGGGGTTAGTGTATTGAATATGCTTCTCAATTTGGTGAAGCAAAATTTAGACCTGGAACTTCTGTACAAGAAATTTGCATTTCCTACATGTAGAACAAGCCTAACCAGTTCTCAGATGTTAATGGATGCCTTTCCTATTAAAGCCAAAGAAAAAAAAAATGTTCGTGGAGAAATAAACCCAGGGTGAATCCAACGAAGTATCAGATAGAAGCTGGACAGCAACTTTGAGAACGAGACATCTCCGCACGAACAAAGTCTTGTGGATTTGCAGAAAAGAAACGCAATCAGAGCTTGTAGCGACCAAATATTCAAGAATTTGAATCTTAACATTAATTACTAGTACAAAGAATCACTTATAATTTTAAGATTTTTCTATGAAAATATTTTATTTATAATTTTACAATTTTATGATTCGAGTTTATATTATATTTTTGTGTTGTGCCAAAAAAAAAATGATTTTAACAACCTTGGATACGAGTGACCGCAAAAGGATAAGGGTATGAGCCTGACTAAAGCATTACACATTTTGTTATTTACAGGATTATGAATGGACCTCTCATGCAGAATATTCTCTGGAGGGGCAAAAGAAATCGGGAGCAGGAACCATCAACTGCCTGAGTATGAACTTCAGTTACCTGACTAAGCTGGAGATTGGAGTTTGCCTGTTCTGGATACACGCTCAGCTGACAGAGACAACATGGACTTGTTTGATATTAATATTTTTTTTAGATTCGAGGAAACTCTATCACCTAGAAAATACATTTTATGAACTTAGATAAGCGATAAAAACTCTGGTTGTCCCGGGTTCTTACAAGAGATATACGTCCCGACTCAAACTCAAGACCTGTTGTGCAGATTTCAAGTTTTTTATCGTCACATCACGTTTCCTGAGCACTTGTTTGATATCAATGGTTACTGATTAGAATGCCAAAAGGTCAACGCAGTAACTTGTTTACACAGAGAACACTCCAGTGTTGCCCATTGGTTTTAAATTAACAATCAATCTGTACAATCTTCACCACATTGCAAGGAACCATGTATTTTTCTTGTTTTGTATTTAAAACCCATTTCGTATCAAATTGCAATGCCCTCTGTTGTTTGTGTATCTGGGATTCTGATCACGTGAAATGTTCTATCCCGCGTGGAAAGAAAGTTCAGACGGAACTCTCAGCTTTTAGGCTTGTAACTGTTTCATCCCTTTGATTCTTTGTTGTTGATACTTGAGGATCTCCAAGGGCACCTAGAGTTAGTTTGAACTTTTTTAGCTCATGTAATGCGTTTCAAAAGTGTTTTTATAAAAGAAAACTTAATCACAAAATTGACCCTTACTATATTCATCTCCAGTCAGTCGTCCACAGGGAACAGTGATCAAACAAGCAAGAGATGAAGGCTTAATATTCTCTACTTGACTGAGATAACATGGTAGATTGTATCACAAACTATATACATTAACCTCCCTAGTGTAGAGTTTCTATCATAACACGGAACAAAAATGGTAGCATTTTAAGGTTCCATGAGAATCTTCCTCAGTCCAAGTCTCTTTTCAGCAGCGCATTCAGAATTCACCAATGAAGTTATCCAGACCTGATCTGATCTGACAGGCTCATCGTCATCATTCCTATGCCAGCTCCAGAAGGCATGAGTTGAATTTGCTAATTTGAGCTCACCATGGCCAAAACTTGCTTCACGGAAGACCGACCAAGCTGGCTGTGGGTCTTTGTATCTGTCAATCATATCAAGGAAAATCAGGTTGAGATTAACTGAGAAAGAAGTGATTTAGATTAGTCGTTTCGAAAATGTTATTTCCAAATTATTTTGGTCCCATAAAAGTAGGTTTTGCGACAGCAAGTTGAGAAAGTGAGGACATACTTGTGGGCTAAGCCTTCTCTGTTTCCCCCATCTCCAATTGTAATATGGACAGCACCACATGGATCCAGTTTTCCATTGTTTACACGTTCCTATGAAACAGATTGGCAGGTGAGAAATCAACGGTTCATGAAATTAAGGATGCCAAAGAAAACTGTAAAAGCATATACAGACATGAACCCCTAAACAATTTTGTTTTTGTTTGAAACCCTTGAACTAATTTTGGTAATCAACATTTCTGTCGACATAAAACCATCAAGGACACATGCTATGGATTCTTTGTTGATGAGACACAATTACAGAGAAATCTTAGCATGCTGAAGTTCAACAAAGAGAATGCCTGTAGGAGTGAGCTTCTCTGCTAGAAAATTTGACCGCCAAAAACATTAAGTGATGCAAATCGGAAACTTTATATTCAAAGGTACTAGGTCAAAACACAAACAATTTAGGGGGTATCCCTATATCTCTGCCTCAAAAAACTCTATACCATACCGTGCGTTCATAAGCATGCACATGGCCAGCCAGCACGATATCCACACCAGCAGCATAGAGTAATGGCTCCATAGCTGCCATCATCCAGTCCCCTTCATTTTGGTGAGCCTCGTTGCTATTGTACCATGGGACATGGAATAGTACAAGCAGCCAAGGTGTCTTATTCCGGTCCACCTTGGCAAGATCAGCCTGTAGATCAATGATGATAGAGAAATCCCATTATTGGAAGCAACTAAAATATGCTTTTTTTTTCTTATGGGGCTTTGAATTAAACAGATAAATATAAATAAACAAGGAGGGCAAGATAGCAATAAGACAACTATAATGCTTTCTCATGAAAAGATGGAACTTGAAGCCTTTTGCATTAACTACTGAAGGGCATGGCTCACAGTAGGGTCACTAATGCGCTGCACCTTGATTTCTCTAAATTGCAATAAGATGGAGTTAAGGATGATAAGATGAGATCAGCAGTGTTTAATACATTTTCACATGTTTTTAGATATTGCCTTTCAAGTGTTTCGTATCAACCAGTCCCAATAACGGTTAAGGTCATACAGGGAAGGGACAAAAGTAAGTTCTGCATTATTTCAAAATGCCCTACATGCCTAACAAACAAGAGAAAACATGCAGCTAGAAGCATGGAGTCACCAAATATGCTGTGACAAGTCTGAAAGAGCAACTCGGAGATATTCATTTATTTCCCTGATTCATGTCAAGGAGTTTTTCGACAAATTTACATTTCTTACTAATTTATGGAACCTTTTTGTTAGTAAACTACTATTTACATCTTAATACAGTCAAGGAGAAAAATAATATTGGAAATTGATAAAAAAAAAAATAACTAACCTTGAGCCAGTTATACTGATCCGAGTACTCATCATAATCAGTATATGAGCCAAGCATGATAATATGAGACCCTGCAACTTCAAAAGAATAATACAGATTTGAACTTGACCCACTCTCCTCAAATGGCATCTTCCATCTAGAATTGTAGGATTCAAAACTATCCTTAAAGAATGGAATGAGTTCTCTTTCATGATTCCCCTGTGTTACCATCCAAGGTTTTGCGCTGGCAAGTGGCTCAACCAGCTCACCAAATGTGTCCCAGAGGTGCTGCATGTAATCAGCATATGAAAGGTCTCCGGGTAGCAGGTGCACATCATATTTGCACTGATCAATATGATCTAGTGTCGATTTAGTCCAGCCAGTTTGGCCTAAATCTCCGGCCACCGAAAAAGTAACCGGGAACTGAGCTGGAGGAGTCTTGAGCTTGTACTCTGGACCACCCCCTCCACATCGATAGTAATAAACTGTGTTATCTTCCAGTGGCCCAATGACTGTGTGGTGTATCATTCCAGAGCTATAAAATAGGTAACTGTACCAAGTGCTCTCTCCTAGAGCTATATTGCTGTATCTTCCCGGAGAAGTTCCATATTCAACCATCGATGCAGCAGATTTATCATTAGTGACCCATGAGACTCGCATGTGATTGTCTCCGGCCAAAGAGATGTGCACCTGCAACAGGCATCCATGGAGTAAAAGCACTTCAAAAACCAAATCAGCACTTTAAACCACCTTGAAAACCCATATAAACTATCATTCCGAAACACTTCACGTACAAACACGAAAAGCATCCCCGGAAACAACTTTTCAGGGAAAAATCAACATATGATTAAACCATTCAGACACCAGCCAAACCAACTCCAATTAAACAAGAAATCACAGTTGCTATCAGTAGTATATCAAGAATCTCAGGGAAAAATAAACAACAACAACTGAACACACTCAAATCAATTGACTTTTATCCGATTCAATAAACCATTTTTGGACCAAGGAAACACCACAGAACCCGGATGAAGAAAACAAGAAAAACCCAGATCAGATCATTAGAAAAAGAAACAACCTTTAACACTAAAACCAATAAAAAAAAACTCTATCAACAGAACAGAAACAAAGGTAAGGAGAAAGGATAAGATAACCTGTTGGGGACGAGAAGAAGACTTTGAACGCCATGACAAATTAAGAGTCTTTCTAGTCGGAGGCCTCACGTATTCACTTGTAGCAGTTGCAGAGATTAACAGAAACAAAGCTAAGACCAGTTTTGGCTCCATAGTTTGATAACTAGTTAGTTACTAGTATTGTTCTTGGCAAAATTAAAAGAGAGAGCAGACAATTTATGATATGGTGTTGTTTTGCTTTCACTGGCAGTCACTGGCCAGGCTTGTCCTGTTAAATGACAGATTTGGCCTTAATCTAAAAGGCTACGTACATTAGAAAATGTCAAAAAATTGTCAATGACAGTGATTTCTGGTGTGTTTTCTAGTGAGACTGGTAGCTGATGATAAGATCGTAGTTCACATGCTAAACTTGGTTTCTTAAAAAAGTTTCTTTTTTTCCTTGAGAGATTTTTTCAAGTCATGAATTGTTTTCATACATGTGGAGTTTGCAGGTGGTAGAATGGAAAAATAATAATTATGAGCATGTAATTTTGGTGTGAATGTCTGGATCAGCACAACTATTCATTTATGCACCAAAAATGGGTGAATGTTTGGTGCACAAAATGGTTTTGTTCTGCCTGCAAAAGTCATTTAGATAATCAACAAGTAGATGTGAATGAATTGACCTCCTAGAAAGCAACATTTCATTGTTTGTTTTCTAAGACTTTGGGTTAATTGGAGATTTTTTTTGTTTTTATTTTTAAATGTTTTATAAAAATATTTTTGGTTTGAAAAAAACATTTAGTTATATTTTTTTTATGATTTTAACATGCTGATATATATTTTTTTTTAAACAATATAAAAATAAATTTATTTAATTTATTTACAAGCAATAAATTACTTTAAAAAAATATTTTACACTACAATTTTAAACATGCACTAATAATCGGATAAAATATAAAAAAATATAAAAATGATGGATATTGAATAGAATATAATAGTGTCAAAATTAACTTGAAACCTAAGTGAATATTATAAAAAATAAATAATAATCGGATAAAAATACTCATATTAATTACCATCCCTCGCAAGAGAGTTAGGAGTAGCTGGATGTATCCATCAACACCTAGAAATACTTTGAAAAATGAATATAAGTTTGGTAATGTTTGTCGTGGAGGCAAATGTTGGTTTTGTTGTTTCTTTATACAAAAATTAATGAAAATAAGTGTTGTGAAACCTAAATCAATTGTGATCAATGATCACAACCAAGACAATGTTATGGATGTGTTTAAAAAATGTGGTGGCACCAATTTTTTTTCTATTAAACATTTTTATTACTCTAATGGGAGTAAAAACTCCTCTTATCGCTTCTGGAAGACGGTAGATCTTTCAGTTCGATTTAGTGACGGTTTGAGAATGTAGTCGAGATTGTTTTATAAAAGTTCTATTTGTTCAAAAATATATCAAAATAATAGTTTTTAAAAAAAAATTATTTTTGACATCAACAAATGAAAATGATCTAAAAACACCAATTTTTTTTTAATTTAGAGTAAAAAATAAAAATCAAATTTGTTCAAAAGCGTTTCCCAAACACATTCTCAAACACCCCCTTAGAATCGTGTTTGTATTGGAGTTTCAGGAAATTTAGATTATTTTATTTAGAAAAATCTTTGATATCAAATATCAAAAATCTTTAATCAACAATTTGGTTCATTTGATTTAACAGTAGACTTTAATATTTAGGATGTAAAACTACATTGTAAATCACACTCTTAGATATTAAAAATACAACAAATGCAGTGCTAAGAATCAGACCTTGGGATGACTATTTTTTTTTACCTAACAATATAGAGACTCCCTCACGAAAAGAAATTTACTTCATACTTTAGAAAAAACTGACAAATAGAAATTTGACCTAGAAAAACAATCAAATATCAATGCAGCTTATATTAAATAAGATGCATTAGAGGTGATGTATTTTTCTCTTGCACAACAAGTTCCCTTACCTAGACTCTTATAAACAATTAGATTTTCTAGTGACCTTAATATTAAACAGCAACTGCTAAAAATTATAATCATAATTTAATGATTATAAAAAAAACTCTTTTTTCAAGCACATCCCTGTCTTGGAGAAGATTGCGTGAAAAACACTGTCATGACACTAATAACAAACCAACCCATCAACTCTAACACACCATGTTAGTAGCATGTTTATGAGTGTGGTTTTTAAATTATTTTTAAAAATATTATATATTCATAAATATATCAAAATAATTTTTTTTTTATGTTTTAAAAATTATTTTTAACATTAATATATAAAAATAATCTAAATACACTAAAAAATTTAATAAAATTATTTTCAAAACACAATATGAAACATTCCTAAAAAAAAGACGATGCGATAACACTTCCAATAATACGATGGAAGGGCGAGCTTGACTATTGAGAGACACTACACACACTGCTTAAAGGGAGAAAGTGCCCTCATGCGCTGGTGTGTAAACAACACGTGTTAATAACTTTTTAAATTTAAATATTAATTCATCAAGCCAAGAATCAATTTGCCCTCCATGACTATAAAATTAACAAGAAAACCTGTGTGAAAGGAGAAAAGAAAAAAAGAAAAATATGGGTGGCCCAGATCGTGATTTGCACTTGCCAAAATCACACACAGCCACACCCTACTGTTTGTGAACTCTATATCCAGTTCATGATATTCTTTCTTATTTCCAGCCCACTTGCCAAACTACACTGCAGCTGATATATATATTTAACTAAAAAAATAAAACGGCGTCCCGGTTTTACTGTAGACTTCGCCATTATTCACACAGGCTTGGATTACTATTTATTGCGACAGTAAAATTATCATTTTATCTCTAGGATCGAAAATTTTTAACCCCTGAGACCGGGGTATTTCGGATTTTTCAGGAGATATTGATGGTATTTCTGGATTTGTTGCACAGTAAAACAAGCCCCCGAAAATGACAAAATAAGGCAAACAGGATTGGGGGTAGTTTCACAATTTCCAGGGGATATAGATGATATTTCCGAATTTGTTGCACAGTATAACTACGAAATTGACCCACGAAAACGACAAAAAATAGGCGCAGGAACCGTGGGTATTGCTGTATATTCCACAGTGGTTTTTTCATGGTTATATGGTGGGTCTAGGGATGTATAGGTAATTGTCTATTATTTTATTTTATTTTTTGAAAAGACTGTAGACGTGTCGTACGGACGCGTCAGCAGTGTATCCGGCGCACGCGCCATTCAGGCAGCGCGTGCACCTCCATACGGTGGTCAAAATTCTGCTTCCACCTTTTCCTATGGTGCGTCGACATGTCCTCTTTCTTCCGGTGCGACGCTTGTTTGTTTACAGTGGCGGGGAAGCTCTGGTGGACGTGTTTAGGTTTTTTCTTCCTTTTCTCTCTCTTGCCGCCCGAAAATATGCGTTGGTCCTTGATGTTTGCGCAATATTTATTTTGGCCCCTAGGCTTTTAATTTCGCTTTTAATATTGTTTTTTTTTAATATAGTTTTTGATGTGTTGCAATTGTGTCATTCAATTAAAACTGATTATATATGTTGGGTTTCAATTTAGTCCTTATTCTTTTGATTTTTGGTTTACTTTTGGTTATTTTAATTATTTCAGAATGCAAGTTTTAATTGTTTTTGATTGGGTCCTCCAATTGAAATTTGTCATATATTCTATCTTTCATTTCGGTCCTTATTCTTTTATTTTTGTAAAAACATTACATTTTTTTTAAGATGTCTTTATTTATTTCGGTCCCAAGGTTTTATTAATTTTAATTTTGTCCTTTAATTGAAATTAATTATATAGTTTGTTTTAATTTATTTTGATTGTGTCCTCCAATTGAAATTAGTCATGTATGCTACTTTTCATTTCAATCCTTATTTTTTTTAACAAAATTCCACTGCAGTTTTTTTTTTAAAATATATTTATTTGTTTCGGTCCTAATGTTTTTATTTGTTTCAATTTTGTTGTTCGATTGAAATTAATTATATATTTTATTTTTTATTTTGGTCCTTATTGTTTGAATTTTTTATTTGCTATTAATTTCTTTGATTTTTTTTGCTATTCTTGGACAATGTTTATTTTTTATCCGTATTTATGCATCTATGCTTTTAGTTTTAGTTTTTAATTTTTGTCATTTTATTTTTTATTAGGGATTTATTTTTATTTGGTTCAGTTTTGAAATTTTAATTTATGTTGGTGATCATTTTTAAATTAATATTGCTCCCTTTTTCCCTTTATTCTTTCTTTGTGATTTCTATTATTTTTATCTATTCTTCGGATCAGATGATTTTATGATTTTGTTGTTTACGCCATAATAATGATAATTTAATGATTATTTTATTATTATTATTTTGTAAAAATATTTTGCTTTTTTATTTTAATAGAAATTTTGCATAAATTTATTATTTCACTAAAATTTATATTATAATAAAAAAATATTATATATTTAATTTTTTTATATTGAAAAAAATATGTACCGCCCGCTACGAGGCAGGAGAGCTTTGGCTAATATATACACAAACATTGGCTAATATATACACAAACACTGTTTGTGGCTAGTGTGTGTGTATATATTGCAATATAAGAAAGTATCACTTTCCCTTTTGAAAAGACAGGAATTCTCAACATTTAAAACCTGTGAATCGTCCACTGATTTCTTTCGATAAAAACATTTGAGATCATCGCCAGAAGAGCCTGGCAAGCATTCTGCTCATCCATTTTCTGTGATGCACTCAATTCAGATGAAAGATCTTGTTGAAAGCTGGTTCAAATCTTGCAGACATTTGTCCGGGGAAGGAAAAACAACAGCATAAAACCAAGATGCAAGACAGAAAAGTAAAAAAAACAGCTGAAATTATTTTTTTGGATTCGAGTAAATCTTATTTTTAAATCGTATATTTTATAAGTCCAGGTGAGTAAGTAAGAACCTAACTGACTTTATTTCTTATAAAATATATGTATTCCGACTTAAATTTAAGATTTTTTATACAGATCTCAAACCCGACGTTGCCAAGTTCGATGTAGCGGGAAGGGTGCTGATGAGAGCACTATGAAATTTATGCCAAGAAGGACTGCATAGTCTATATTTAATTTGAAGTTTTTTAATGGTTTCATCGGTTAAAACTATATTTCATGAAAATAAAGACTGCTTATAGAATGGAACTTAAAAGTTTTTATTTTATTATTATTCTATAAATGTTATCAAACAACAATTTAAAAGACTAAAATTAGGATGATAGCGTTAGCAAAACTAATAAAAATATGGAAAATTAAGTAATTGTAAACAGTTTATACAACAATGTAAATCAACATCAAATGTCAATTCTTTTAAAAATGTTAGAAAAAAATATAAAATTATTCTTAGAGTTTCATCCATGGATAATGCTGGAGAACATCTGAAATTATCCCAGCCCTTTTTTTTCTTGAAAAAACTATCAGATCAAACCTTTTCCAGTCTCTTTTCCAAAAATATCAGTTCTTGCTAGGGGTGAGCAAAAAAACCGTTCAACCAATTAAACCAAGAAAACCAAAATAAAAATAATCGAGAAAACCGAACCGAAAATACTTGCAGACATCTGTTATTTTGCTTACCCATTAATTTCCATCTCCATATTCACATTATCTGTTTTCAGTTTCTTTGTTCTGTTGCCTCCTTGCTCAGAAAATTCTCTTCACCCGCTTCTATTTTCGAACATTTCTCACCAGTTTTAGCATGGCTGCCTAAAGAAGAAAGCAAGGCAGCAAAACTTGGGGATCAGAAGAAAAGTTCGAGCTTCATTGTGGGTTTTCTGCTCAAGAGATGATGATCTTCTGTGCAAATTTTGTTTCCTGGAACAGGAATGGTTTAGAGATCAAGAAGGAATCCAGCACTTTCTCGTAGACTTCTTCTTTCTCTTATCATCTCTTTGGTGACGCGATGAAAGATGACTTGCGATACACATAACAAATTTCGAGTTCATATTAATGCATGCATATCTTATAAGAGATTAGAACAACTAAAGTTTTAATCGCTCACTCGGACGCACAAAATATAGTTCTTCTTACCCTCCACAAGCTTCGCAAACCAGCTTAAGCTTAAAATCAAACTCTCGGCAACATCTGAATCCAAACTCGACTCCAACCTCGGAAATCTTGCCATGAAAATTGTACTTTGTGGACCCAGTTGAGCGAGTAAAATCTTAACTACTCCAAATTCTTATAAATGATACACGTCCTGACTTGAATTCAAGATTAATTGTGCAGATCACAAGCTTTTTGCTATCACATCATAAATAGTGGGACCTCTTAAGTGACTTGATAAACTCTTTTGTTCAATCTTCACATTACTTAATCTCATATGAATTTATTCTGTGTAGTAATTCACCAAGTTTTGCTTCGTCACTTCCCTTTCTTCTTCCTCGACCTCACTATCGTTTTCGTCTTCCATTATCCTTAATTCATTTAAATATTGCTTTATCATCTTTTTTATCCAACCAACTACTTTTTTTTCTTTCTTACCATTAAAATTAACCCTTCAAATATCTCATTACATAATTGCATTGCATTTTAAAAACACTTTGAAAAAAAATGATTTTTTTTACTTTAAATTAAAGTTTTTTTTTTTGGTGTTTTTAGATTATTTTCATGTACTGATATCAAAAATAATTTTTTAAAAATAAAAAATATCCATTTCGATGTATTTCTAAATAAAAACCACTTTAAAAAACAACTGCAACCACTAAATCAACCCTCTACAAATATAGGGTCCACGATTTGGATGTTTCAATTTTCTCAACATTGGCTTGCGACCTCAAATATTTTTTTTATAGAATAATTGTTATTACATTAAAATTAAAATAGCATGGCTTTGAGTGCTTGATTAATTATCAATGAAAACGTAAACATAGAAAAAACAAATAATTAACATATGATCTTATCAAAAAATACATTAATTAAATACAATCTTACATTTTTTTATGAATCTTAAAATAAAGGAGAGGCTCGCATCTAATTAGCTAGTTGAGGAGGTAATAACTTATTAAGAAAATTATTGATAATTAAGATAATAATTATTAATTGTTAATTTAAAGTAAATTATCACAAAAATTGCATTAACTCGGGAAAAAGTCTTAAAAATGCTTATGAGTTATGACTATTCGAAATTTTAATATAATAACCTTTTTAAAAAGCAATTTATTAATTGAGCTGGGCTAATCCAAAGCCCACAAACCTGTCCTAACAACACGCGACGAGCCTACTCTATAAAACCCGTTCTCCACTTCGCAAAATCCCCTCTCTGTCGCTCTAGGGTTTTCTTCTCCACCAGATCTTCATCCAGTCACCACCTTATCCTCCGCCAGGACAGCACAGTCCCTAATTCCAAATATGATGCAACAACCAGGAGTCGCCGGAGTGGGCGTCCCGCAACCAGATCAACAACAACAATACCAACAGCAGCAGCAGCAATGGATGATGCAGCAACAGCAACAATCGCAACCGGTTCCTCCTCCTGCAGGATGGAACCCGCCGCCTGTTCCTCCTCCGACTCAGTACGGTGCAGGTGCCGGAAGTGGAGGAGTTGGAGACGAGATTAAGTCGTTGTGGATCGGGGATTTGCAGCAGTGGATGGATGAGAATTATCTTCTTAGCATCTTCTCTGCCACTGGAGAGGTAATTCTAAATTTAATTTTGGTTTTTAATTTCTAAAAAATAAGCTTTAATTTTAATTTGTATAATTGTGTATGTGCCTGTGCTTGAGAAAGTCAGTAAATCTTATGGTGGAGTTCTTAGGAGTGGGATTTCTTTTTTATTTTGTTAATTTTTTAGTGTGGATAAATGTATTTGTGTGTGTTTTCTTTGAATTGGAAACGCTTTTAAGAAAACGAGAATTGTTTTGTTTTGTTGATTAATGGTGTTCTCCTTTTCAGAATTGGGTTTTTTGATGGAAACAATGAGTGATTGATGCAGTATAAAAAAATAGAGAGAGAAAGAAACATAGGGTATGTTTGCTTCTTTGAATTGGGTTTTGTGTTGATGAGAAAATAAATGGTGTATATGCACTTTTGGGAAAACGAGAATTGTTCTTTATTGTAGATTATTGGCGTTCTCTTTTCATGAATTGGGTTTTTTAATGGAACAATGAGTTATTGATGCAGCATCAAAAAATAGAGAGAGAGAAACATGGGGAATGTTTATTTGTTTGAATAGGGTAGGTTCATGAGAAAATAAATGGTGTACATATAGAAAGAATTTTGACAAGTGCTATACTTTCATTTTGTGATTTGGATGCAGCTTTACTTACTGCTCAGCTACATTGCTGTGTTATTTTCTGAGTTGTCTTCTTGTCTTGTATAACAGATTGCTCAAGCCAAGGTTATTCGTAATAAGCAAACAGGTTATCCAGAGGGTTATGGTTTTATTGAGTTTGTAAGTCGTGCTGCAGCAGAGAGGGTTTTACAGACATACAACGGTACACCAATGCCAAATAGTGAGCATGCTTTCCGGCTGAACTGGGCTACCCTTGGTGCTGGTGAGAGGCGCCAAGATGATGGGCCTGATTATACAGTTTTTGTTGGAGATTTGGCTGCTGATGTCAACGATTACCTTCTACAAGAAACATTTAGAAATGTGTACCCATCTGTGAAAGGTGCAAAAGTTGTAACTGATAGGGTCACTGGACGTTCCAAGGGATATGGATTTATTAGGTTTGCAGATGAAAATGAACAAATGCGTGCCATGGTTGAGATGAATGGACAATACTGCTCTACCAGGCCCATGCGGATAGGACCAGCTGCCACAAAGAAACCCTTGACCCAGCAGTATCAGAAAGGTATGTGTTTTGCTACTTTGGTTGCTGTGGAGTGTAGATTATTTTTTCTGCTTACATCTGCATGCTTATCTCTTATGCTGAAAATGAACATCGAATTGGTAAGTTGAATGTAGTGTGCTATGTATTTATTTTTCACTTTTGAGTTGATGTTGCCTAAACATGTTCTTAATGTTTCGTGCCTCCAGTTATGCACTTGAAGCTAGATGGATTTTAAAGAGTCATTTCCTTCCAGTACTTACCTATGTAAACTTGGGCACATTTAATTTAGTTAAAACATGCAAAAACTTATATAAAACTCATGTTGTCTTAAAGCAGGACACCGAGAGGCTCTCATTTTGGGGGGCCTGGAACTGACTTCAGTTGAAATGATTCCACTTAAATGCGTGGCCTCATTTTAGGTCAGTTATTTTGTTTACGTCGTAAGCTTAATTTCTTGTGGCATTTTGCTACATTCACGAATTACTTTCCAGCTCGTTATTTTCAAAGAGTTATGTGTCAAGTTAAATATGTTCTTTTTCCTAAAGATAGTTTCATTCTGTTCCACAGTTCCTTTATTTATGTAAATCCGACGAGAATCGTTGGTTTATCTCATGGTCAGTCCTTTACTTTATTTACATGTTATTTTTGAAGAGTCATGTGTCAAGTTAAATATGTTCTTTTTCCTAAAGATAGTTTAATTCCGTTCACAGTTCCTTTATTTATGTAAATCAGACGAGAATCACTGGTTTATCTCTTCATGGTCAGTCCTTTCCTTTATTTACATGTTTTTTTTTGAAGAGTTACATGTCAAGTTAAATATGTTCTTTTTCCCAAAGATAGTTTAATTCTGTTCCACAGTCCTTTATTTATGTAAATAAGACAAGAATCGTTGGTTTATCTCTACTTGGTCTCTTTACTTTATTTACATATGGTCAGTCTTTTGCTTTATTTACATGTGGGCAGCGACTATTTTTGAGTTTTTTTTTTTGGTATTTATTTCAAGCAAAATTATTTTTTCTGATGTTGATTCCGAGCATTAGAAACCATAAGAAGCAACCTATGATGATGGATTCAGAGATGTTCTCTGTCACGGGGATCACTATTCTGACAGCCATTCTCAGAGTTGATTTCGTCACTCTTTTTTTTAATCATGTACTGTCTCTTATTGTTTGTTGCTAGTGAAGTGGAGTGCATCCATAGTCTGGAGGAAGGACTTGATACACACTTTTGACATTCTAATTTCTTTGTACCTACTTGAGGATCAAGTACTTGTATCTTTTCTATAGAGATGTATATGAATTTAGTTTTGTATGTTATTTGTTTATTTGATTTGGAAAGAGATCTCTTCCATGACCATCAACTTTTGACTCCATCATGTCTTGTAGGTGTCACTTTCTTATTCTTCTTTCTGTGTCCTGGGCCTGTCATTGCTCGAAATTTAGATAGGTTGTAGACTGAACCTTTGCTTGTGTTATCCAGCTCTCGTTACACAAGGGAAATCAGGAAATAGGTTAACATGGTACCTAGATTATCCATTTTGTTCTCCAAGCAACCATTGGGTTTGTTGTTGATCATAATATGAAAAGTGTACTGACCTAATCCTGAATCCTGTTTCCCATCCTTGGCAAGTATGAATCTAGATTTGGACTTTCCAATTGTTCATGCCTTTAAGTTTGGATATTGCCTAGTATGGGGGCGTTCTATACTTTCCATCTTGATTTTATGCTAGAGATGTTCATCCTATTGAAAAATTATTGCTGAAAATTACTTCATTTATGCTCAGCTTTGTGACAAACTGACAGCTGTCAACAATGTTAAAACTGTTGCAAGGCAAGCAATTATTTAGTTGCATGTTTCTCACATACATTGGTCAGGAAGTTGATTTTGCTGGATCAGCTCCACCAATATAGTGTTAACTTGTTAATCGCTCATTGTTTTTTGTCTTTGCTTTGGTTTTTTCTGCTGTTTATGTGATCCCCTGTAAATTTCTGTAACTTGTTCTTTTTTACCCTAAGGAACAATCATCTTTGCAATTTCTCAAGAACAGAAAAACCTTGTTTTTTTCTCACATGCTTCTCAGAAGAGATGGTTTTGTCATCTTTAAACTCATTCCTGCTTGATTACGTTTAGTTTATTCTTTGGGTTTGTTTGCTTCCATTCTTGCATCTCCTTGGATTTTCATTCAACGTTGCTTTCAGTGTCTTTTACCCTTCATTTATGTATATTCATGGTATTTCACATGCATTTTCCATTTGCAGCTACTTACCAGAATCCTCAAGGAAATCAGGGAGAGAGTGATCCAAATAACACAACAGTGCGTAGTTTTTTTTTATTGTTGGTATGGACTATCACTTGTCAAAGTGAATTGACTCGTTAACCTCTTGGCTGCAGATATTTGTTGGGGCCTTGGATCCAAGTGTGACTGATGACACTTTGAGAGCAGTGTTTAGCAAATATGGTGAGCTAGTGCACGTGAAAATACCTGCAGGCAAGCGTTGTGGATTTGTTCAGTTTGCTAATCGGTATTTGAAAATACTTTAACCTGATTTCTGTTATTCTGCACTGTAATGATTACCATGCCTGATTTGGTTGCCTGCATTTGTTGCATTTAGAACTTGTGCGGAGCAAGCACTATCAATGCTGAATGGAACCCAAATAGCTGGTCAAAATATCCGCCTCTCATGGGGCCGTAGTCCTTCTAACAAACAGGTTTTGTTGATGCCCAATAAATGTTCTCTATTTTTTAAGTTCATGATTTTCCAGCCTTTTTTTGAAAAGGATGCATCTATTGGTTTTGTTCAGGCTCAGCCAGATCAGAGCCAGTGGAATGGTGGTGGATATTATGGATATCCACAAGGATATGATGCATATGGATATGCTGCTGCTCCTGCCCAAGACCCTAACATGTATTACGGAGGCTATCCTGGATATGGAAACTACCAGCAACCAGGAGCTTACCAACAGCAACAGCAGGTAAAGTAACCTTAGTTTACAAGTTTTTAGTCTACTGGGTATTGTTCAACTGAAAATAAGAGCTCAACTCACCTAGGATTGACTAGCATAGAGTAAGCTATTTAAGCTTTTAGAACAACAATACTTAAATCTCATCCTTTTTTTTAGTTAAGTTTCTGAATGTTGGGTAATGTAATCTGATGTAAGAGCTGCTTCAGGACGACTTGTTCATATTCTCCTGTTGTTTTATAATTAATGACATCTTTATGTTCCTGGTATGTGCAGTGATCTGTTTCCTCTGTCTCCGTTGCGGGATTCAATGATGTTAAGCAGTAGCGAGAGCAATCTGAGGTTGCGGTTCTCTAGTTTGCATGGATGTGCTTGGTGTTTGGCGTTTTGGTATTTGTTCTGGTGTTAGTTTATCAGAGACAAGTGTGCTGTAGGCACCATTTGAGGCATCGCTGCACTCTGATATGATTACTGTGGTTGGTTTTGTAATACAATGGTGCCGCAATTTGCACTATCTGTCTACTGGATAATTCGTATAATGATTTAAATTATGGCTTGCTTTATTTCAACGTGATGTTTTCCATGCTTTCCAAGTTTTTCGTGCTTTACATGACCGGATGCAATAAAGCCATTTTGCTGAATTTTGTCTGCGTCTCCTTGAAATAATTAATTAGATGGAAAATTCGTGATCGTAATTGCTAGTTGAAATTTAATAGTAAATAGATGTTAATAAATGCCCACAGGAGTTCCATTAAATAAAAATAAAAAATGAATTGCAAAGATTACAGGAGGGGTCTCTCATCTACATAAATGTAAACTTTGCTCTTGTTCTCAATATGCTTTAACAGATGGAGTATTGCTGGGTGGCGACGTAGTCCGGCGACCGTTATTTGCACAATCTTTTCCGTTCCTCAGGGCCAAAGCAATCAAAAACTTGTTGTTGGACCTTCCTTCAGGCATCCCAGGCACTGCAGAGGATGACGATTTCTTGCACGCGTGGTCAGCCGGAAACCGATGCTTCAAGCACACCTTCAACTGGCATGTTTTGCAGGTGCACGTGTTCGAGAAGGTTAATATCTCCTTGCAGCGCTTAACAGCGCAAGTTGGCTTCTTCTTCTTCTTCCTCGGGTCACAGTCTCCAGATTTCTCATGTTTCTCCAACACCGCTTTCTCGGTGTCCTCGTCGCACCCGGTAGTCTCAATCGACGCCGAACAGGTTTCACAAACAACTACTTTTCGACTTTTGTGGTCTGATTTCGGACAGTCGTGAGACTTGGAGGATCTATGCTCTAAACAAAAAACCTGCAAGAACACATGATTAAGACTAAAATATTCCGTGCTAAACAAGGATTGATGCATAGATTTGAATTACCCTTAGATTACCTTTCGGCACCCGTCGCAGTTGAAAGGCAGAAAATCGAGCTGATTGCATTCAGAATGCTCGCAGTGTCTTCCCAAATCTGGAAAAGCCTCTGTTCCTCCTCCTCCCATCTTCTTCTTCTTCTTCTTCTTCTTCTTCTTTCTTTTGTTTAAATTTACT
This sequence comes from Salix caprea, assembly GCA_964035475.1. NCBI lineage: Eukaryota > Viridiplantae > Streptophyta > Magnoliopsida > Malpighiales > Salicaceae > Salix > Salix caprea. The sequence continues at coordinate 4,483,806 of OZ037749.1, read as the reverse complement.
CCAAGATTGGAATTTGCAGAGTGCCAAGAGAGGGGGAGGTTTGACGTTATTTATAGGTTGTTGAAAGGCATTTGCTGGCTTGGTGCCTAAGCCAATCCATGCCAGCCTGACTCCTCTTCCGTGTTGCTTTCGGTCTTTCTTGATGTTCCTAGGCCACGCGGTTGAGGTTTGCTTTATTTATTTTTCTTAGTCTTCCCTCCAAATTTCAATTTAGTCCCTGTTTTTATTATAGCTGTTTATGTCACTTCTTCTAGTTTGCAACAGTAAATATTAATATACTTTCAATTAAAAAAAATATTTAAAAAAAAAACTCTTTATTTCTAGAACAACACTACCAACAAACGTCTCATTGAAAAAAACACTAGCAGACCCTTTTTCCTCATTTTTTATCTTTCTTTAATATCATCACTAATATACATCTCTATATATGTCTATTTGAGAATGTAATTGAAATTATTTTTTAAATTATTTTTTATTTATAAATATATTAAAATAATATATTTTTTTTATTTTTAAATAATTATTCTTAACATCAAAATAATTTAAATCGATGAAATAAATTTGGCAAATTCAAGATTTCAATTTTTTCAAAAACATTTTTTTTAGTACAAAAAGAGAGGGTGAAATTGAGAGAGCGCAAAATGTGGCAACTCTTAAGAACACAAGAGGTTACAAATACAACGAGTGTAGGAGAACACTCCCAAAAAATATTATAATCATTGAGTTACTTTTGATTTGGTGGAGGGTGAATGGTTTGGATTATTTTATCATATATCATTTGAAATCTTTTATTAAAAGAGAATGAAAAGTTAAAGAAAGCTCTTGGGTGTTAATTTGTGTATTCATGAAGTTTTTTAGCTTCAAAATATGTTTTCTTCAAGATTTAGGGTTCAGGTTTTACTGATTATGTTTTTTTGGGCTATACATTAGTAAAAAAAGCTAGTGACTTTTTCTATTTTTATGTGTACAAATTCAAAAGTTTAAAATTTTAGTTGAGATACGCGCAAATTAGTCTGAATATTCTAATTAAAAAATATTTAACAACTGATATTTGGATATTAATATAAATTGTTAACTATATGATTGATAGCTCATTGCATTGATAATGATTCAAATTTGCAAAAAAAACTTTAAAATTTTATAAAGTTTTCAAGTAATTGGCCGGGTGATTGAGAATTATTGTTATAATAGAAATTTGATAAAAAACAATTGATAAGATTTTGACGGTAACAATAGACTGCAAACTTAACAACTTGAATATTACATGTTAAATTTAAAAATTAAAATTTCTAAATTAAATTGAATTCAAAAGTTCGAAACTTTAAAGAGTAAAAAAAATATTAAGATCAAATTCTCTCAAAATACCTATTTGCCTTTTTTAAAGATTTTTGTAAGAAATAAGATGAAAGTGATAGATATAATATAAAAATTAAAATAAATTGAACCCAAACTAGACAAGAAATAAAAAAAATTAAAATTAACCTGTTACACTATATTTGATAACAATATATTTTTTTTTATATATATAATTTAAATAATTGTTTCAGAAGCCCAAAATGAGTTTGCTCCTCTCCACGCAAAAAAAGTTAAGAGAAGTTTTTTTTTGGAATTTTTTTTTTCATAAATTGACAGATGATTCAAATTAACTACAAAAGAAATTGATTTTCTTATTTACAAGTAAATTACAAGCATCAATGTTTTTTGGTGAATTTGGCAAATTCAAGTTAATGGCACTCGCTGGCATGCACAACAACAAAAATAATAATAAAAGAAATCTAGTTTTGTATTATGATTTTCATTCCTTTTTCATAAGCATTAAAATCTATAAAATGTAAGAAATAAACTTGCAAAATCAAGTATGAATAAAGAAAAAACAGACAAACAAAATGTTTTTTAACTTCTTAGCAACACCATATAATTCGTTACATATATTATTGAAGTTCATCACTTTCCGATTAATTTATAGATCGATTAAAAAAAAAATTATTTTCATAAATATATATTAAAAATACACTTTCTGTATTGAATTTGTACTAGTATGTGATTCAGTAAATGAATTTACAAATTTAATAATAAATCTGGAAAATTTTGAAGAAAATACAGTGAAGCGACCACAGCATGCCAGTGATGCCAAGGTTACAGGGCTTATTGCATATATTTACAATATAAACAAATGCATTGAAACACAGGCAGAAAAAGGCATTTCTCTGTCCCAATTTCCTTGATTCTTTCCTTAGATCTCTCCTTCCTTTGTCAATCACAAACTCTGGTCTTTCGTTATAAGAAAGGGAAAACCTTTTTTACTTGGGCATACGCAAAAGTTTCACTATTTTCTTTTTTGGATAAAAACAGAGATGGGTTACAAAAACAGAGCAGAAGCTGAAACAGAGGCTTGCTTGAACGAGGCTTTATTGTTTGCTACTATGTGTATAATTGGACGCCCTGTTGATGTGCATATTAGAGATGGTTCTGTCTACTCTGGAACCTTTCACACTGCTTCTTTTGATAAGGAAAACGGTGAGGTTTTCTTCGATTTTTTTGTCTTCATTTGAAACGAAAAGATTGCTTCTTTTTGGCATTAGTTTTTGAATTACTTGAAAGTTATGATTTTCGTACAAAATGGTATCTGGGTTTTGATTTTTGTGAGCAATCCTATCTGGGTTTCTGGTTTTATTGAGAAATAGTAATGTACTCTTCAGAATGGATGAGATCAGATTGGATTCTGATCTGGGTTTTTTGCCTATTGTGTTAGTATACAATTATGTTTCTGTTTTTGTTTTGTACTCAATTTGCTTATGCAATGGAGGTTCACTGTTTTATTTGGTTAACACAGACTGGATTTCATACTTTTGGAAATAAGACCTCGTAAAGATTGGTAATTTGAAGTGAGATTTATCTTTTATAAAGTCTAGTTTCCTACTTTGTGTAGGTGTTGTTTTGAAGGAAGCAAGGTTGACTAAGAAGGGAAAATCTGGTGCAAATCTAGCTAATGGGAGTGTGATAGAGACACTTATAATTCTTTCGACTGATATTGTTCAAGTTGTTGCTAAGGTATGCAACTCTTTCTATTTTAAATTGCTGATAGTTATCCGGATACAACGTTGGAGAATCTGCCAAATATATGTGATGCTTTGTATGCAGGGAGTTTTGTTTCCAACTGATGGCATCACTGGAAATATATCTGGTGGCAATGTAGAAGCTGCTGTAACCAATGCTCTGTCTTCTGAGGTTGTAGCGATTGAGGCAAAGAAATCTAACAAGTTCACTGTGGAAAAAAAGATATTTAATCACAACAGGTATTGTCTTGTTTTGGTCCTGGGTTGTAAGGACTATTGTTGTTAACTGTTGAATGTAAGCTGCAATAATTTAGAGTTAGATATCTTATTGGTTTACTTTTCTTTTCCATAATCCATTCGTTTTCAAGCTAACTGTTTGAAAAATTCTGATAGGTTCTCCAAGTCCAACATTTTTTGTTTCCGTGTTCTGTGTATACCAGGCATCGCCTTAGTGCCTTTCCTTGCATGCAGACATACCTATACATATACATGCTGTTTTCAAGTAATTAAGAAAACTATTACCTGTTTTTAGTACAGAAATCTGGTCAAGGAAATATTTCTGCATCCAAGAAACTTTTTTTTTGGTTAGATATGTATGAAACTATGGACTAATTGTACCTTTGAAGTAGGAGTATAGTCAAAAACAAGAACGGCAATTCCCATGGTCTTATGCCGACAAAAGCAGGGAAGGGTCCTGAAGGGAGAAAAATGCTGCCAAATCAAATAGGAAAAACAATGGCATTTGATCATGGGGAAAGAGATGGTGTACATATCCCAAAGGTGAGGCTTCTATTTTCTTTTCTTTTCCTCTTTTTTTGTGGTCTACTAGGGAAACAATTCTGTGAGCTTGTTCTCAGAATCATCACAAGATCTCCATAAGTGATGTTAATTTGTGTAGGGTTATGAACATTTCTTTCGTGAGAGACCTATATCTGCAGCTGCCTAGTTGGCTGCTTTTAATATTGAGAGCAAACTTTTTGTTGAATAGTGCTGTTCTTATTTTAATGCTACTTATGGCACATCTAATTATGGTTTGGATGATCTGATGAATTGATATATGGCTTGAAGGAAAACCAATCAATTACTGCTTCACTGAGTCAGTGGCAATTCAGTATCTGTAGTAGGATACATTTTTTGTTTTTACAATGCTTGTGTGAGAGAGATATTTGTACACTTTTCACTTCTTTTCGTTCCAATTTTTTCTTTAATTTCTATTTTGTGTATGCAGAGAGAAGCTTCTTCTGGTGACTCAGTTAATGGAAGGTATAAATTACCAGTCTTTTCCACGTTTCAAGTGGGGTTTGCACTATAGGATGCCTTAAAATCTTACCCTCTTCATTCTTTGTTTTTTATACTTGCATTGGGGTTGCAAACTGAACAGGCCTTTGTCTGTTCCAGCACAAATTTTCTCCACCAAAGCACTACGTGATTAATGATTCATATTCCTTCTGAACATAGACACATAGGATTAGAGTTTATGTTTGCGTTGAATTTTGTTGCTCATTAACTTAAATTGTAATTATTTTCCTTATGGGATTCCTTCTAACCTTCAAATTTCTGGCAATTATTTTCTGGCAGGCAGACTAGAGATGATGGGTCACAGGGGGAGCAGGGACAGTATAAACAGAACTTTGATTTTCAAACAGTAAAGAGTGTATGTCATGACAGGCACAATTTATTTCCTTGATTGATGCTCTGTGTTTGTAGAAGTGGAAACTATTTGTTTACTAAGTTGTTGATGTAGATTTTTACCATCATTTGATTTGTGCAGGCTGATGAAGTTCATAGCCCAAATGCAATCAGTAAGTTCAACTTCTACACTGAGTTTAACTATATGATCCATAACTTGCTGTACAGATCTGCCTTATGCTTATGAATTTATTTTATGAAAAGAAAACAGAAGAGAAGGCATGCCTTCTTTTACCTGTAAAAAGTTATGATACCACCAGTGAAATTGTTTGTTATAAAATACCCATGATGTAAGGCTTTGCTCTCTGAGCTTCGTAATAGCAATAAATTGCTAATAGATTTTGGGTTTTGTATCAATTACGTTATGTTAGTTAACATTCATGCAGATTTAGTGGCTGCATGCCATTTTCTGATTTATTATCATTATCATTATTATATATATATAACACAGGGCTCTCTATGATGAGATGCATCTAGGTGATAGTTTCCCTGCAGAAGAAAATTTTTTCCATGACTCCCTGAATTTGTCTTATATTTTTTAAAATGCATTTTCTTTTTTCCATCCTGATTATGTTCTGTTTTAATTGCTTAATGTGCTTCACGCAGCAGGGCCTCATGACAGTGAAGCAAAACCCCTTGCAGAAGGGAAAGTAGCAGTGAAGCTGTTGTCTAATGCTGTATCTTGTAATCCTGACAGTGATCTTACAAAGCCAGACAGTCAATACTGTGGAAGGCCGGCTTCTGGAGGAACCACTTCTCCTAGTTCTATTTGTGCTGGTGTTTCTACTCCTTCCAATCCAATGCTTGATGCTCCTTCAGAACCACAATGTAGCTCTTCAGAAAATTCTACTGGTGTGGTCTCTCCACAAATTTCAGAATCTAATAGAAGTTCCAAGGTAAAAGCCTTGTTTGTTTCAACCTTTTGGTATTGACATGTCTCATCTCACCTCTATTGACTGTCATCAATTTTTAGGGCAGTCATTGGGTCGCCATCTATCACATCAGTAAATCATAGAATTTATCGAACCAGCATGTTTTACGAGTAACTGTGAAATATTTTGCTGAATTGCAATTCATAGAGGATATAATTTATAATCTATACCACTAGCATCGGTAGAAAATCAGCGGGTATGGTTAGATTGCAGTTTCTTAGGCATTTTGGAATATTTATGACATCACTTTTATAACCATGTTGATGTTTTTGGCTTCTTTTCTTTCAGGCATTCAAGCTTAATCCAGGAGCAAAAAACTTTTCTCCTTCCTTTTCTAATCCTTCATCAGTTAATGCTGCAACAGTTCCAATAGTTGCAAGTATGGCTTACATACCAAGCAACTCTCCTGTGGTACCTGTGGCATCTGTCCAGCCAGAACTTGGGATCCCTTTTGCACCAAGATCATCTGTTCCTGCTAAGTTCCCCCCCTACAGTAACTTGACAGCTGTAAATGGTGGCAATGGCTCTCAATTTTCACAACCTGTATGCATTAGCTAACTTCTTGCTTCTTATTGAGTAATCTCCCATATTAAATTCAAGTCGCTAGAGAAAATGCCATTTTTAGCACCAACAACCTTCTTGTCAACTTTTTTGTTTTACTGAACTAGCACTCTAATTGTTTAGAGAGGATTTTTTTCCTAGTTCTCACAGGGTTATTTGTCTATAGGTTGTTGGACATATGGAAACCAGAATGCAGCCACCTAGACATGCTGGTCAGTTTCATGCTGTTCAGGCAGCATCATCATATGCACCACCAAATTCTCAATCCGTAAGTGAAAGGAAGATTCACGTGATATTCATCTGCCAGTTTATTTCTGGTGCTCATTTGTTGCATTTTTGGATCAGGAGATCTGTGACTTTTATGGTTTTTTATGAGTTTCTAATCTGGCTCTCTTTTTCTCTAGGTTATGGTTAGACGACTGGGGCAGGTTGTGTATGTTCAGCCAGTTACTCATGTAAGACACGGAATTTGCAACATGAAATAACTAAGCACTCTGATATTTGATGGTTATAGATACAACATATAGTTTCTGGTTGTTGCAGCTCGTATTTAACTGTTTCATGCATGTTAGGGATCAATTTATGCTACATTTTGGAATGGAATAATATATGTCATTATCAGATCTCGAGAGAGTTCCTAGAACCAGCCCTGGGCAGTACTCTAGCCACATATTGATTCTAAACACTCTACTGTGGTTATTTCTCTAATTATTTATATAGTTGGTTATAACTAGTGTTATACCATACTTCTATTAACACGGATGCTTTTATATCAACCACATTATAATAGAATAATGCTGGTTGTGTGTGTATTGATCCAAAGCTAGATAGCTAATTAGCTAAGATTTCAATGTGCAATATTTTGCAAAAGAAATCATAATTGTCTATTTATCAGCTAACAAAGCCTGCAGCTATGCAATCTTGTGCTCATATCTGGAAGGTCTAATGGCAGGCTTATTTCCTTGGTTTTCATGTATAACTTTAATTTTTAACGCTTGTCTTTTTTTTATTGAGGCTGATCCTCTTGCATGTCACGTCATCTCAAGTGTTTAATTTTCTTCTTCCTTGAAGTTCTTATCCGAGCATGCATGGTATATTTCTCTTATTGTTTTGTTGCGTTTGTTTTATGAAAGGATTTGGTTCCAAGCCCAGCAGCCATATCAACTGTATCTGCACGTCCTTTGTTAACTCCATACCAGGTCCAGTATCCTAAACACCAAGGTATAAAAAAGGGATTTTCTTTTACTGGTAGAAATTTTATACTATTTTGCAAGAGATTCTGGTTTCAATAGTTTGTCATTGCAATTTCTACCATCAATGAGGTTGCACATTCAATGCAAGCTTAGATGTTTTATGTTATATGTTACTGACTACTTGAAGGGACAACCTAATTGCTAAGCTAGCAAGTCAGCATAAACTTTTGAAAAATTGGCTGAAAATCCCAACTTTCAATGGCTGCAAGGGGTTGATAGTCAATACGTGCAAAACCATTAGAGAGATTGATACCATTTTGAGTTTCAACTTGATGAGAGAACATAAAATTTAATGCCGTAACTCAAATATAGGGAAGGTGGATTATATTCTTTGCTGGTATTGTTTTTAAAGCTTCAATGAATTTGCTGCCAATCCTACCCACGGCACACACGAAGGAAATAAAATTAAGAAATAACATAATTATAGATGGCAGCCTCATGTCCAACGTGACATTTCGAGACTCTAGGATATTTTCAACATTGGAAGATTAAGTCTCTAAATATAAGACTTGAGATGTTGGTCTCAGCATCTCTTTGTTTTTCTGTGCCTGTTTATTGTGTATTTGAGATTTTTTTTCCCTTTTCCATTTGGATTGCAGGAGGTGCAGCAGGCCAAACCATGCAATTTTGTGTGGCTCCATCTTTTGTAAGTGGTCAGCAACCATTTGCAGTGCCAAGCCACATTCCTTTTCTTCAGCCACCCATCCCATTCCAGTTCCAGGATCTAATACTCTCTTCAGCACCGAGTTTCCATGAGCATACTCCACAGTGAAATCAAGATTCTTTTTCATGAACAATAAAATTTTGGTCCATAGTTTTACTGAAGCCCATCTAGCAAATAGGTTATAGTTGTGTCTATCATTTTCAGGGTTTAACTCGTCTCAATGACTTTTGGTATAATCTGATTTGAGGGCAATTTTTTTATTTGGTGATTCATGCTGTAAAACATGCAGGGGTGGTTTTCTGTTTTGGTGGAAAATTGTGAGGATTTCCCCCCCGATGGAAAGAAGAATTACATCTTGAAAATTGATTATACAGGCCGAAAGTTGTTTAGTGTACTAAATTGAGAAAAAAAGGCAACAAGTACAAGGTTGTGATATATCAAGTTGGTAGCATAGTTCATGTCATCTTTCGCTCAGTTCTGAGTTCGTTTTAGGGTTCATGTAGCGCTGATTATTTCCTCAGGATGCCTTTTCTACTCCCTGCATCAGGCAATAGAAGGTTTGTTTGCTATATTTTGTTGCTGGACATGTTTGAACGTCAACTTTTCCGGTGGCCCTAAGGCGCTGTATCGTTGATTACAATCCGTGGAAGCAAATTTTACTAGCTCATGTATATTATTTAATAATCTTTATAGGGTTCGAGCCTATTTGGCTATGCGATCCAACCTGCTTTTGAGCAAAATTTAATTATTATTTTTTTGCATTTTAAATGAATATATTTTGATATTTTTAGATTATTTTGATGTGCTGATGTTAAAAATAATTTTTTAAAAATAAAAAAAATATCATTTTGATACATTTCGACATGAAAAATATTTTTAAAAACCACCGCAACCGCACTCTCAAACAAGTACATCGACTGCAATATTCTACCCTTCTCTCATCTTAGACCAATTAGCTCGTCAAATACCAGCACCGCACCCCCTGACTAAAATGAGTGTAAAGTAAAGCTTTATTTTCCCCTTGCTAGATCTTTGATCTTTGCTATGTTCATATCTTCCGTTTATCCTGCAAGATCGCTTGGAACAGAGTTATCAGGCACTAGCACATTTAGAAGCAGAAATCGTGCTTCGGAAATTGGATCATAAACCCTGTATCAGGCATGGATAATACATGATTGAAGCTTGAGGCTGCATAAATGTCTAATAAGAAGGTATCATTCAATTCAAACTATGAATAAATTACAGTACCAAATGCTGACATGCACCTAGGTTTTCCTTTATAACTAAACTAAAATTATATAAGAGTCTATGAGAAGACATCTTAGCCTCACACTTTTGAGCAAAGATGGATCTTGTGTGGCCTCTACCTAGTTTAAGATCACTAATTTTCTCTAGACTAGCAGTACAACACTAGCAATTCATTCTCCGGAAACGTTACATGGTACAGAAGCACAAGTACACCATTTGCCCTTGCCCCGAGTTCTGAAGGGCCACTCCATTCGTCTCCAAGCGTGGTTTCTAGTTCAATCTATACCTGCAGCTGGCTCCTCTGTACAGGCTCCTGGATTGTACGCCATGCTTTCCTGCAAAACCTTCTTAATGTTTGATGCATATAGTAAGTCATTGATCTTGTACCTGGGAAATGGGCTTTCATACATAACGGATGGTTGGTCAGTAATTTTATTCAGTTGAAGACTTGTTTTACCTGCAAGAGCTGAGTCATTTTGCCAGTCTTGTATTCCTCGGAAGGTCTGGATGCAACTGCAGGATGACAGCCAACATTAGGCTGTAAGACTTGCAGTGGTTCAACAGACAGGGCCTGATCTGTGTCACTGGCATCCTTTTCTGCCACAATACCAGAATCTTTCACAGGCAAGTTAACAGCTGAGCTGCTATTAGTTTCTGTTGACTGTGATGAAGCAGGAACCCTCTTCATTACTTCAGTTAGCAGTACCTCAAAAGGAACACCAGTTGTTTTTGTTGGGTTGGCTTCTGCGTCATGTAGACCCCCAGCTGGAGTTTGATTAAAAGGACTTGTACTTTGCAATCCTGAATGCATCACCTGGTGATTATTTTGAGATTGAAATTGCATGACTTTGTTTGTTGGTGTTGATACATTTGATGAATGATCAGCATCTTGAATCTGCTTGCCTTTTGAAGGCACCAGGAGGGAAGTTTGGCTTGTAGCACTGACACTAGGTGCACCGTTTGATAGATTGACTGGCTGAAGCACAACAGGAACTGAATTGCCTCTTGACATTGCAGGAGTTTGGGGTATCACTGGAAGCACCTGCTTACCTTTTGAGCCAGCTGGATTAGCAGCTTGGCCAGCTTGGGCAGTTCCATTTATATCTCTAGGCCCAGGATTACAGCAGTTGGCCTTAGTTTTGCTTTCTCTCGGAAGGGGAATCTCATTCCTTCTGATCATTGGGACACCTGGGGCAATATCATTTTCAGGCATAACAGGGACATAATGTCCAGGCTTAAAAACAACACCCCTCAAAGTTGTTTCGGTATCACCAACCCTGACATTCAGCAAATATCCAGCATCAAATGTCGCCTCTATAATACCATGGACTGACTGGCCTATCATGGAATCATTTGCATCATTAACTGGATCTACTTGATGCGGCTGTTTACCATTGACCCCTCCAAATCCAGCAGCATGAGCATTCTCCCTACGGTTTGGATTTTGATCCCTTGGAACATGGGCGTTCCCCTTATGATGAACCTCCAGTTTAGGGTACTTGCGCGGACGACCACGCTGGCGTTTCAGAGGGATGATTGCTGAAGCACCAGGTTTATTCCCTTGGTTTACTTCACTCATGTTCTGTATAATTTCCTTCCCCCGAATGATCTTTTATTGTTTTCCTCCCTGCGGCAAAGAGCAAATATTTAGTTTGTGAAGCAAATTGGGCCAACCATGATGGAACAGATGCAAGCAAAGAGATCAACACGTGCATTTGCAAACAAACATAACCAACTTCTACAAAAATGAGTACACTATGTATCATGGAATTCTATAAAACCACTGGTACCTGCAGAGCAATAATCCTAAATGTGGTATATTTTCCACAAATGATATCTTATATTTCATAACATTATTTTGTTAAAAAATTAATAAAAAAAATAAAGATTTTTTTTTGTCAAAATCATGTTATATTGACTCTGATAAGTCAACAAGGGCCAATTATTATGGGATGAAGAGAGTGATAAATACTAAATTCTGCGAATTAGGGTTCTCAAGTCAAAGAATATGTGCAAAAACTTCCATAGAAATGCAAGAGCAAAATTGCCTAACTTAGCCAAGCTGCTTATTAAGCTTGAATACTATGATAATTCCCAAGCAGTTCAATGAAAACATGCACTTTCTATTTTCTTTTATTTAGCAGCTTGGTGGTATCCTTGGCCAAGCTTGCACAAATAAAGACGAAGTCCACCTTAATGGTTTGGCCAAAAGCATGTCATCCATGCTAGTACTAAGGGATATCACGAGGAAATAAATGACTATAGCCTAACCTTGGGATTAAACCCTAATCCAAAACAATACACAGTCTTCCTTGCTAGCATGCATGTTTCTATTACAAGGTTTGCATATGTATAAGTAATCCCCTGTAATTATGTGAAAGGTTCAACATGATGAATCAATAGCACTAACAATGACCACAATTGTGGTTTCTGATAAATGGCCACAACATCTCATATATTTAAGGAACCATATACAATATCTCATTTTTTTTAAGAAAAAGGGTTAGTATTTTAATGCCTTCTGCATAACAACTGTCATGGCCATTAAACATAAGAGCTTACCATTCTTCTCTCTTATCATTTACTCCACATTACATTACTTTGGAAGTATTAAAGTTTCTAGCTCTTATATTCTCAAATTACCAGATCAGTGTTCACATGCAATTTTTTATGTTTTTAACCATTTACATACATGATGGCCACAAACATGAAATAAAACCCGTGACAACATGGCAGAGATGTCAACTACAACTGTATCAATGATTTCACCACAAACATTGAATAATTAATTTACTACCATCATCACCATCACCATCAAATCTACAGTTAATTTCATTTTTCAGCAAAGGATGATATACTAATGGCCACCATGCCATAAAAGCATCATTTTGAGCCAATTTCTTTTTCTTGCCACTGATAGCTTCCACCTATTCTTCACACACAACTTTCTTTTTAAGTATTTTCATCAAAATCAAGCTTCAGCTGTTTAAATGTTTGCTTATAAAGTTAAGATCAACTGGATTATTTTAAGATTTTCTGGAAAATATTTCATATATTTTACATTTAATTTTTGTACAATATTGTTATAAAAATAGAATCAACAAGATTATGTGACATTCTATATTGATTTTGTGATATTCAATCACTGAAAGTACGAGTAAGGGCTGGTTAATTCAGAAAAAATAAAATAAAAACCCAAAAATTGAAAATTTTGAAATCTCAAACTGACCCTATCCAGCCCAAGAGCCATCTGGTTATGTTTTTTTTTTTTTTAGTTGAAACAATGAATAACAGGTTCAAAAGGTAACTATGGGCGGGCCTTTGCTGAAACCATGTTCATTTATGCTGAAACAGTCAAATCAGGTTCAGGTTGCTAACATCATGAATTTTATAACTGAAACACCCCAGGATACTAATAAACTAGCTCGTTTTGTTCAGTTTGGTTATAGTGTGACCCAAATAATCCACTTTTTTAGCTCAACCTCAAACAATAAGTATTAATTGTGTCTATTAAGTGAATCACTATAAATATATATGTGCATAATATAAAATTTGCTTAGAGCTGCTAATAATTCACAACTGCAGTGGCCAGTATGACTAGGCAATGCTCATGAATGGTTTCACATAATGCCTAGGAATGGATGTCAAATTTGTATTGAATAGGTACTGAATGCCCTTCTTCTTGAGTGTCCTGTCTATTAAATAGACAATAAACCTAGCTACAAATTAGGGCTAAGTATGAAAGCATAAGTGTTCTACTAAAACACTACTATCTATAACTTATAATTAGTTTCCTAATTAGTACATAATTAATTCCCTTGACATCCCCCCTCAAATTGATGCTAGTCGATCAAGAAGCATCAATTTGTCAACTAAATAGTAATATCAGTCCGGCTAAGATAGCCCAAAGGAAGCAAGCCCAAAAACAACGGAGAGAGTCGAAGGTGTCACTGCAAACCAGAAACAGAGCAGTAAACACCACTCAATCACCACGACAACCACCGAAACAGAAAACCCACGAAGTCGATGACCACCGACAGTGCCAACACACCAAAAAAATTGTCCTGCCACACAAGGATTAAAAAAAATCTTCGTGTGTCAACAGACCCAGCCACAACCAAGAATCATGCTAGAACAGAAGAGAACCGACGCTACAACCACGCGAGAGCCTTGTTTCTAAAAAATACAGCCCAGAAACCAAGACGATGCCGAGGGGCTGTTCTCCGACCCAGCCACAACCAAGAATCACGCCAGAACAGAAGAGAACCGACGCTACAACCACGCGAGAGCCTTGTTTCTAAAAAATACAGCCCAGAAACCAAGACGATGTCGAGGGGCTGTTCTCCGACCCAGCCACAACCAAGAATACACCATAAGCGTTGAAACAGATGTATTTAGGAAAAATACAGTCAAAGATACCGAGAGTCATGGACAGCACGGGGAGGGGGCTGCAGCTGCCAAGGGGGCTGGCTGCTGCAGCCCCTTAAACAAAAAAAATTAGGGTTTCCTTTGTGTTTAGGATTTTGACTCTGATACCATGTCAAATTTGTATTGAATAGGTACTGAATGCCCTTCTTCTTGAGTGTCCTGTCTATTAAATAGACAATAAACCTAGCTACAAATTAGGGCTAAGTATGAAAGCATAAGTGTTCTACTAAAACACTACTATCTATAACTTATAATTAGTTTCCTAATTAGTACATAATTAATTCCCTTGACAATGGATTCATGCCACTCCTGGGAATGGGCCTCAGTGCACCACTGCAATTGTCACCATGATTTCTAACAATTTCCATGCTAGACTAATCCAAGACAATTGGTATTAGATTGTTAGCAACCATTTAAGTAATAATGTCAATGTTGATTCTTTGATTTCCTATTTAATGCAATAGCCCATCATGTACTAAAATTAGTTGTATTACCTCATATTTTGTTTCAGGATAGAGATTTCTTCATTGACAATGGGCAAAAGTAATTGTGTGGTAAATTTCCATTAAAGTGATACGAGTAATTATTATCTATTGGAGGTCAATTCAATCGAAGCAATTACTTTGATGGCAAGTCCCAACCACCTCGAAGTAATCATCTCCCTTATCCAATTTTTTTATTTCCTATGAAAAGCTTAAGTTTATTCATGTTCAACGGAAAAGTTGACCTTGCAAGTGATGCTATGAGGAACCAAGTCATCCTAGAACTAATCACCTCCTTGTTGCTAGTCACCTTCCTAATCTAATGAACTTCTTGTTGCTACAAACAGTTTGTCTCACTATAAGGGATTTTAATGATGAGAAAACATCAACTCGTACAAATACATATGCCCATGCAAACAATTTTGCATTACCTAGAATTGACAAATGCCTAAAATTCCAAAAATAGAATTTTGTTTTAAAGGCACTTGAGGGATTCTATCTAGCATTCTTGACCTTGATGTGGACAAAATGAGCAAGTCCATAACACATTATCTTGCTTGCCCCAAAGTCTACAGAAAAACTTTTATTCACTTTAAAGGTCTGAGGTTTTCCTTAAATTTCACAGTAAGGAATCCAGCACATCAAACTTCCCAGATTAGCATTCTTAAGCAATCTAAACAGCTGCAGAAGGCTAGTACAAGTAGGGGAGGCAGGTGGAACAGCTTCAAAAACTGCCACGTCTTTACATTAAGCTATTCAGAGTATCTATCTCATCATCCAATCAACCCATAAATATAAAAGATCATGTGCAGGACTTTGATATCAAAGGGTGCGTATATACATTAAAAAGAAAATGATATATTCTCGAAATTAGCTACAATTGCGACTATTTCATCAACTACCATTTCTGGATATGATTTTTCCTAGTCACACTCAAAGGAGCTCCTATTCCTAGCCACTATATCAACAAAGCACCTAAACACTAATCCCAAACTGATCTAATAAAGGAAAACTTGGTCAGCATTAAAATCCCCTACTGTGGGACAAGCCATTTGAATTCGTAGACAGGCAATTCAAGCAAAAAAGAAAGGAAAAAAATATTCCCGTGATCATAAATTTCCCAAAAATTCTGAATGCTATCCATGATAAACAGAATGACAATACCATCCCATAAAAAACGCACTTCAATTAAAGTAGGAAAAGCAATGAAAGCTGAAGAAGCTCAAGAGGAGGAGGAGGAGGAGAGATCAAAGCCCAACAACTATAGCACATATAGTATAAAACCAGTAAATAACCAAACCTTTTAAAGCCTTCCAAGAAAGGTTAGCAAATGTACCAACCTGCATAAACAAGAACAAAAACATAAAAAGAACCAATTAGTTAAGAAAACAACAACAATAGAAAGACTAAAAAATCACATATCTGGAACAGAAAGAAAAACCTAAACCCTCTTCGAAAATGCCATGAAAGGGTGTTTTCACAAAGCAAGCAAGAAGCCAGGGAGATGGAGGAGAGCGAGAAAGCAAGCAAGTGGACCTCCTGGGGCTCTGTTTGTTATTGTTTTTTTCTCCCTTTTCTGAATTAAAAAAATAAAAAAGAAAAAAGAAAAAAAAGAGCCCCAAGAAATCTAGCGAGTGTGTATAAGAGGATATCTTTTGTCTTAGAGAGACGGAGATGTCGACTTACAGTTGTGGGGTCCAGCCTTGGGTATGACTAGCATGACATCCATGTGAGATAAAGGCTATGACAACACAATGAGAGAGTGAGTTTGGGTGATCAAAAGGTATCACTGGGACACGTGGTGTTGATCATTTTGACTGTTGTGAAGGAAAGTTACCTTAGGTGAATAATGTGGAAACTATGGGCCCCACTTTATTTTGCAAAGAATCTCTGGAAAAAAACGAGAAGAATTTCCATAGTTGGATAATCTTTGTTTGCAGAGGTGAAGAGATTCTTAAATTATTATTATTTTTTATATTTATGTGTTAAAAATATATTATAATTTTTTATTTAAAAAATAGAAAAAACTCTAATAATATTGGGTAGAAAAAAAAAACAAAACAAAAAAGTATTCACTTCAAATAGAAAAAAAAGATAATAAAGAATAATAATACTAAAAATCTATTTTTCTAAAAATAATAATCATGTATTATTAGTTTCTATGGCTGTAAGTAACTCATTTTCCAGTTCATTTTTTTTTAATTAAAGATTATCCTTCATCAAAAAAAAAAATTCCAACCTCATCTTACACTCATCATTTTTGGTTTTGTTTGACATTGTATTTTAAAAGTATTTTTGAAAAAACAATGATTTATTTTTATTTTTATTTTTTTCAATAAATTATTTTTTTGGGTGTTTTTAAATCATTTCATGTGCTGATGTCAAAAATAATTTGTTTTTTTAAATAAAATATCATTTTAATATATTTCTGAATAAAAATTACTTTTAAAAATAATCTTAATCATGCTCCCAAACAGACACTTAGCCTATGACCACAATATCTTTGCATGGATCACTTTTTTTTGTAAATCTCACTAGGATTTTAAATTATAATGACTAACACACACAAAAACAACACAATAAGTAATAAATATATTTTTAAAAAAAAAAAAATTCATCATATCATACACAATCACACTCTATTCTGCAACCATTTACAGCAACAAAACAAAATAATCATCACATAATCAAGTTTTCATATAAATTCATAGTAAAAGACAAAGCAAATTAACTATCAATATAATATATATTATTTTTTATCAAATAATAAATAATAGTTGGATAATAAACTTTCATATAAATATTTGAAATCCAATAAATATACTATAAATATCTGTTATCCATGTGATTTACATATATGAATAGTCGTTCTCATATGATGCAGTTCCTGTTTAGGAGTATGATTGATATTGTTTTTTAAAGTATTTTTCATTCAGAAATGCATCAAAATGATCCAATAACACCAAAAAAATTCATTTTTTTCAAAAATATTTTTAAAATACAATGTCAAATACCCCGTAAAATTCTTTGGGCAGATCTAGTGTATGTACAAGAAGATTTTAATTTTAAAGCTCAATAAATTTTGGACCACAACAATCATCGCCCGTGGACCAAATTTTTGGATTATATTATACATTTGGTTTCATTAGTGAAAAATATGCTTAATTTTTTAATATAATATGAATACAGTGAAAATTTTAATATTACATTACGATTGCAGTCACAAAATATGCTAAAAGTATAATAAGCCTTTCATTGTAGCAATTCATAATAACTTTATTTTTTTTTATTAAATTTTATTATGATGAATGATTATTTGTTAAAACTTGTCCAATAAAAATAAAATTAAACAAAAGAGGACCAAATTATATATATAAAAAAAACTCACGACTAATTTCAAGTTCACACAAAAGGTATTATTGAATTTAGTTCACATATTTTCCTTTTTATTCTCTTAAAACCCTTATAGTTTTTGAAATTTTAATTTTTATATAAAAATTAATGTTCTTAATATTTCACTTTTATAGATAATAATTAGATATTTTAGGTTTTTCTCTATAATTACAATATTCTTCAGCCCCATCATGCAATCTCGTTTGAATTTGAGTTTAAAAAGTGTTTTTGAGAAAAATAAAATTTTTATTTTTATTTTTTATTTTAAATTAAAACTTTTGGGTGTTTTTTAGATTATTTTCATGTGTTGATGTCTAAAATGATTTTAAAAAAATAAAAAAAATATTATTTTGATGTATTTATTAATAAAAAAACACTTTAAAAAACAACCACAACAACACTCTCAAATAATAACTAAAGGGTGAAGAACTTATTGAGCACTAAGAAAGTTTAAGAATTAATCATCAAAGAATATTCAATAACTGAGAGGCTACGGAAAGATTGACTGCCATGAGAGGATCTTGCATGAGGAGAGAGACGTTTGTTAGATGCTGGATAATTTGATAGAGTTTTTGGTAGATTTGTGCTTGTTGAGTGCTGGTTAATTTGATAGAGTTTTGATAGAATGATGTTCTGGCAATTGAAGGAGCCAGGGCCTCCACTTGAATTAATATTCAATTTTCGGAAATTTACTTGTTGTCTATTAATTGGAAATGCTGAGCCTAAATAGGCTGGAAATACAAGTTAAATAACTACCCACTACTTAATTAACTCCCCACATCAGATAACCCCCCATTACAATAACTGAAATACATAAATTAAATAACAGTCCTTATACTAATTTGAATTGCATCCCGGTCCCTAATGTAAATAATAATTAACTTTTGCCCCCACTATATAAACACACAACAAACCCTAATTTCTTTTAAGACAACCTTCATCTGCGTTCATCTCTTCTCAGCTGCCTCTTCATCTCTCTTCAGCTGTGGCGTGTAACAAAGCCGTCCCCTTCAGAACAGCTCGTCCACGAGCTGTGGTTGTGATCGTCGCAGCTTGTCGGCGTCTTCCCCTCTCCGTTCGTCATCTGATTCAAACTCCAGCCCTTCTGTGGGTGCGATCGTCGCAGCTTGTCGGCGTCTTCCTCTCTCCGTTCTTCATCTGGTTCAAACTCCAGCCCTTCCAATAGGTACAATCTTGGCCTGTTACACTTGTGACCTGCATGAAACTTCTCATCACAGAAATAACACAGCCCCTTTTCTCTTCTCTCTTGCATTTGTTCTGAGCTTATTCTTCTAACTGGGTATGGGTTTCTTCTTTGGAATGTAGGTTCGGTTCTTTGGGGTGCTGGCAGCCTAAGGGCTGGTTGTGGTTGTGGGTCTGGTGGTCTGATGAAAGAGGTTGGTGTGGTTGTTTTTGGTGGTATTTCGGATGTAGAATTGAAAAGGGTAAGTGCTGTTTGGTTGCTTCTATAGGAATAGTGTTTTCCATTGACTTCTTCCTCCTGCAGGCGCGCCAGTCCAAATGCTGCTGCAAGTGTGGAGGGTTTGAACATGGTTACCGTGATGCGCAGTTCGTCTTTCAAGCCACTTAAAAAGGTGCTGATGCGGAAATCTTCCCCTAAGCCACTGATCTTGTTAGACAAGACCTCAAATTCTGTCTGGTAATCTTCTACGCTCCCTCTTTGTTGTAATTTGGTGAATGCACCTACTGGATCTTCATAACATGAGGGTCCAAATCTGATGCGGATAGCCTCCACAAATTCTTTCCATGTTGATGTATGACTTGAGTCTCTTAGCCACTGATACCAAGTGAGTGCCTTACCCCCCATGTGGAAAGAGGCAATCTCTATTTTGTGGTCATCTGGTGTCTTGAAATAATTAAAGAACTGTTGTGCTTTTAGTATCCATTCGCTGGGATCACCCCCATCGAAGTGTGGAAAATCCAGCCGTAGTGAGCGAGCCTGAATTCCCCCGTTACCTTCAAACAAGGGATTATCATGAACCCTCGTAGTTTGAGAAGAACCCTCTCCGGAATTTCTCCTGTTGGTAACCTGGACTAGGCTGTCAAAGTTAGATGCCATGCTGTTGAGTTGCTGTAATACCTTTTCCATGAGTTTCTCTTGTTTGGATTGTTGTTCTGTCAATCCCTTAGTTACTTCTTGTAATTGCTTCACTGTTTCAGCAAGTTGGGATATTCTGGTGCCTTCTGTCATGGTCGCTGGAAGGATAGCTCTGATACCACTTGTTAGATGCTGGATAATTTGATAGAGTTTTTGGTAGATTTGTGCTTGTTGAGTGCTGGTTAATTTGATAGAGTTTTGATAGAATGATGTTCTGGCAATTGAAGGAGCCAGGGCCTCCACTTGAATTAATATTCAATTTTCGGAAATTTACTTGTTGTCTATTAATTGGAAATGCTGAGCCTAAATAGGCTGGAAATACAAGTTAAATAACTACCCACTACTTAATTAACTCCCCACATCAGATAACCCCCCATTACAATAACTGAAATACATAAATTAAATAACAGTCCTTATACTAATTTGAATTGCATCCCGGTCCCTAATGTAAATAATAATTAACTTTTGCCCCCACTATATAAACACACAACAAACCCTAATTTCTTTTAAGACAACCTTCATCTGCGTTCATCTCTTCTCAGCTGCCTCTTCATCTCTCTTCAGCTGTGGCGTGTAACAAAGCCGTCCCCTTCAGAACAGCTCGTCCACGAGCTGTGGTTGTGATCGTCGCAGCTTGTCGGCGTCTTCCCCTCTCCGTTCGTCATCTGATTCAAACTCCAGCCCTTCTGTGGGTGCGATCGTCGCAGCTTGTCGGCGTCTTCCTCTCTCCGTTCTTCATCTGGTTCAAACTCCAGCCCTTCCAATAGGTACAATCTTGGCCTGTTACACTTGTGACCTGCATGAAACTTCTCATCACAGAAATAACACAGCCCCTTTTCTCTTCTCTCTTGCATTTGTTCTGAGCTTATTCTTCTAACTGGGTATGGGTTTCTTCTTTGGAATGTAGGTTCGGTTCTTTGGGGTGCTGGCAGCCTAAGGGCTGGTTGTGGTTGTGGGTCTGGTGGTCTGATGAAAGAGGTTGGTGTGGTTGTTTTTGGTGGTATTTCGGATGTAGAATTGAAAAGGGTAAGTGCTGTTTGGTTGCTTCTATAGGAATAGTGTTTTCCATTGACTTCTTCCTCCTGCAGGCGCGCCAGTCCAAATGCTGCTGCAAGTGTGGAGGGTTTGAACATGGTTACCGTGATGCGCAGTTCGTCTTTCAAGCCACTTAAAAAGGTGCTGATGCGGAAATCTTCCCCTAAGCCACTGATCTTGTTAGACAAGACCTCAAATTCTGTCTGGTAATCTTCTACGCTCCCTCTTTGTTGTAATTTGGTGAATGCACCTACTGGATCTTCATAACATGAGGGTCCAAATCTGATGCGGATAGCCTCCACAAATTCTTTCCATGTTGATGTATGACTTGAGTCTCTTAGCCACTGATACCAAGTGAGTGCCTTACCCCCCATGTGGAAAGAGGCAATCTCTATTTTGTGGTCATCTGGTGTCTTGAAATAATTAAAGAACTGTTGTGCTTTTAGTATCCATTCGCTGGGATCACCCCCATCGAAGTGTGGAAAATCCAGCCGTAGTGAGCGAGCCTGAATTCCCCCGTTACCTTCAAACAAGGGATTATCATGAACCCTCGTAGTTTGAGAAGAACCCTCTCCGGAATTTCTCCTGTTGGTAACCTGGACTAGGCTGTCAAAGTTAGATGCCATGCTGTTGAGTTGCTGTAATACCTTTTCCATGAGTTTCTCTTGTTTGGATTGTTGTTCTGTCAATCCCTTAGTTACTTCTTGTAATTGCTTCACTGTTTCAGCAAGTTGGGATATTCTGGTGCCTTCTGTCATGGTCGCTGGAAGGATAGCTCTGATACCACTTGTTAGATGCTGGATAATTTGATAGAGTTTTTGGTAGATTTGTGCTTGTTGAGTGCTGGTTAATTTGATAGAGTTTTGATAGAATGATGTTCTGGCAATTGAAGGAGCCAGGGCCTCCACTTGAATTAATATTCAATTTTCGGAAATTTACTTGTTGTCTATTAATTGGAAATGCTGAGCCTAAATAGGCTGGAAATACAAGTTAAATAACTACCCACTACTTAATTAACTCCCCACATCAGATAACCCCCCATTACAATAACTGAAATACATAAATTAAATAACAGTCCTTATACTAATTTGAATTGCATCCCGGTCCCTAATGTAAATAATAATTAACTTTTGCCCCCACTATATAAACACACAACAAACCCTAATTTCTTTTAAGACAACCTTCATCTGCGTTCATCTCTTCTCAGCTGCCTCTTCATCTCTCTTCAGCTGTGGCGTGTAACAAAGCCGTCCCCTTCAGAACAGCTCGTCCACGAGCTGTGGTTGTGATCGTCGCAGCTTGTCGGCGTCTTCCCCTCTCCGTTCGTCATCTGATTCAAACTCCAGCCCTTCTGTGGGTGCGATCGTCGCAGCTTGTCGGCGTCTTCCTCTCTCCGTTCTTCATCTGGTTCAAACTCCAGCCCTTCCAATAGGTACAATCTTGGCCTGTTACACTTGTGACCTGCATGAAACTTCTCATCACAGAAATAACACAGCCCCTTTTCTCTTCTCTCTTGCATTTGTTCTGAGCTTATTCTTCTAACTGGGTATGGGTTTCTTCTTTGGAATGTAGGTTCGGTTCTTTGGGGTGCTGGCAGCCTAAGGGCTGGTTGTGGTTGTGGGTCTGGTGGTCTGATGAAAGAGGTTGGTGTGGTTGTTTTTGGTGGTATTTCGGATGTAGAATTGAAAAGGGTAAGTGCTGTTTGGTTGCTTCTATAGGAATAGTGTTTTCCATTGACTTCTTCCTCCTGCAGGCGCGCCAGTCCAAATGCTGCTGCAAGTGTGGAGGGTTTGAACATGGTTACCGTGATGCGCAGTTCGTCTTTCAAGCCACTTAAAAAGGTGCTGATGCGGAAATCTTCCCCTAAGCCACTGATCTTGTTAGACAAGACCTCAAATTCTGTCTGGTAATCTTCTACGCTCCCTCTTTGTTGTAATTTGGTGAATGCACCTACTGGATCTTCATAACATGAGGGTCCAAATCTGATGCGGATAGCCTCCACAAATTCTTTCCATGTTGATGTATGACTTGAGTCTCTTAGCCACTGATACCAAGTGAGTGCCTTACCCCCCATGTGGAAAGAGGCAATCTCTATTTTGTGGTCATCTGGTGTCTTGAAATAATTAAAGAACTGTTGTGCTTTTAGTATCCATTCGCTGGGATCACCCCCATCGAAGTGTGGAAAATCCAGCCGTAGTGAGCGAGCCTGAATTCCCCCGTTACCTTCAAACAAGGGATTATCATGAACCCTCGTAGTTTGAGAAGAACCCTCTCCGGAATTTCTCCTGTTGGTAACCTGGACTAGGCTGTCAAAGTTAGATGCCATGCTGTTGAGTTGCTGTAATACCTTTTCCATGAGTTTCTCTTGTTTGGATTGTTGTTCTGTCAATCCCTTAGTTACTTCTTGTAATTGCTTCACTGTTTCAGCAAGTTGGGATATTCTGGTGCCTTCTGTCATGGTCGCTGGAAGGATAGCTCTGATACCACTTGTTAGATGCTGGATAATTTGATAGAGTTTTTGGTAGATTTGTGCTTGTTGAGTGCTGGTTAATTTGATAGAGTTTTGATAGAATGATGTTCTGGCAATTGAAGGAGCCAGGGCCTCCACTTGAATTAATATTCAATTTTCGGAAATTTACTTGTTGTCTATTAATTGGAAATGCTGAGCCTAAATAGGCTGGAAATACAAGTTAAATAACTACCCACTACTTAATTAACTCCCCACATCAGATAACCCCCCATTACAATAACTGAAATACATAAATTAAATAACAGTCCTTATACTAATTTGAATTGCATCCCGGTCCCTAATGTAAATAATAATTAACTTTTGCCCCCACTATATAAACACACAACAAACCCTAATTTCTTTTAAGACAACCTTCATCTGCGTTCATCTCTTCTCAGCTGCCTCTTCATCTCTCTTCAGCTGTGGCGTGTAACAACGTTGCATCTTGAGGCTATCGATCCGAACCTTAGATCTATTCCTACAAACCCAGAACAGATATGAAACGTTGCATCTGGAAGCTATCCGAACCTTAGATATGCTCTCACAAACCCAGAACAGACATGAAACGTTGCGTCTGGAAGCTATCCGAACCTTAGATATGCTCTCACAAACCCAGAACAGACATGAAACGTTGCGTCTAGATTGACGCAAATTATATCAACATAGAAACATGATTTAGAGACCCATGCACGACATAGTTTTGAGGGAGAAGTTCATACGAAGATCTCTTTTTGAGCTCTTTTGTGATCATGATCTTCAAGTTGCCTCGGATTTGAGATATTTTAGGTTTACCTGGCCGAGTTGTTTTTTGTAAATTAAAAAAAAAACAAGTAGTTTTTACGCAATTATCTTTTTTTTTTTTTTAAGTTTTGGCTACCAATCTATGTATGAGTGTGTGTGTATTTCTTTTTATCCTAACAAAGCTAAATTAGAAGATTAATTATATGGAAAGTTATTTGAAAAATTGATAACAAATTATAATATAATAACTAAACATAATCTAAATTCAAGGTATTAGTAAAGGTTAAAGATCCCTAATAACTAGGGTTATAATAATTATTTGACGAGTATAGTTAAATCAAACAAACATATATATATATATATATATATATATATATATATATATATATATAAAATAATCCTAGAGAGCTAGAGTCTGTAGGATTTTTTTTATTTTATTTACATTTTAGGTGTACAAGAGTCTCTCATTGTCTACCAACATTCTTATCTCATTTCAAGATTATTAAATTACAAAAAAAAGAAATTTCTCAACTGAAATTTCTAGTTACCTTGTAATGAAGAGGCATTTGATCCTCTGGAAGGTTTTCAACATAGATGTCATGGAGCAGTCTGACGTAGTCATTAACCTTGTCATCTGTCCAATCATCAATTTTTATTGGCCGGAGATACTTGACTGTTATAGGCGCTGGCCGAACATGCAAGCCGCCTTTCCTCCATGCACGGTGGGTACCTGTAAAGATCATTGGAACTATTGGGAGGCGCGTCTGCAATGCTAAATGAACAAAACCCTGCGAGGAAACACCCGAAAACGATGTCAGGTACTGGGAAATAATTTTGCAATTTCAGCATTATTCCAAGAGTGAAAGCACATTTTGTTCAAGAAAATGGATACATGTTTACCTTTTTAAAGGGCTGTAATCGCCCATCTTTTGATCTAGTACCCTCAGGAAAAATTATGAGTGACAGGTTGTTTTTGACTACTGCATGAGCTACCTGCGCGCAAGAGTCACTGGTTAGATTTACAGACCGGAGATATCATTAATAATGCGGAGAAGAGGATTGAAAACCTCCTTCATGGATTGAATAGCTGCAGCAGGGTTGGTGCGATCGATTCGAAGATGGTAATTTGCCAATACATAAAGTTGTCCAAATAGAGGGTACCATATGATCTGCAGAAACAAAAGTATCATTTATCAGGCCAGATACATAGTCTAACAATGCCATCACTCATGAACAGGGTCATGAGTTTACTATAAGGAGGTAGCACCCAGAAAGGTGATTTCAGGTTTACAAGATACAGATCATCAATTTATCAAAATGAATCGTCACCAGATAGCTGATCAGTGAATGTGTACCTCTTTCTTTGCAATGCCAACAGTGCCTGTGGGAGTCAACCACATCATAAGGAAAATGTCTATATCACCAGACGCATGCCAACAGTGCCTGTGCCTCATTTCTTCAATGCAACTAACACTCATCTCGCTCCTAAGCAATCAAAGGTTCCATTTCCAGGATCACCTGGCTCTGATAACATTTCCTTCCACTAGATCAAGTGCCATTTCATTTAATCTTCCACAACAGACTCTTCTAGCATTACAGATAAGTTCTACAGTTCTGAACTTGTTTGTTGGCCGAAACCAGATAGGGTAACGACAAGGTTGCAGTTAGTAGGTGCCTTTACTCTAGAAATTGAATTTTATAAATATAGCACAGATAATTAGGGTGTTGTCTAGAAAGCACCAAGCAAATTTGAACACATGATTGAGCACTTTTAAAGGGCACTGTTGTTTGCTGGAAAAGCAAGAAAAAGTCTGGACCATCATTTCATTATCTGGGACCTCAGACAAAAACAAACAAATCATGAAACAGAGAAACAGCTAGAAATTCATGAATTTTCTCAGGATTCAAACACAAATGTTCATTATGCTTTTCTTGATGGTGAATTATTTGTTCATAATTTAACACAGCAGAACAGAATTGATATCAACTTCTAAATTATAGCGCGAATTGAATAAGAACAAAGGCACTTACCAGCATTCTACCAGTAACATGTCCATAAATATTGCCCTGCCTTATCCTCTCATAAGGCCATGGTAAGAGCAAGAGCAAGATTAAGGACCAAACGAATGTTGTGACCATCATTGACAGGAAACAAACCACAATCCTTACACAATATAACAATGCAGAAATCCACCCATCATCATCAACATAAACATCACTCTTAGAACATTTTACCACTTCTTCCCTCACCAAAATCTTCTGGGTTTGTTTCCCATTTGCAGTGGAATTTGTATCCAAGAAGCTCTCCAATCTCCTGTTCCTCATGAAAGAACCACCTCCAGTATTGTCCATGACTCAATGATCCAATTCCTTGAAAAGTTTCTATATAGATGGTTCAGAAATAACCCTGCTCAAGACAAAGACAACAGGTGGTTAGACAGCTCGATTCGTTCCCAGCCAAAACATCGAGAAACTCAGTAGAGCAGAAGAAGAGATAAACAGCCAGTCAACACTCATGGAAACTGAGTCAACGAGAGAGGAAGAGAAACCAATCAGCAGAACCAATAACTCTCTGTTTGGTTTCCAAGAAAATGAAAAGAAGCTACTAGAACCATCTTCTTTCTAATCCATAAAGATAAAGAAACAGAGAAGGTAAGAAAGACAGAAAGGCAACCTTAGCTTATCTCTTTCAGTGTTCAACAAAGCAAAGAAACGAAAAGAGGAGTCTTTAAAGTCCAGCTAAGTCTATGCCTTGTTAGATTCATATAGTTTGTAGAATTTTATTTGGCACACAATTTTCTTTGTACATTTCTTGGCAACCAAACACAACCACAGGCCAAAAGAAACAATTTTGACGAATACCCTCCAACCCGTACTTATATCTCAAAGAAAATTATGGATACCAGAGCTAAGAAAGTTCAAGAACATGGCTGTATGTAGACAGAGCTATAAGAGTATTTAATAAATGTGAAAATAATAATAATCAAGAAATTAAAATTAAAACAAATACAATGATCTTCTGCCAGGACAGGAGCACAAAACAATAGCAAAAAAAACATAAAAATTTGAAAAGCAAGCCTGGACCAAAACAAAAGAGAGAAAAACAAAAGCAGGACATGTGGCGCAACAGCCACCATAATTTAAGAGCGAGTCAAAACACAACCCAAACCGAATTGAACCGACCCAAAACTAAAAAATTGAGCTGAAACAAAACAACCATTACAATCCACAATAAAAATACACACAATCTACAGTGTTTTGCTGATCTCTTTTAGTTTATTTTATAATTTGCCAATTTGTCATTGCCATGCCCCCCCACCAAGAAGAGGACCAACCACCGCTCCTTCTCAATCATTTAAAATGACGGGGTCAACAACAAGATTCATCCTCTTACTCTTCCAACTTTATGGGCTTGGCTCTTCTACTGATTCTTTTTATTAATTGAGTCATTGTAGTGTCGATGTAATTACTAATGGTAAAATATAATAAGGATTGATTCCTTTTGAAAACTAAAAAAGCTTTAATCATACATAAAGTTTAATTGGGAGGGATGAATTGACAAACGCTCAGTGGGAAAGGGACAACAAACAGTGTTATAAATCCATCGAACACCAAGTCCTTTTATTTTCCACCACTTGCCAATTTATTTATTTAAAAAAGAGAACCATTGAAGTGTTATACATTAAACTTCCTTTGAACAATACCAACATTGTTTATTTTTTATTCTTTGAATTTTTCTTTTGATATTTATTTTTTGTTTTTTCAGTCCTTCTTGGACATTATTTATTTTTTTATCCATATTTATACATCAATGTTTTTAGTTTTTGTATATATATATATATTTTTTTTTTCATTTTATCTTTTATTGGGATTTTATTTATATTCGGTTCAATTCTGAAATTTTAATTTATGTTGGTGATAATTTTAAAATTAATTTTATTCCTTTTTCCCCCTTGTTCTTTTTGTGTGTGTGTGTGTGTTTTTTGTGTGTGTGTTTTCTGTTATTTTTATCTTTTTTTTTTCATATCACATGATTTTATGGTTTCATTGTTTGCGCAATAATAATAATAATAATTTTAGTGGTTATTTTTTATTGTTGTTTTGTACAAATGTTTATCTTTTTTTATTCTTTGAGACAATTTAATGATTTTAATTGTTCGGGCAGTGTTGATAATAATTTGAATTGTTATAGTCATGATAATGATGGCAATGGAGGGATAGATTTTCAATGATGTTTTCTTCTTTTTGTAGATAGAAAATTAACTATTTCTTTTTGTTATTTGATTATTGTAAGTGTTTTCACAATTTATATTTTGTTTGTTGTGTTTAATCTAAATTGAATTATAAAGTGAACTAATTCTAATACAGTGAATTCGATAATTTAGACATCTGAATCTTCTTGTTTTTATAGGAAACTCGCACTCCATAGAAATTCTGCATATATTTATTATTTTACCCAAATTCATATTATAATACAAAAAATCTCATATAATTAATAATTTTCACATTAAAAAAAATATAGTTTCAACCGCACCACGGATAGCATGGGAAAGTGGCTAGTAATAGCCTACAATGCACAAAGTAATAATCCAGAATTGACACCTATATAGTCATCGGCCTTAAGAAAATTGTAGATATTATATTTGATCGAAATGGAAAACAAGGCTAGCCCATGTAATATTGGATCATAGGACATGTTTAAACATATTCATAGACCCAACAGCGCAAATCCTTACATTACAGCCCAGAAAAAAACTATTTTATGACAGTAAACAAGACCTGACATTCTCGAGTGGAGACAACCTGGGGACAAACAGAGATTGAAGCTAGCTTATTCGATAATTAAAACTACAAACAAAATTATATTTCAGCTAGTATAAGATAAAAGTAGCTGCGGGATCACGGCAACACCATGCACCATCTTCATTCTGCATCCATAACCTTGATGAGCACAAGCCATAGCTTCTGATCACGCCTGAAAGAATAAACTTGGACAATATCATCCACCTTTAGTGCTCCCGCATTCCTGTCCAGAACATGATTCCAATTGGAGGTTAGCACGTAGGAGACGGTGTTTTTCATCTGCCGCCTCCTCAGCTTCATTGTACTTTGATGAACGTTGCCGTCTGTTAGACGCAGCTCCACCAGCTTCACTTCCGTGCTCATACTCTCGCTGTGGCGCACCTCCTCCATCTCCGTTTCGTTCAAAAAATCATGGCCATCCTTGATTTGATTCAAAGGCATCGAGAAGCGCTCCTGGTGCCTGTCCATATCAGTTTTGAACATCTGCTTCATTATCCTCAGCTTGATTTCGCTGTCACGGCCCTCTTGATGATTCATCACGGATTTTATATCAGAAGAGACATCGGGCGGTGGATACAAACCCAGCTTCTTGAAATCCACCCTCCCTCCCATCTTCTTCATTTTCTTTGATGATCTCTGTCGACGATCATCGTCAACATCGACCCTTTGGCTTTTCAGGACTCGCTTTCTACCTGCTGTCCTTTTCTCCTGGTTAGTACTCTTCATCTTTGCTCTCAGATCATCTTCTTGATCAGTGCTCATGATGCAGTGATTAATGTTTTTCCTGACAAACTTGCGTCTACTTGCCCTTCTTTTCTCTGGTACGAGAATAGCTCCGAGTGGGCTTCCAGATTCATCGATGCTGCCGGTAGTACTCTTGGCTTTTTGATCGGTGCACTGGGTTTTGATCATGGAAGTAAACCCTAGTCCTCCACTTCCTCTTCTTTTCTTGGGTACGAAAACCCTACTGGTCTGGGTCTTCAAAAACTGATGTCTTTCGGCAATTGTGAGCAGCTTGAACGAGTCCCCAAACTCTTTCTCCCGAGGATTTGAAGCTTCCTTTTCATATTCTGTTTCGTTACAAAGCCCCAGATAATATTCATCAACATCATCATAGAGTGGATGATCAAATTTTATGCGGGAATTGAACACCACCATCTCCACCATCTTCCTCTCTTCTTCTTCAGCAAACATGGGAAGAAACTAAGAACAAAAAAGGCTGCAAAGAGAGATGAAAGTAGATGGCAGTATATGTGTATAGCCAGAGCGAGAGGCAAATAACAAATCCTTTTACAAACCGGATAGGATATAGGGCAGCTCGCTCTAAGTCGCGCGCCAACTCGCCCAGAATCGCATAGACAAATTTATGTCTATAGCTGTCTAAGAGCGTAGCCTCAACTCATAAAAGTTATAAATTTTGCACATAAAAGTTATTCATTTTGCACATAAAAGTTATAAATTTTGCACATAAAAGTTATTCATTTTTGCACAAAAAAGTTATTCATTTTGCACATAAAAGTTATTCATTTTGCACAAAAATGAAAATGCATTTTTGCACAGGAAATTTTGCACATAAAAGTTATTCATTTTGCACATAAAAGTTATTCATTTTGCACAACTCGTTGGCATTTTTGCACATAAAAGTTATAAATTTTGCACAAAAAAGTTATTCATTTTGCACATAAAAGTTATTCATTTTGCACAAAAATGAAAATGCATTTTTGCACAGGAAATTTTGCACATAAAAGTTATTCATTTTGCACATAAAAGTTATTCATTTTGCACAACTCGTTGGCATTTTTGCACATAAAAGTTATAAATTTTGCACATAAAAGTTATTCATTTTGCACATAAAAGTTATTCACTGCATCATGAGTACTGATCAAGAAGATGATCTGACAGCAAAGATGAAGAGTAACCAGGAGAAAAGGACAGCAGGTAGAAAGCGAGTCCTGAAAAGCCAAAGGGTCGATGTTGACGATGATCGTCGACAGAGATCATCAAAGAAAATGAAGAAGATGGGAGGGAGGGTGGATTTCAAGAAGCTGGGTTTGTATCCACCGCCCGATTTCTCTTCTGATATAAAATCCGTGATGAATCATCAAGAGGGCCGTGACAGCGAAATCAAGCTGAGGATAATGAAACAGATGTTCAAAACTGATATGGACAAGCACCAGGAGCGCTTCTCGATGCCTTTGAATCAAATCAAGGATGGCCATGATTTTTTGAACGAAACGGAGATGGAGGAGGTGCGCCACGGCGAGAGTATGAGCACGGAGGTGAAGCTGGTGGAGCTGCGTCTAAAAGACGGCAACGTTCATCAAAGTACAATGAAGCTGAGGAGGCGGCAGATGAAAAACACCGTCTCCTATGTGCTAACCTCCAATTGGAATCATGTTCTGGACAGGAATGCGGGAGCACTAAAGGTGGATGATATTGTCCAAGTTTATTCTTTCAGGCGTGATCAGAAGCTATGGCTTGTGCTCATCAAGGTTATGGATGCAGAATGAAGATGGTGCATGGTGCTGCTGCGATGAGGAGCTACTGTTGAATTTTTTATAGTTTTAATCTCATATACTTCAATTTCTGTATGTTTGTCCGTGTTGTCTACCCACGAAAATCTTAGGTCTTGTGTTCCAGTAGCCTGTCATGTAAAGATGGGTTGTAGGGTCTATGATTATGTTATACATATCCTATGATCCAATATTACGTATTTTCTAGCCTTGTTTTCTATTTGGATCAAATATAATATTTACAATTTTCTTAAGGCCGATGACTTTATAGGTGTCAAGTCTGGATTATTACTTTGCATTATAGGCTATAACAATATTTTTTACAATGCAAAAAATATTAATTATGTGAGATTTTTTGTATTATAATATAAATTTGGATAAAATAATAAATATTTGCAGAATTCCTATGTAGTGCGAGTTTCCTATAAAATCAAGAAGATTTGGATATCTAAATTATCGAATTCACTGTATTTTAGAATTAGTTCACTTTATAATCCAATTTAGATTAAACACGATAAATAAAATATAAATTGTGAAAACACCTACAATACTCAAATAACAAAAATAAGTAGTTAATTTTCTATCTATAAAAAGAAGAAAACATCATTGAAAATCCATCCCTGCATTGCCATTATTATCATGACTATAACAGTTAAAATTATTATCAACATTACTGCATAAACAATTAAAATCATTAAATTGCCCCCCCCCACAAAAAAAAAAAAACATTTTTACAAAAAAAATAATCACTAAAATTATTATTATTATTATTATTGTTCAAACCATAAAATCATTTGATCTGAAAAAAGAAGATAAAAATAACAAAACACACACAAAAAAAAACAAAAAAAAAAAAGTAGCAATATTAATTTTAAAATAATCACCAACATAATTACTATTCTTATCCTATATGACTGAATGTATAGGAATCGCATGGTTTAAAATCCACTTGTAGATTAAGGCGCAATCGCATGGTTTAAAATGGGATACTGGGTCCCACTTGATTAATATGTTTTAAAATCCATATGGCAGGCTAATCCGATGTACCATATGACAAAATATAAGTTTTGGAGCTCACCACGTGATCCCAGTTTTACACTGTAAGTCCAACCTAAAAAACTGATTTTGCACCTCATTTTCAAAAGCATATCAAAGATGCTTTTCACATACCACGTCTAGCCACGTCACACCTTAACCCCAGCTGCACTCCCAGTCTTCTCCTTAAAATGCTGAAGGTGTATTCTCTCTCCTCACCATGCCATATCATACCATCACTTGTGTATAAAAATCATTACTCACCAATTGTCTCGCTACAACTCAGCCTGTTGATTTTCATTCCTACCTCTCATGTGAATTTGGACTAGTAGAATATTTATAGATTACATTATTTTTTAAAATATTTTATATTTAAAATATATTAAAATAATATATTCTTATTTTTAAAGTTTATTTTTATTTTTATATATAAAATTGATTTAAAATTATAAAAAAATCAAAAAATATTTTTTGAATACAAAAATAAACAAATTTCTCTTTTAGATAGATAAAAAGATATAAATAAATTTATATGTGATATACTTTTTAAATAAGTTCTGTATTTTCAAAATAAAAATTAAAAAATATATATTATTTTTATCATCATTGTCACCTTTTTTTTTTATCACAAACCAGTAATTAAAAAAACATGTCTGCTTATCTATACAAAATACAAGTAAAATTGTAACTGCATCAATGTCATTACATAACTATATTAGAAAAAAATCACAAGATGATATTACTTTTGTCGAATATGATAGCAATCCTAATTTTGTTCCTGAAGATATTTTACCAGATATTGTTCGTAGATCAAATAGCAAGGGATCGCAGAGGCCTTCATGTATGAATTTAGTTCGTGATGGAATTGCAACTAGTTTGATGGGAGAATAAAAACAAGTGTCTAATTTACTTAAATTATTAATTATATTTTATTATTATGCTTATTAAAATTACAATATTAAAAAAATATGTGTGTGATTTAAAGTAATTTTACATTTTGATAGTAATATGAAAAACATGGTAACCAAACACACGAAACTGCTTTTTATAAACCTCAAACTCAACCACAGTTTTAACCAAACATTTTAATTTTAGTTATGAACCGCAGCTAAAAATGTTTTTTTATTAAACTACTTTTTTTAACCTCAACCACAAAAGT
This sequence comes from Salix caprea, assembly GCA_964035475.1. Taxonomy (NCBI): domain Eukaryota; kingdom Viridiplantae; phylum Streptophyta; class Magnoliopsida; order Malpighiales; family Salicaceae; genus Salix; species Salix caprea. The sequence continues at coordinate 4,450,186 of OZ037749.1, read as the reverse complement.
AACTGCCATGCCAAACAGGTTGTATTATGTCCTAAACATGTCTATTGCCAGAGAGAAAGAGAGAAGCCGGGCAAATAAGAAATCCTTGAGGGCAGATTGATGTCTAAGAGCATCGCCACAACACTCAACTTGTATTTTTTTTAAATTATATAATGTTGCGGATACTAGAAGATCGTCAAGAAACAGTAGGCCACGGAAAGGTAAGATGTATTTACTTTTTAGTTATTTTTAACAATAATAATAATTTTTTAAATTGTTGTCATATATAATTTTAAAAATATGTTTTTCATAAATAAATAAAATATTATTTTAATATATATTTTAGATAAAAATATTCTTAAAAAATTATTATTATTATTATTATAACAATATCAAATATTATAATATATATATATATATATATAACTCAATAGCTATATTATAGCTAAAATGATTTTTTATTTTTTGAGATGCTAGAAGAAATTATCAATAGTTTAAATGATATTTTATTCTTTAAGATGCTATTTCTTCTAGAAGAAATTATATAATATTGTTTGAGACTACAATAAACATGGGCTAAAAAAGGTTTGAAGGTTTAATTTAGAGGTCATGTCTGATGTTGTTATTTTTTCAATTGTTTTCATATATGATTTTAAAAATATCTTTTTTATGAATATTAAAATATTATTTTAATATATATTTTAGATAAAAAAATCTTAAAAAAAACATTATTATTACATTATCAAATATTATCTAAATCACCACAAAATTATTTTAATGGACTTATCGAATGTTTAAATTATAAAAAAAATATTTAGTATCTAGGCCAGCTTGCGAGCACCACGACTAATCCTCAGACCCATTTTTTTTGTTGATAACCGGGGTGTCTGAGCCAGCTTTCATCTCCTCACAAAACACTGTGGATTGCTACAGTGTTTTTCCACTTATACATTTTTTTGTGCTTTTATTTTTTCCCCTCACTTATATATTTTTTTATAACTTGGGTGTCCGGGTCAGCTTAAACGCACCACGACTAATCCACAGATCTATTTTTTATATATAACCGGGGTGTCCAAACCAATTTACACGCACCACGACTAATCTCCGGACCCACTTTTTTTTTGCTACAATGTTTTTTTTTTTTTTTTTCTGATTGTGCTTTTTTTTTCCTAAAACATTTTTTCCCCGGTTATATATATATATATATATATATATATATATATATATATATATTCCCACTTATATATTTTTTTTGTTTTTTTGTTTTGTTTTTTATAATCAAGGTGTCCAAGCCAACTTAAACGCACCATGACTAATCCTCGAATCCATTTTTTTTATAATCGGGGTGTCCATGTGAGCTTACGTTCACCACGACTAATCCTCAGACCCACCTTTTTTTTTCTGATTATATATTTTTTTTCTTTAAACATTTTTTTCTCCGGTTATTCTTTTTTTCTTAGACATTTTTTTTTATTTTGTTTTTCATACACGGTGTGTCCGGGCCAGCTTAAGCGCATCATAACTAATCTCCGGATCTTTTTTTTTATAACCATGGTGTCTAAGCCAGCTTGCACGCACCACGACTAATCCCCGAACCCACTTTTTTTTTGTTGATAACCGGGGTGTCTGAGCCAGCTTTCATCTCCTCACAAAACACTATGGATTGATAGTGTTTTCCCACTTATACATTTTTTTTGTGCTTTTATTTTTCCCCCCACTTATACATTTTTTTTATAACTTGGGTGTCTGTGTCAGCTTAACACACCACGACTAATCCCCGGATCTAATTTTTTTTATAACCGAGGTGTCCAAACTAGCTGACATGCACCACGACTAATCCCCGAACCCACCTTTTTTTTGCTACAATGTTTTTTTTTTGTTTTTTTTTTATTATGCTTTTTTTTGATAATCGAGGTGTCCAGGTGAGCTTACGCGCACCACAACTAATCTTCAGACCCATTTGTTTATGACCGAGATGTCCGGGCCAACTTTCATCTCCTCACAAAACATTGTAGCTTGCTATAATGCTTTCCCACTTATACATTTTCTCACAAAACACACATTACCTGTTATGTAATTCCCAACCATATCTAAAGGCAGTGAAAAAACAGTAAATAATAACCAAACCCATAACTGCCTAAGACAAAAGCTCTGAATATAGCCGAAATTATCTTTGTTAGTACATAACAGGTAATGTGTGCATTTAATGCACATTCTTACCCACAGACAATCTCTCCCAAAAACACATAGCTGTACACACACACACACACACACGACATAAAAATAAAAACCAACAACAAACCAAATATTAGCAGCAGTTGCACACACACACACAACCAAACAGCTTTGCCGACCAATCCCATGCATTATTGGGAGCAATTTGAACTCAGGCTGGGAGGAACAAATTTGGACTAGGAGTGCTCACTCGAGCCACCAATCTTTGTATTTAGCCTGCAACTAAAAGGAACGTCGATCAACCTGCTGAGAGAACCAATCTCTGGATCAATTCTCGGCATGTCCTTTTAAGACCAAGCAAAGGGATAATGAACCTGTCATGGAGTTCATTGCAAAGTGTCGAGCCTTTACTTTTGCTTGTCCCCAGAAGTTTACTCAGCAAGAACTCCTCAAGATGTGCATGAACAACTTCACTTCAGACATGACTTGTCATCGATACTCCTGCCCAAAAACTTTAAGGGATTCGATGACTTGTGCATTAAAGCTCACGATGTAGAAGCACATCTTAACAAAAGACAACGTCCTCCAAAGTAATTGAACTATTAACCTTTGTCTCTAACAATACCATTAATCTTCACTAATCTCCACTGATCTTCTGCCAGGACAGGAGCACAAAACAATAGCAAATAAAACGTAAAAATTTGAAAGTAAGCCTGGACCAAAACAAAAGAGAGAAAAACAAAAGCAGGACACGTGGCGCAACAGCCACCATAATTTAAGAGCGAGTCAAAACACAGCCCAAACCGAATTGAACCGACCCAAAACTAAAAAATTGAGCTGAAACAAAACAACCATTACAATCCACAGTAAAAATACACACAATCTACATTGTTTTGCTGATCTCTTTTAGTTTATTTTATAATTTGCCAATTTTTCATTGCCATGCCCCCCCACCCAGAAGAGGACCAACCACCGCTCCTCAATCATTTAAAATGACGGGGTCAACAACAAGATTCATCCTCTTACTCATCCAACTTTATGGGTTTGGCTCTTCTACTGATTCTTTTTATTAATTGAGTCCTTGTAGTGTAGATGTAATTACTAATGGTAAAATATAATAAGGATTGATTCCTTTTGAAAACTAAAAAAGCTTTAATCATACATAAAGTTTAATTAGGGGGGATGAATTGACAAACGCTTTGTGGGAAAGGGACAACAAACAGTGTTATAAATCCATCGAGCACCGAGTCCTTTTCTTTTCCACCACTTGCCAATTTATTTATTTATTTTAAAAAAAGAGAGAACCATTGAAGTGCTATACATTAAACTTCCTTTGAACAATACCAACATTGTTTATTTTTTATTCTTTGAATTTTTTATTTGATATATTTTTTTTTTGTTTTTTCAGTCCTTCTTGGACATTATTTATTTTTTATCCATATTTATACATCAATGATTTTAGTTTTTGTATTTAATTTTTTTCATTTTATCTTTTATTGGGATTTTATTTATATTCGGTTCAATCCTGAAATTTTAATTTATATTGGTGATAATTTTAAAATTAATTTTGTTCCTTTTTCCCCCTTGTTCTTTTTGTGTGTGTGTGTGTGTTTTTTGTGTGTGTGTTTTCTGTTATTTTTATCTTTTTTTTTTCATATCACATGATTTTATGGTTTCATTGTTTGCGCAATAATAATAATAATAATTTTAGTGGTTATTTTTTATTGTTGTTTTGTACAAATGTTTATCTTTTTTTATTCTTTGAGACAATTTAATGATTTTAATTGTTCGGGCAGTGTTGATAATAATTTGAATTGTTATAGTCATGATAATGATGGCAATGGAGGGATAGATTTTCAATGATGTTTTCTTCTTTTTGTAGATAGAAAATTAACTATTTCTTTTTGTTATTTGATTATTGTAAGTGTTTTCACAATTTATATTTTGTTTGTTGTGTTTAATCTAAGTTGAATTATAAAGTGAACTAATTCTAATACAGTGAATTCGATAATTTAGACATCTGAATCTTCTTGTTTTTATAGGAAACTCGCACTCCATAGAAATTCTGTATATATTTATTATTTTACCCAAATTCATATTATAATACAAAAAATCTCATATAATTAATAATTTTTACATTAAAAAAATATAGTTTCAACCGCACCATGGATAGCATGGGAAAGTGGCTAGTAATAGCCTACAATGCACAAAGTAATAATCCAGAATTGACACCTATATAGTCATCGGCCTTAAGAAAATTGTAAATATTATATTTGATCCAAATAGAAAACAAGGCTAGGCCATGTAATATTGGATCATAGAACATGTTTAAACATATTCATAGACCCAACAGCGCAAATCCTTACATTACAGCCCAGAAAAAAACTATTTTATGACAGTAAACAAGACCTGACATTCTCGAGTGGAGACAACCTGGGGACAAACAGAGATTGAAGCTAGCTTATTCGATAATTAAAACTACAAACAAAATTATATTTCAGCTAGTAGAAGATAAAAGTAGCTGTGGGATCACAGCAACACCATGCACCATCTTCATTCTGCATCCATAACCTTGATGAGCACAAGCCATAGCTTCTGATCACGCCTGAAAGAATAAACTTGGACAATATCATCCACCTTTAGTGCTCCCGCATTCCTATCCAGAACATGATTCCAATTGGAGGTTAGCACATAGGAAACGGTGTTTTTCATCTGCCGCCTCCTCAGCTTCATTGTACTTTGATGAACGTTGCCGTCTTTTAGACGCAGCTCCACCAGCTTCACTTCCGTGCTGATACTCTCGCCGTGGCGCACCTCCTCCATCTCCGTTTCGTTCAAAAAATCATGGCCATCCTTGATTTGATTCAAAGGCATCGAGAAGCGCTCCTGGTGCTTGTCCATATCAGTTTTGAACATCTGTTTCATTATCCTGAGCTTGATTTCGCTGTCACGGCCCTCTTGATGATTCATCACGGATTTTATATCAGAAGAGAGATCGGGCGGTGGATACAAACCCAGCTTCTTGAAATCCACCCTCCCTCCCATCTTCTTCATTTTCTTTGATGATCTCTGTCGACGATCATCGTCAACATCGACCCTTTGGCTTTTCAGGACTCGCTTTCTACCTGCTGTCTTTTTCTCCTGGTTACTCTTCATCTTTGCTGTCAGATCATGATCTTCTTGATCAGTACTCATGATGCAGTGATTGTTTTTCCTGACAAACTTGCGTCTACTTGCCCTTCTTTTCTCTGGTACGAGAATAGCTCCGAGTGGGCTTCCAGATTCATCGATGCTGCCGGTAGTACTCTTGGCTTTTTGATCGGTGCACTGGGTTTTGATCATGGAAGTAAACCCTAGTCCTCCACTTCCTCTTCTTTTCTTGGGTACGA